>LR812525.1:51534595-52139595 GCA_903798195.1 Danio kyathit
CAAATAACGGCTCCTTAAAAGCAATATTCTACTTTCACTACTCCTATAGTGCCTCTTGTACTTTATTATATGTTTATTATATGTACTTTTATGTATTTTATTTCAACATTTATAACACTCCCTCTACTTACAGCATTATGCATTTGCACAAGTGTAAATACCATCTGTTAATATGTAAATTCAACTATAAAATATGGTTATGTACTAAGGCTGCTGGTGACTGATGGGCTAGGGTGAAAAAACATTTGATAAGTTGTAGATATTATGTATTTTCAGACGTTCAATGAGGCTCAGGTAGAATGAGTGCAATTACATTCGTAGATTCATGTTAAGATTAATGTTAATTAAGATAGTATTTAATTAATGATTAATATAAATTGATATATATGAAACATGAAATTATACAGTAAAAATCGAAACTAAACGGCCAGTGAAGTAAATCGAGTCATTTCATCACAGAATCATAGTTGAGTTGAATTGAATTGTTCGAACAACTGATGCTTTCTAGAATGAACTCATAGAAATATATGGAATGAACTGACGTCTTTACGAGCGCTTAATTGATTCACTAATTCACTCGCGAGAATCATTGTTTCAGAGTCCTTTTAAACGAACATTTGTTCATATGGACACGGCTTTGTAAAGAGAAATTAGAGATTATCTTTGACTTTACGGGAAACTACAGTGACGAAACAGCAAAGTCAGCCTTTGGAGTTATAACATCAGACAAGGTAAGACGCTAAACATTTCATTATTGCTCATTGAATGTCGAGAGGTGCAGTTTTGTCAAGCGATTTCATGGCGATCATAGGAGTTCTTTCACTACATGCGGCTGATGCTCGTATGTGAAACAAAAGGCTTTTCAGATAGGAATTACATTCACTTTAACATTTTAAGGATGTTATTATGGAGTCTTAATAAACAATTTTAATGATGCATAATTTCAAATGTAATTACATTAAATCTAACTGTGAATTAACCAAGGTTTTAATGTAGTAAACGTGTAGTAACATGTTTATTGGCAAATTGACTTCAGTTGATTAATTTCGTGAGGTAGTATTACAAACATGACATTTCAGTTTGCCAACCGGTCTCATATAGTATAGTTTAATCATGTTTTCAGGCATCCGTCTCCCCTTTCCCCTCCATACACTGTAGCAGTGACTGAAATGGCCAATCACAAAAATCCTCTGCGAGGAAGCTGCGCCGTCCAATAGAAAAAATCCGCTGTCGCTCTCGCTCCTCCTCCCGAGATGCAGGATGCAGTACACGTGTGTGTCCGATAGTAGGAGCTCGCGAACACAAGGCAAAACACCAATTTTCAAGGTTACTATTGTTGTGAGGACTTTTTCTGAAATTTGCACAGCATCATGTATAGACCATTTGGAGGCCATTAAAGCATTAATATTGTGAGGACCACCTAAAATGTCCTCACAAAAAAATGTCCTCACAACATTGGTTGTTTCTCAATAGTCGGCCCTCACAAGTATAGCAAAACACACACACCACACACACAACACACACCCACACACACACACACACACACACACACACACACACACACACAGTATATTGTGTATGTGTGTACGCGTATATGTGTGTGTGTTTTATTTTTTTTAAAGGGGTGGTCCACTGCGATATCATATTTTAAACTTTAGTTGATGTGTAATGTACAGTAGCTGTGTGAACATAAACAACATCTCTGAATGTAATACACTCAAATTTCAATGCAAGAAAGACATTGGCTTTTACAGAGTTAGCTTAGCAAAGCCTACAGCAAACAAACTTTGGGGACTCCAAACATATACAACTGGGCTAGTGAGATCACAAACCTTTCAGGTTACACGCATACACCACGCGCATACACCCCGTGCAGCAAAGGGACGGGGCCAGAGGCGATGTAATGTTATCGCAGGAAAAGCTAAAACGTCATCCAAATGCTGCTATTTCTACAGAGCCCGTTCTGTTTCTGTATTTGGGCTTCCAAAGGACAACACAAAGAGAGAAGTGCTTACAGTTTAATTTGAACTATGTTCCAGAGAATTATAAAAAGATATAGCTAGCATTTGACAAAGGATAGCTTCCACAATCTCTCCCAATTCAGTGCTGGATTCTGGTTAAAACTCCTCAAAACCATAATAGATGAAGCTTTGGATTGTGAGCCACAACCTGTAAGTATTTTTATTTGTTAAAATTGATCTATTACATGCACAGTGTCTAGCGTGAATGGTATGTTGCAAGGACATAAACAAGGGGAAATGCTGTTTGGCACCGCTAACAATTAGTAACAAATTCATATTCAGCCATCAAATCGCTGTAAACACCCACAATCTTCAGCAGCGCTGCAGTGTCTCTCTATGCGGTTGCTTTCTGTGCTTCTACATCTCAAAAATCAAACTCGCGAAAAAATATGTGAACGTTTCAGATTACTTACAAATGCTTATAACACGAATAGGTCCCACTTTATATTGTCGCTTATACCTGTGAACTTACATGGTAATTAGATGTGTAGGTAGTATGTAACTACAGTGTATGTACACATGGTACAGAGTATTTACTTGTGTATACTGGTGTAACCACTCATGTAACAACCAACTGAATAGTATGTGTAAGTACAAATGTGTAACAGGACATTGGTAACAACACTAGGAAAGTACACATCTGTAACAAGAATTATGTAAGTGCATTGTGTAACAACAATATGTACTTGCAGATGTTTTCCCACTTCCACACCTGTTTGCAGATCATGCACTTGTGAACACTGTATGGCAGAACTAATGCTGCATTAGAAGGTTTCACCTTGTGATACAAGTGTACTTGCATGGTAAATCCACAGGATCCACTCAATATAAAGTGTAAAATGGTCACAAATGACTGTTCATACATTCATTCATTTTCTTTTCGGCTTAGATGGGTTGCAGCTGGAAGGGCATTCACTGTGTAAAACATATGCTGGATAAGTTGGCGGTTCATTCCGCTGTGGCGACCCCAGATTAATAAAGGGACTAGGCGCGAAACGAAAATTAATTTTTTTAAACTTTATATTGTGGACTGTTCCTGTGGAGTTACCATGTAACTACATTATTAAAGTGTTGCATAGAAGATATTTCTACAAGTTACACAGTAATTTGTGACCATTTTACACTTTATATTAAGTGGACAGTTCCTGTGGAGTTACCATGTAAGTACACTGGTATCACAAGGTGAAACCTTCTAATGCAGCATTAGTTCTGCCATACAGTGTTCACAAGTGCATGATCTGCAAACAGGTGTGGAAGTGGGAAAACATCTGCAAGTACATATTGTTGTTACACAATGCACTTACATTATTCTTGTTACAGATGTGTACTTTCCTACTGTTGTTACCAATGTCCTGTTACACATTTGTACTTACACATACTATTCAGTGGGTTGTTACATGAGTTAGTTACACCAGTAATACAAAAGTAAATACTATGTAAACGTGTCTACATACACTGTAGTTACATACTACTTACACATCTAATTACCATGTAAGTTCACAGGTATAAGCGACAATATAAAGTGGGACCCACGAATATATATGAAAGACACTTGTCAGATTTTATTTTAGAGAGCAGGCTCAGCTGTGCCCTTTTCATTTCTGTCTAATTTAGGCTCACACTGACTGACAGTATCTACACAGCAGAGGCACAACGTGTGCTAGTAGAGGCGTGATTACACGTGATGCTTCCTGGTGACGTGGAGCCGATCCGCAAATCACAGCACATTATGTTAACTGACCAATCAGAGCCTCTTGAGGGCGGGCTTTCTGAGAAACTAGGAAATATGACAGTCGTTTTCATGTTAACTGAGTAGCTGTATATAATTATACAGTTAAAGAATAACAAAAAAATAACGTGATTTTCCACAAATGAAGCATGAGCACACATTGCTTTGAATCTTATAAACACAACCAAGCCTTAAAAATACACTCTGGACCACCCCTTTAATACTCTGACACCAACAGCTTTTTTTTCTTCTTCCCCCTCTTCTCTCTCAGTGTCATGTATTTTATATATATAGCACTGGGAGGTGTAGAAAACTATAATTCAACACAGAATTCTAAAGGCCAGTTGGGGAGACAAGAAAGGTGATTTATATGCCCATACACACTGGGTGATGTACAATATACAGTTTATCAGTGTATAATGGCAGGGCCGTCATGCTGGCACTAGAGCACACATTTGATGGGTTCACCCTAACAGAGGCCTACCTTATCACAAATAATACAAATACAGCACTGATATTTGAAATAATCATGAAATTAAAGTTGTTCACGCAAATTATTTAGCAATATGGGCCTTCATTCTCTAACCTTCCAAGCTGCAAATAGTAACGTAATATATATTTCAAATTTAATTATTTTGTAAATGATATTCAAATATCAAGATGTGTTTATATGTTTTAATTTAAATGGACCATTTATTCTTTTGTTGTTGCTGTTCACAATCATAGTGATTTTAGTGAGCCCGGTTACTGAACTTGTCTGAGTTTACTATGTCTGAGAGATTAAGGCAAAATCACTACACATCAAAATTGACACTGTATCAAACAATACATTTAATTAAATTGACAAACATATACAGTATAAAGCGTTCAACACAAACATTGGATGCGATGATGTCGGTAATATGACATCATCTAGCGACTTCTCGTTGAGTTTGCAACACTATGCTAGTCTGCCAGCGATCAGAGTAGAGCTGAGGTAGAGATAGGTAGAGTGTGCAAGAGTGAGAATTTTGAGAACATTTTTTTGGGGAAAAAGTAGAAATAAGACATCTTCGCGATCCTGCTTTCTGGCTGAAACACCTGTCAGATCATAAGCACTGTGAGCTTGTTAAAAGAGGGTCTGTTCAAATAAAATACAATTTCCCAGTGAAAAGTAACAGCCGCTGATTCATAAACAGCAATTATTTAATTCATATGAAAAATGGTGAAAAGATTAGTTTGATTGATTGTGAATTAAACTTGTTTAAATGTTTTTATTATTATTATTAATATTATTATCATTATTGTTATTATTAATTAACTGTACATCGGGGTGCACAAACTCGGTCCTGGAGGGCCAGTGTTCTGCAAGTTTAGTTCCAGCCCCAATCAGACACACCTGGGCTAGCTAATCAAGCTCTTTCTACTGTAGGCTTTCTAGAAACATCCAAGCAGGCGTGCTGAGGCAAGTTGGAGCTAAAATCTGCAGGACACTGGCCCTCCAGGACTGAGTTTGGACACCCTGCTGTACATAGTTAGTTTGTGAATTAGTTTTTTTTATTTGCAAATGTATTGCTTTTCATTTAACATTAAGAAGATAAAGGTTCATTTAAATATAAAAAAATATATGAAATATACTTTAAATATTTACATATATGAGCAATTCCAGCGTTATGGATGTGACATTTGCAGTAAAATTTCAAAACATAAATTCACAGAGAATGTGTATGTTAACATTATATTAAAACATCAGTTTATATTTTTCAAAATTACTAGCCACAGAGTTATGGGAGCAGAAAAATACCAATCTGTAAACATGTTTGTGTTGAAAATGAGGAAAATAACATGTGTTATGGATGTGACAAAAAAAGTCTGCGAGTTTTCAGTATGCAACCTACTTTGTAGAAATTCTGTGAATTAAACTGCAAAGCCCAAAGAAATAATCATAATCAAAAGGAGAAGAGTCAGCTCTCTATAAAATAAACATGATTGATTTTATTTTACATTTTTTGCATGTATGAGGAAAAAGCTTTGTTATGGATGTGACATCTCTCCATTATGGGTGTGACAGATGTGACATTAGCACTTGTGTGATTTTGATAAATCAAATATAATTGTTTGAAAACACTAACAGAGACATTTTTGAGTATTTTAAAGCACTGTAAAATATTTGCTTGCACAAAAAATGCAGAAACGGTTTCGCTATTTTGGCCAAAACTTAATTTTTTTTATGGCAAGGTTGACATTTGCATGGAATTGCTCATACATATACGGTTGAAGTAAGAATTATTAGCCCCCCGGTTATTTTCCCCAATTTCTGTTTAACGGAGAGAATATTTTTTCAACACATTTCTAAACATAATAGTTTTAATAACTCATTTCTAATAACTGGTTTATTTCATCTTTGCCATGATGACAGTAAATAATATTATACTAGATATTTTCAAGACACTTCTATACAGCTTAAAGTGACATTTAAAGGCTTAACTAGGTTAATTAGGTTAACTAGGCAGATTAGGGTAATTAGGCAAGTTATTGTATAACGATGGTTTGTTCTGTAAACTATCGAAAAAAAAGTTAGCTTAAAGGGGCTAATAATTTTGTCCTTAAAATTATTATTTTTTTTTTTAAATTAAAAACTGCTTTTATTACCAAAATAAAACAAATAAGACTTTCTCCAGAAGAAAAAATATTATCAGTTATACTGTGAAAATTTCCTTGCTCTGTTAAACATAATTTGGAAAATATTAAAAAAGAAAAAAGGGGGGTATAATAATTCTGACTTCAACTGTATATATATATATATATATATATATATATATATATATATATATAATATATATATATATATATATATAATATATATATATACACTATATACATATGAAGAGTTTCGTTGCAAAACGAGATATATACATTTTGAGAAATGTTGGTTATTTGACATTATTATGTAAGACATCAACAGTCAAGTTCAATCACAATTTTTGTACATTAAACTATTACTTGAGCTCACTGAAGGCCAGGAACACATATTCTTCAAATACAGGATATTTTTTATTCAATTTTATGTCCATAAATAGTTCATAAATAAGTCAAAAACCATGCCGAAATGCAACATATTTATCTTAACATTGTCAAACATCTTAAATTGGTTAAAAAAACAATACATCATAAATATATGGAAGAGTATATACAAAGATTGATTAATAATAATAATATTCTGAGTTAGTTGTGGCCAGAACGTACTCAACATAACATAAAAATGCTACATATCCACCTTAGGCTATATTCTACTACTGTAATACCATTAGGAAAAGCTAGTGAATCAATGTTTTGTTTGATAAGTAAGATTGACCGATCACACCAGTTGCGTTTCCAGGCACAGCTTCGCACAAGGAAACGGGAGCGCACATTTTAAATAGTCGCGCGCATCACATCAGCTTTTGGCGCGAGTGATCATTCTCTCATTCGGTATTCACCTGCTCGTGTGAACACAGTTATCTTTGTCAGTCGTGCTGTTTCTCGATTCTAAGATCGCATTTGTCATTCTTATTGTCGAACCTTGCTTTTAAGAAAACTACATCGAAATCCATGACGTTATAGCTTAACTCTGAAGCTTTGATTCCCTGACTGACAGACAGCAGCTGATCAGGGATGTAGCCTACGTGACTGACAGCTCGCTACAGTATAAACAATTAAATAGTAAACGTTTTTTAGTTAGCCTATTGAATCCTGTTTTTAAAATATATATTTTTTGATTTGACATTATCGTTAAATCAATGAACAAACTTGGAGCACTTCACCGGCGGTGACTCTCTTCCCAGGGAATGCTGAGCTCGCAGATATCACTAACCATTGAGTGCATATGCCTGAGACTGCATGTCTCAGCTTGCATGTGGAAGTCTGCAGCCAGATATGACACTATTTTTTTAGAGATAGTGTCATAATATTTAGGTCCAGGTCATAAATACCCATATATGTAATAACGCCTGGCAAAAAATTAATGCATTTGAAGGTTTACACAGCAATGCAATGTTTCTCACTATATCTGCCTATAAACTTTTTAACTTATCACTGCAAGTTTAAAACTGTCACATTCTGTCACTGTTTTAATTGGCATTAAAAAAGTGTTTATTTGAGGAATAACTTTAGCTCATTGGCGCTCCTTTTAAGCCTCACGGTGCTTAAACATTAGCGCAGTGATATCTTTTTCAGCATTCAGCCTGACACAAATCACCTTTATTCACTTTTCTTGAGAGCTCATGAGAGACTTGATATGCTGGTCACACATAAGCAGAACTGTTTGCTTTATGTGACTTGCATCACATCTGCACCACAGTGAAGACGTCCTTATATTGAAGCGGGAATTGCTTATTAAATTTAAATGGAAGAAATGTATATGTCTTCTCTGGCAATGTCTGTTTCTATGTAATGTCGCACCCTGAAAGTTTTCTCTGTGGAAATAATGGATGGGAAATGGAAAGCTAAACAAAAGTTAGGTTTGTCAAGGTGGCAAATGTGACAATGTCATTATAGTGGCTGGTAGGATGATTTAATGTTTGCAAATGCTTTACTGTGTTATGTCATTTATAAATGAATGTATTTTAGCATTGACAAGCATGTTTGTATAATCCTTTATACCAAAGTGACTCGATACAAATAACAGACAGCAACTTACAGCTACTGTGCATTAGCACATCAATAGTTTCTATTCAAAGTTGGGAATTTGGATGGTTATAGTTCACCCAAAAATGAATATTATGTTATTAATTACTCACTCTTCATGATGATCTTTATTTATCTTCAGAACACAAAGGAATATACAGTGCATCTGGAAAGTATTCATAGCGCTTCACTTTTTCCACAATTTTTATGTTACAGCCTTATTCCAAAATGGATTAAGTTTATGTATTTCCTTAAAATTCTACACACAATACCCCATAATGACAATGTGAAAAAAGAGTTTTTGAAATTGCTGCAAATTTATTAAAAATAAAACAACAGAAAAATCACATGTACACATGTTCAGTATTTGCAGCCTTTGCTCAATACTTTGTTGATGCACCTTTGGCAGCAATTACAACCTCAAATCTTTTTGAATATGATGCCACAAGCTTGGCACACCTGTCTTTGGGAATTTTTGCCTATTTCTCTTCGAGGTACGTCTCAAGCTTTATCAGGTTGGATAGGAAGTGATGGTGTACAGCCATTTTCAGATCTCTCCAGAAATATTCAGTAGGATTTGGTCTGGGCTCTGGGCTGGGCCACTCAAAGACATTCACCGAGTTGTTGTAAAAACCACTCCACTGATATTTTGGCGGTGTGCTTTGGGTCCTTGTCCTGCTGGAAGATGAATCGTGGCTTCAGTCTGAGGTTAAGAGCACTCTGAAGCAGGTTTTCATTCAGGATGTCTCTGTACATTGCTGCATTCATCTTTCCCTCCATCCTGACTAGTCTTCCAGTTCCTGCTGCTAAATAACATCCCCACGCATGATGCTTCCACCACCATGCTTCACTGTAGGGATGGTATTAGCCTGGTGATGAGCAGTGCCTGGTTTCTCCAAACGTAACGACTGGCATTCACTCAATTTTAGTCTCATCAGACCAGAGAATTTTGTGTTCTTATGGTCTGAGAGTCCTTCAGATGCCTTTTGGCAAATTCCAGGGGAGAGGTGATTTCCGTCTGGCCACTCTACCATACATGTCTGATTGGTGGATTGCTGCACAGACGGTTTGTCCATCTGTAAGGTTCACCTCTCGCCACAGAAGAACGCTGGAGCACAGATAGAGTGACCAACGGGTTATTGATCACCTCCCTGACTAAGACCCTTCTCCCCCGATCACCCAGCTCTAGGAAGAGTCCTGGTTGTTCCAAACATCTTCCACTTACAGATGATGGAGGCCACTGTGCTCATTGGAACTTTCAGAGAAGCTGAATCCTGTCTTGGAGGTCTACAGACAATTCTTTGTCTTCATGCTTGGTTTGTGCTTTGACATGCTGCAGACTGTCAACCCTGGGACCCTATATAGACAGGTGTATGCCTTTTCAAATCATGTCCAATCAACTGAATTCCAATTATTAGCTGCTGAAACATCTCAAGAATGATCAGTGGAAACAGAATGTACCTGAGCCCAATTTAGAGCTTCACAGCAAAGGCTGTGAATACCTGTGATTTTTCAGTTTTTTTTTTTTTTTTAATGAATTTGCAACAATTTAAAAAAAAAATCTTTTTCACGTTTTCATTATGGGGTATTGTATGTAGAATTTTGAGGAAATAAATTAATTTAATCCATTTTGAAATAAAGCTGTAAAAAAAAAAAAAAAAAAACGTGGAAAAAGTGAAGCGCTATGAATATTTCCGGATGCACTGTGTTTTAGAGCTTAGAACTTCCTCATCCTCCATGTACAGCAACGGTCAATAGTACTTAGTATAGTATTTATGCAGAATAAACGCACGGTCGGTGCTCGGCCCCTAATTAATTTCAATAATCCGAGGGCAGTTTCATTTGATGAACCTATATTTGTGTGTAATTAGGCTGCCATGTAGTTCAGGTCAAAAACCACATGATCAACTAACGTCAATGAAAAAGCGTCACGGCAGAGCATTAAAGTCGACTGGTCAGTGCAACCCCTATTTTACACAATGCAGTTATTTAAAAAGATATTTGAAGTTACAGTACAAATCCTTCTCAAATGAAAATGCGTTTGTAAAGTACAGATATTTTAAATGGCTACTTAAGTACATGAATTACATTTAATTTGTTACTGTCTACCACTTATTTCTATTCCTGTGAGACTGGTATATGGTGTTTAAACACATTTCATACCTAATCAGCTGGTCCTAAAAAAATATTGGTAATGTGCTGTACTAATCACCAATGAGAAACAAGCATATTTCCCAATGAGAAAAGAGTGTTACAGTACAACATACACATACATTTAAATCACTTCCTAGGAAAGAATCAATTAGTCAGTGTTACATATGGGTCGCAGCTGAAGGAATTGATTCCCTAAAAAAAACCATATCTCTTATTGGTGTGACATTTATGAACAGTAGGTGCCAGGGTGTCTAGTGGTAGAGGCCCTGTGCTGCCATTTCGTGTTTGCCCAGGTTGCTTGGTGGGCCCTGGGGATCCATTTTTAGTCCATAATCTGTATTACAGATGGGACGAGAAGGGAGAAAAACCTCCCTTTGTGGACACCATTTACGACTCAAGACATTCCAAAGGAAAACCCCACCTTCTTGGCACCCACACACACACACCTAAAGACACACGCTATGAAGAGATTCAAAAGAACTCAAAACTCACTCCAAATGATATGTAATGTGTTTGTAATCTATATGCTCTGCCCTATAGCAAAAGTAGTCAAAGAGTAAATGCATGCGTTAATTAAGTCTTTTGTCACCTTATATAGTATAGAAATGCGTAGATGCTATCTAATGTGTGTTTAGAATGTCATGTTTAGTATCATTATGTTTTCTCCTGCTATTTCCAACCCATGATACGGAATACATGATAATAGGTATACGGTTTGCATTCTTTAATGCTCAGAGTTAAAGTCCATTTGAATGTTACGGGAGGATCCTCATTATGCATATCAGCGGTCCAGAGACAAAGAGAATCTCCCGCTCAAAACTTCGCCATGAAACTATTGGTCAGTCAGTAGAAAATGGTGTGACTTGACCCATAGTTAAAACCCATTCTCTCCCCAGAATCAGTGCGAAAAGGTTCCGAAGAGAGTCTCCACAGGAGTCCCCTAAGGGGCAAACCTCAGTTCTGTACCCACGTGACTCGCCTGAGTCTACGTTTTCTTATTTTCCGGCAAATTAAACTCAGTTTAAAGTTTGCACCTCGCGTATCCTCCGATCTGCGTCGCAAACTCCACGCATCAGGAAAGGACTCCATCTTCCACGCATCAGAAAAACAACGAGAGAAAGAGACCCACTAAATCCAGGTATTTAGTTATGCGTAAAGCTGTGCCCCTTTGTTAAAAAGGTGTTATAATCTTGGTGGTCCTTAATAGTTGTGTGGAACTGAGCGAGAATTGCCATCTTTTATCTAAACTCTTTACTTCCTCGCTAGCTTTATTTTCTATGTTTTTGTTGTTATGTTTGTACGTTTGTTTGTTATATGTTAGACTAGTCAAATAAATCACGCTATAACCACTATGGATGGTCTTTATTTTGCCTCACAGAAAAGTCACTTAAATGATAGATTTCGCTACATGCTGATTTAAGTTTACCAAACGATTAATCTACTTCACAAGAAGTAGTTATAATTCCCTTCTAAACAATGAATAATACTGAGTCGCTCAGACGAGCGGGCGAAGTCATGTTATATTTATTTAGTCAAATTAACTGTAAGTTAATGCAGAATATTAATAATTAATAAAACTCGTTGTTATTGATTATTAATATTCAAAACTGAGCAAATTTTGCTACATCAGTCAGTCAATATGTAAAAGTATTTACAAGCTATTAAAAAATGTGCTAGTTATCAAATGTGCTAGTTTATTTCATAATGAGCTTTTTATTATTATTATTATCATCAAATCTGCATTCTCATACTTGTATATTCACATCAGGTTTTCTTCCCTTCTTTCTTTCACTGCCCAAGGCAGCCCACTGGCAGAACTTCAGAGGCGCTCGGTATCATGCTGGAATCCCCCTTTAATTATTTTGATGTGAGCTTTCACAGGGAAGCCTGATATGCACTTCTTTAACCTTTCTTAATCTGTTGAATGCTTTTTTTTCTTTCCTTCATAAAATATTCACTAATACCTAGTTATTTACAGCAGAGCAACATTCTTGATAATAATCATTCACGACTAGGAACCTGAAATAGCGATTTAACATTTTCAGTGGAAGGAAACACTTTCAAAATAGCCATGCCTCAGAGCGCATTTAAACATGTCACATTACATGCAAAATTTGTTTTTGCAGTAATTTGTTGAATGAGCATGAAGGCAAGAGCTGAAGGTGGTCTTGGCGGTTCTTCTTGCTTCTAGTGGTGTTTTAACAACTGCTTGCAGCCCAGCAAGCAACAACACATCCAAACTCATATGCTTCACATATTAAATATAGAAAGTGACTCATTTTAAGATGTGTGTATTAGAATTTATCTGTGCATCTTTGTAGGAAATGTTGCACTGAATTCTACTTATTCCTGTAGTAGTACCAAGTGTAAAATATGGAATTTCACTGTCAACCCATTTTATAATTTGTAAATTCAAAGGGAAAGCTTACGCAATGAAGAACATAGCCTCAGCCTCCTCTAAGTGAAGCGATAACAGTAAAGCAGGGAAAAAGAATGATGACAACAACCAATCACAGAGCTTTAAGGGCAGAGTTTCTCACTCATTTTCAGTTGTACATCTGCTTTAATGCTCTTCAGGATTGTCCTGCTATTTCCATCTGCTTCCCTGAGCGTAACCTTGGCTTTTAGAGTCATTCATTTGTTCATTCATTCATGACCAAAACGTACATATATATATATAGATATATATATATATAATATATATATATATAAACAGTACGTATTATCTTTATTCATTTTTTTATCTTTATTTGTACATTTGTTTTTTTTCTACACATTTTTATATATTGATTGTTTATTTTATACTCTTAATTTATTTTATTGTCAACCTCTGTCGTGTCTCTTAATTCTGAAATAAATCATTGAGTAAACAATAGTAACTATAACTATTTTCTTGAACTAGTCACACTTTACAGTAAGCTCAACAATTACAAATTCATTATTAAAACCCAAAGTCGCTTGCTTGACCACAATGAATGACTTCATTTGCACTAACAAAGATATACAGTAAGTAGTGAAGTTTCATAAACTAATTTTGAGAGGAGCACATGATATGATTGAGCACGACTGGCTGCTCATCTGTAATCAGTAATAATCTAATCAGAGTGATCCAAGCTTACTATAAATGGATCGTTTTTTTTCCCTATACTGCTTTATCTTTGTTTTGGTAAAAAAATCATGGTAAAAAAAAAGTTAATTCATGAACAAAACACATTTTTATTTTCTTTTTTATTCATTTTTATCTTCATTTATTCATTTAGTTTTTTTTTTTTTTCTATGTCTTTTATTGATTATTGTTTTATACTAATTTATTTGTACGGTTTATTTTCAACATTTACTAACATTTCAACATTTAAAAGTTCAACATATACTAACGCATTATTACAATCCAAAGTTGCTTGCTTGACCACAATGTATGACTTCATTTTCACTAACAAAGATGAATAAATACTGTACGAAATGCATTGTTCATTTTTTTTGTTGATGTTATGTTACAGTTTTTCTCAGTGGCTTTGGTGCATTTCTCAAACACTATTTACATTTGAACAACAGTTAATGCATTTCTCAAAAACAATTAGGTACAAAAACTGCAAACCTAGTGGAAAACCTGCAAAAGCGCATCACTTGCCCAAAATGGAGAGCTCATTCCTCAAAAGCAAGTACTGATGTCAATGAAAGTGTCCGTGATATCAAAATGAAAAGTCCTGCCAACCATTGTTTATGAACAGGATAGTCAAATGTCCTTTGTCATGTTTTCATTATGACAGTTTACTCTGGACATTTTTTCCAATTGCAAAAAAGTATGATTTTGGTGACACTTCCTGAAAATGCTCAAGACAGCACTATATACTATTTACAACAGCCAATTGAAAAACTACAGTAAAGTTAGACATCACTGCATTTAGTGAGGTATCTGAGTACAAGACAGTGAATATGTATGGTTTCACATTTTTACTGCATTTGCTCTTTGCAATTCTCATTTAATCACAGCATTGTGCAAAATATTAAATACAGCCTTATTTACAACAAACATAAGTTCCTTTGGGTAGAGCTGTGCCACAACTATAAACAATATTGCAGTACATATTGGAACTGAACCTATAACATACACAGGTCTGTAAATCATTCATCAAATTTAGGAGAAATTTTCAGAATTTTTTTTTAACATTTTTAAAATAAAAATTGCTTGACAGATTTTGACAACTAGTTCAACTTTTTTTGTATGTAATGACTCAAGTAATGAAATGAGGACTATTAGTTTAATATGGAATGACTATTCAGCATTCAAAAGTTTAGTTAATTTTGACTGACATGACATAAGCAAGTGATAATGTTACAAACAGCAGAGAGTTGTATGAAAGCAATTAATGCATGTCCAAAAGCTTTTGCAGTTTGTTGAAAGGAATGAGAAACGCTCCGGTTACTAGGTAACCCTCATTCCCAGAGGGGGGGAACGAAATGCTATGTGGAAACTTCCACTATGGGGATTTCATTCAGAAAGCCAATCATCTGAAGAGTATGTAAACGGGCCAATGAAAATGCCAATGAGTTGGCAGCTTCAGCTTGCGCACATGATGCTCATTGCAATTAATTTGTTATAAGAGCACAGTGCAAGCAAAGCCAAAGCATCATTTTTTTAGCGGAAGAGACTTTCACCTCAACAGCTAAGGGGCAATCATTATGGCGAAGGAACATAGCATTCCATCCCCCCCCTCCGGGGAACGAGGGTTACCTTAGTAACCGGAGCGTTCCCCTTCGGAGGGGAACTTCAATGCTATGTGGAAAACTTCCACTATGGGGAAATGTTTGGAAACGCCATAATAATTGAACCTTACCTTCGCCCCCGATGAGAGGTTTGCCAGGCAAAGGAGAGCGTGAGCCGGCACCTGCGTCATCAGAGGCGCGGTCTTCCAATGTGTTCCCTGGCCCTTACTTATACCACTTCAAACAGAAGATGTACGGATTTAGATATATTTTTCGGGAGCTGCGAAATGCGTCGCTAGAATAATCTCTGAGAATTTAATACGACAGTACGTTGGGAAAGTGTGCAGTCCCGATAGGGAGGACACCTGCGGAGGCCACCTGCTACCCAAGTGGGGAGACTGGTGGCGAGAGAGCATATGGACTAGCCCTGAGAAGGGGGAGTACGCATATGAATATATAATGGTTAGCGGTGAGGAAAGACACGGGTTCCGCCTGTGAGGGGGGACTGCACCGTGGCAGTATAAGCATATGGGATCGCCTAGTGGGGATCGTACATAGCAGGCACCTATACCCAGAACGCGGGCTGACCATCGGGCATACCAACAACGTAACGGCCCATCGCCTGACCTTCCTCCGCTGAGTCAGGTGCTGGGGGCCTCGGAGGAATATCTGCAGGGTTCGCCAGCGGGGAACTTTTCTGACAGAGCAAAAAAGCGCACGTATCTCTGTGTTAGAGAGAATGGCGCAGCAAGCGTTTTACAACACCTAACCGAATTTCTCATTCACCGTGTGAGGAAATCGGCTCCCCTCAAGATTAATAAATCTCGCAATAGGTGTCGCCCAGCCCGCAGCTCTACAGTGTCTGTTAGAGAGGCGCCGCGTGCCAACGCCCAAAAGGATGCGCGCTTCGAGGAGCGTGCTCTCACTCCTGGGGGACACAGCTCGTCCTGACTCAGATGAGCGAGGGTGATGGCATTCACTGTTCAGTGGGTATGTTCCAACCTCTGTTTGGATACGGCACTTCCCTTCTGCCAATCACTGTAACAGATAAAAGAGCTGAGTACGGTCCGTATAATACGCAAAGCGCGATGGACGCAGCAAATAAGGGGCTGGGTCTGCCTCCTCCGTGGGCAGTGCTTGCAGGTTCACTACGTAGCTGAAAGAACGCTGTAGGAACCTAGAGCACCTAGGTGGGCGGGGGTCTCAGGTAAACGTGAGAGTTGGCCGGCCCAACACGCTGGCACATTTCGCTGACCAAAAATGCCTCCAGATACCCACCCATTTGGCCGATGCGAATGTGACCAGCACGCCGGCATCGCCGCATCCTTAGAGAGGGGATGATCGTAACGCCAACCCCTCAGAGCGGAGGGGACAGCCTTAGCTCCAGTCAACTGAAGGAGGATAGCATCACTCTGATCTGGCATGTTCGGGGTTTCCTTCTCGGTGAAAAGGTAACCACACAGCAAATAGACTCCACTTCAGGGCGTGAGCATGCCTCGTAGAGGGTGCTCAGCCTGAGTGACAGTGTTAACCACCTAATCGGTAGGTCACCTAAGTCCTCCGCGTTCCGTCTATGAACCGTACGTGAGGCATAGATCTGGGTGCGGGTGGCAAACGGTGCCTGTGCCCTGTTTCCCCTGTTTCCAACGCACAGCGGACTTGAGGTCCGTGGAGCTCAGTCGGGTGCGGTGCGGGGCTTGTAACAAGCCTGGGTCAGAACCACCCTCGTGCAGCCGCGGGGCTGGGGGATAAACCATCTCCAGACCCACGACCGAAACAGCCCAGGAAAGCACGGTTATCATGTTTGTTTCAAGATCGCCCGCTGCGCTTGCTCCCGAGGGGAGGGAGCGGAGGGGGAGAAATCCTTCATCAGATCATGACAGCCCAACCTCCGATGCAGCGGTGGCCATCTGACCCTCGGTGTCAACAAGTGAGAGGGCGGCCATCTGAGGATGGAGTGCTTCTCTCACTCGAAGCTTGGATGGAGCGCGTGGAGGAGTGAGAGGTCTACAAGCCCGAGAGCGGCAGATTTACTCTCACTGTAACCCTCAGATCTGCCCCGAGTGCCCACCGCGGCGCGTGGGGACAACTGGGGTGGGTGGCCCTTTTGCAAGAGCTAACCGCGATCTTAATTGCGCAACAGACATGCCACTGAGTGATGGCATGCACTGCCCGCGAGCAGCGCATTAACATGCTGGACCCCCGGACGCAGTCCTCGTGCCCATCATCAAAGAACAGGAAACCACGGTATCCAGAAACGCACAGTCGGAGCGACGTCTTGAAAAAGACGACTGTGTTGCACTTTTAGGAAATTCGCAACAATACATACCGCTCTGGAGGACCAGACCCAAAGGACGCCAGGCAAGGGAGAAACCCAGCTCGACCGTCTGCCACTGCGTGTCACACACTCTGGACCGGGAGATCGCTTTCGTTCACTCTCTGTCTGTTGGCTGTTGAAGTCTCTGAAGTGAAAAATGATGCTTGGCTTTGCTTGCACATGTACTCTTATAGCAAATTAATTGCAACGAGCATCAGGTGCACAAGCTGAAGCTGCCAACTCATTGGCATTTCATTGGCCCGTTTACATACTCTTTCAGATGATTGACATTCTGAATGAAATCCCCATAGTGGAAGTTTCCACATAGCATTGAAGTTCCCCTTCCGAAGGGGAACTGCTACTATGATGTGCCAGGGAAATTGGCCAATGGGCAAATGATGTGCCCATATGACTAATTGTTTGGAGAAATGCATTAACTGTTGTGCAAATGTAAATAGTGTTGTGAGAAATGCACCAAAGCGACTAAGAAAAACTAATAAATGCACTGTAAACAATATGTAAAATACACTACATAGTTATAACAAACATGGACTAATTCAATCTTATTGTAAAGTGTTACCTAAAAATAATAAATAATCAAATATAATTATGAATATTATTATTTATTTGATTGTTATTATTTTTCTTTAATTTATTTTTATAATATATGCATTCGTTGACTAATTCATTCATGAACAAAACACATTTTTATTTTCTTTCTTTATTCATTTTTATCTTCATTTATTAATTTTGGGTTATTTTCTATTTTCTTTTGATATTGATAATTTATTTTATACTCAATTTATGTGTATTGTTTATTTTCTCTTTTTATTTTGAAATAAATTATTAATGAGTAAAAAATTGTAACTATACCTCTTATCTTGAACTACTCACACTTTACAATAAGTTCAACATTTACTAATGCATGATTAAAATCTAAAGTCGCATGCTTGACCACAATGAATGACTTCATGTTCAGTAACAAAGATGAATAAATACTGTACGAAATGCATTGTTCATTGATTGTTTATGTTAGTTAATAAATGCACTGTAAACAATATGTAAAATACACTACATAGTTATAATAACTAACATAGTCTAATATAATCTTATTGTAAAGTGTCACCAAAAAGTAATAAATAATCAATAATCAAATTATATTATGATATTATGATTTTTTTGATAATTTATTTAATCTAATTGAAATGTATTTTTTTCATTTATATATTCATTCATTCATTTATGAACAAAACACATTTTTATTTTCTTTCTTTATTCATTTTTATCCTCATTTATTCATTTTGGGTTTATATATTGAATGTTTATTTATTTTATACTCTTAGTTTATATGTATTGTTTATAATTACCTATTGTATTGAACTAGTCACACTTTACAATAAGTTCAACATTTACAAATTCATTATTACAATCCAAAAATCGCAAAAATTGTTTGTTCATGTTAGTAAATAAATACACTACATTGTAAAACCCAATCAGTTAAGGTAACTCAAAGCATTTGAGGAAACCAATTGGAACAAACCATTTAAGTTAAAAAACTAGTTATATTGAGTACTGTGAACTTAATCTATTTGAGTAAATAAAGCAATTGGAGCACAGTAAAACCTGATAAATAAAAAGAACTCAAACCAACTGAGTTCTGTAAAACTCAATAAGTTAAAGCAACTCAAATCATTTGAGGAAACTGATTGCTACAAACCATTTGAGTTAAAATAAACTTATCCATAAAAGTACTGTGAACTTACTCCATTTAAGTTGAAGTAGTGAGGTATTTAATTAACTCATTATTTTTAACACTGAGTTCAAAACTCTTTTCAAATGAGAAGAATTAACTTTCAGTAAATTTTGAGTTAACTACACTCATTTCATTTACTAAAGTTGACTGTTGGGCTTTACAGTGTATATCTAAAAATAACTAACATGGACTAATACAATCTTACTGTAAAGTTTTACCTAAAAATAATAAATAATCAATCAATAATCAAATAAAATTACATTATATTTATTTATTTATTTATTTATTTATTTATTTATTTATTTATTTATTTATTTATTTTTCAATCACTCATTCATTTCCTCGTTCTAAATTTGGATTTCACATTTGAGAATTCCCGCCAACTGCAAGGTTTACAAATATATACTGCAGTATAAATCAAAACCTACCAACTGTCATTTCATGAGCTGATGCCATCCTAATAATTTGCTTTCTTAAACTGTACTCAAATGAGAGTATTTGTCAAACAATTGTGTAATTGCATGCAAACTAGTTAGTGGAATGCAGAAGAGGCATATGCACGAGAGAAAGAGTGACAGAGAAAGACGTGAGACATACTGAAGTTTGTTTGGACCCCAGCTGTGTGTTTGCTTGTGACTCACAAAACCCATTAGAAATTGGTTGGGGGGTCAGAGTTGTGCTTCAGCCAGAATAGATTGGCAGAGCAGAACAGCAGAGTCCACCTCCAGCTCATTTTCTCTCCCTCTGTGTCACCACAAAAGCAATCTCACACCACAGGCCTCATGGCTGCGTGGCCACACAAAATCATAAAAGGTTTGGATCATACTCTGTGTCAGGCCACCCCGGTGAGGGAGAGACGCATGCGACTCGGAGCAGGAAGCACTTTGGACTGAGTATTTTAATTTTTTCACCGCATGACTGATAGAGTGAGGGCATTTCAAGAAATTGCATGAGACACACTTTTTGAAACACTTTAAGATGCTCCCAATCTTATTTTGTTAAGTTCTTTTGGATGCAATTAATTATATTTTTGCTAGAAAGAAAGTAGTAGTAGTAATATAAAGTTTTTTTACCAAAATATTTCAGATAATAATGATCTCTAAATCAATATTCTAGAATGATACACTAGCAGTCAAAAGTTTGGGGTCAGTAGGATTTTTAAAATGTTTTAAAATAAGCTTATCCTGCTCACCAAGGCTGCATTTATTTCATCAAAAATACAGTACAAATTGAAGTGTTCAGATGCAAAAACCTCTAAATGCCGTCTAAATTTTGTCCTAAAATGAGCATTAGTTTCATTGTTCTATGTTTATGTTCAGTTATTTCACTTTAAAGGCAATGAAAATAACTTATTTGTCACAATAGAAGTACAATTACTGAGCCTACACACAGAAGTCTGAGGAAAAATGCTAGTGTTAGCAGAAAATATCAAACAGTGTTTGGAGGTTTTTGCGTCTAAACTCTTCAATTGTAAAATTGTGAAATGTTATTTCACTATAAAATAACTGTTCAAAAGTAGTTTATAATTTAATTTAATCATTTATTCCAGTGATTTTAAAGATGAATTTTCAACTTCATTACTCCAGTCTTCAGAGTCACATGATCCTTCAGAAATCACTGTAATATTAATTATTATTATAATAATTATTATCATCATTAATGGTAATAGAAATAAAAGCAATAATGACTGGAGTAATCATTTCATTTGAAACTACATACAATAAGAAAGCAGTTATTTAAAATTTGAATGAATATTTAACAATTGAACTTTTTTTTTCACATTTAATAAATGCCGCCTTGATGAACAGAATAATGTTCTTAAAAAAAGAAACACAAAATAAAAAATAATAATAAAACTGACCCTAAACTTTTGACCGATAGTGTATATAAAGTATCATTCGACACTGATATTCGGGTAATGGCTGCTGAAAACTTTATTTATTTTTTTTTTATTTAATGTTATTTTTTATTTTGTTTTGTTTTTATTTTTTTTAAAACATGACCACATCACATCAGTCTTACGCTCTTTGCACTGGTTGCCTGTGCACTTACATGTCACTTTTAACATTCTTCTCTTGGCTTTAAAATCACTAAATGGCTTGTCTCCTTCTTACCTGTCAGACCTGTTGACTGAACATCAGCTTAGTCAGTCTCTTCGGTCATCAAACCAGAGATTATTATGCATCCCTAAGTCGAGGCTGAAATGCAGAAGTGACTGTGCTTTCGCAGTAGCTGGTCCTACATTGTGGAATGCTCTGCCCCTCTGTATTAGATCTATATCATCTCTGTCCGCACCTTTTTAATGTGGCATTTTATCAGTGAGAATTGTTCGTTTTAACTATAATTTTATCATTTTTATATAACTTTGTGATTTGTATTGTGCAGCACATTGGTCAACCTTTGGTTGTGCTTAATAGTGCTATATAAATAAAATTGACATTGATTTTTGCTGCTTGTTCATAAAACTACTTGTTTAAAATAAACAAACAACACAATTCTTGAGATTTTCGGAGACAACTTAATTGTTCCATGTTCAATAAACTTGAATTTGTTAATTTAACTTGATCAGTTTATGTTGGGACAACATGAGCAAATTGTGTGGAACCCTGCATTATTTACAGTGCATAATCCATAATATTGTGCACCCATTACGGTTATCATTATTTTAGGAAATTCTGTTCTATCAAAAATCATGGACTCTTTTTAATTCTTGTACCCTTTAAAAAATACCAAATGAGCCACAGCCATATCACCCGACAGCCCAAGACCAGTTACTCACTGAAGCTAAGAAGGGTTGAGCCTGGTTAGTACCTGGATGAGAGACCACATAGGAAATCTAGGTTGCTGTTGGAAGCTGTGTTAGTGAGGCCAGCAGGGGGCGCTCAAAAGTCCTAATATCACAGTAAAGTGAAGGGGACGCTATACTGTCAGTGGGCACTGTCTTTCAGGTGAGATGTTAAACAGAGGTCCTGGTTCTCTCTGGTCATTAAAAATCCCATGGCACTTCTCATAAAGAGTAGGGGTGTAACCCCGGTGTCCTGGCCAAATTCCCTCCATCGGCCCTTACCCATCATGGCCTCCCAATCATCCCCATCGACTGAATTGGTTCTATCACTGTCTCGCCACTCCTATAGCTGGTGTGTGGTGAGCACTCTGGCGCTGTTGTCCTGTGGCTGCTGTCACATCATCCAAGTGAATGCTGCACACTGGTGGTGGTGTGGAGAGACCCCTCCCCCCTGATGATTGTGAAGCAATTTGGGTGTATGGCCATAGTATATAAAATACACATTACATTAAAATCATACTAAAACATGCCATGCTTATTGTTCATTTGCTAATCAGCGCATATCTCTGTTTAAACCCCTCCCTATTCTTTTTTTTAACAAAGTAATGCCAATGATGGATATGTTGTAAAAGCAGAATTTAAACAGCCTGACAAGACATGTCAATTGACGTGAGTGACATTCATGTTTCTTTATATGACAGATATGTGTTTTTGGCTTGTTCATGCATAGAAACATACAGGAGAAGGTGAGCTTCCCTAGCGCTGAGTGATTGAGGCTCTCTATGGGGGGGCGTCGTAGTGGCATCCTGCTGTGCACCGGCAGGTGTGCTGACATCTGAGGGGGGTGTTTGGAGGACATTAGAGACACTCTTGTCAAAGCGATGTGTAGATCCTCACATCTGGCCACTTCCAAACAAAACTTCAACCACGGGTCACAGGAAGTGTCAGCTTTAAAATATGACACGCAGATGTATAGATCTAATCTTTTAGTAGGGTTTTAAATTCTCCACTGAGAGCCTTTCTTGGAAAACTCAGATGGCCTACAGGGAAAGTGTCAACTACAGTAAGCTCATTATAGATGTAATTTACCAAATGCACACCTCACTTTCAGTTATATCACCATGTATTCAGAACCATCCAGGATAAAAGGAACAGCAAACAAAGGTGGCTATTTCACAGAAATAAATAATACCTTTCTGTTGACAGACATTCATCTCCGCTTGATGACACTTTATCAATGGCAATATGAGCGGAAATAATTTCCCACTCATTTACAGTCTTTTCAAAGGTGACTTCATCACCGGTGTCTGAAAGACACGGTGCCCCTTAGTAACAAATGATTACCACTAAATGAATCCCAGAGGTTCCGTCACTAATGCAGAACAAAAGGGAGCGCGAACAAGGAGGCAGTGCAGCTTCAAGATCTATTTTTCAGCTCCGCATCATTTCTTGCTTCACTGATCTATCACTAAACAACAGCTGCTGTGCCGCAGCCAGCACAGCGCTTGCTAGGGATGGTGATCAAGAAATAAACAGGGTAGGAAAACGGGGGGAAAAAAGAAGAGGGGGGTGAAAGAAGACATTTAAGAGGTGAGGTCACGTGTGATCGCCTGGAGCTTTCCAAAATGTGCGGCGAGAGAGAGAAAAAAAAAAGATTGGGAACTCTTGGCAGGTCTGTGTCACCTGTGATGGATAACATGTCACCTGTAATGGCTGACTAGGTAGCTGCATTAGACAGGCATTTTGCAATCATTCCCATTATTTTCTGTCCATTTCTCACCTCATCCAGTCTCTCTCTTTCTCTCTCTCTCTCTCTCTCTCTCTCTCTCTCTCTCTCTCTCTCTCTCTCTCTCTCTCTCTCCCTGAAATGTAGGTGTAATGCACATGGACATTTTTCCCTGACCCATTCCAATTCTCATTTTCTGACCAAATTAGCTCATAGTGAATTATGAATAATTAAATGAAAGTAACTAGTTAATTATGCATAATTTGACTACACTGTAAAAAAAATCCTGGTTGCCTTAAATTTTTAAGCTAAATCAAATTAACCTTATGAGTCCATTTAACTTATATTATGTTAAACTGACTTAAAACAGCTTGCGTAACTTATAAAATTAAGTTAGAACGTGATTAACTTAGTTTAATAAATTACAATGAACTAAAACCTATGCTGTCAGGACTAATTGATTATATAAATTGTTACAGTGTAATAACTCGATGTAGCAAAATGAAGTTGACAATTCTAACTAGTTCACCCCACAAACATTCAGCACTGATTGTATTAATTCTCAAAATGTTATTTTTAGCAGCCGCATTAAAATAACTATGGTATTCAAAAACTGTTGTTTAGCTTAGAGCATGCAGCTCTTGTAAATGTGAGACACAAAAGTTTCATTTAAATAATGTGGCAAACACACAACGACTAAACACATGACTAATTACACAAAATCAAGCTCACATTTAAAGGCTAGAGGACATGCGGGAATGGATGAATGAAACAAAAGGGAAGCAAATGAGAAATCAACAAGCACTCTTGCAGCCTGTTTTTAAAGTGGCGTTTATATTAATTTCTTTTGGTTTTAAAAGGCTTGTTAGGGTTATGCCTGGCATCCACACTACTCTGCCATTTCTGACTTATAGAAGCAGGTCATTTTGAAAATGTCAAAGGCTCTGTTTTAGTTGAAAAAAATATTGGTGTTCTGCTTCAGTGTAGATGGACTAAAATGCTGACTTTTAAAAAAGGAGGGGCGGATGACCAATGTCTCTCTCTCTCTCTGACTGGTTTTCTGGACTATTACATATTGGTCCCTGATTCGTCAAACCACTCTCATATAATCATTACAAAACTGTTAACCTGCAAATATGGATGCCGGCAAAATATGCGCATGCACAATGAATGTGAATATCTGTCATTTTAGGCTGGACAGTATGAACAGAGATTGTTTTTGTGAAACACAATAAAAACTCTAGTCTGGAGTGTTTTCATTCTAAATTGCTGGTTTAAAATGAAAATGTGATAGAGTAAACAGCCCCTAAGAGTTTGGAAATAGTTTTAGGCCATGAAACCTCTGTGTTGCCACAGTAAGCGGAAGTTGAGGTATTGTGGTAACACATGACCTGCTTGTTGGGTGAGTGATGCTGTGGATTATATTTGTTAAATTATTTGTAATATTTAACTGTGTGTCTGATTTCTCACAAATGCTACACCATGTTTTTTTTTTTTCTTCCATTTGGTCTCATTAATGCACCTGCTTTAAAGTGACAGGAAGGGATTTGTATGATCATTAAATTGCAGCTGTATTGTGTAAGTTACACTCTTTGTTGTGCTTTCATTTAGCATAATCAAACACACATTACCACAATGTCATTTTCTTTCAGATTTTACGGCAGCTTAGCTGGCATTGGTCAGTTAAAAAAGGCATCAACTGAAATTTGATTTTACAGATTTTTGTTTTCCCCCGATATATATGCCCCACCCCCCCACCCACCAGGTATAAATTAAATTAATTAATTATATAAACAATGAATTAAAACCTATCTTGTGGCTGTTTTGAGATTTTTTTCATAAGACCACCACTCATTCTAAAAAAAAAAAAAAACATTAACTCTGCTCACAGGTAAAGTGACTCACTCTATACTTTGTGTAACACACATAGTGAACTTTATGAAATGTAAAAGCCATTAATGAACAAATGTCATATTAATCTAGCTTTTTCTTCTAGCAATTTAAGTACATGCTTTGATATTTGATTAAATTAAATGTAATATTTAAATGTACCTGCGCTTGTGACTGATATTTTTTAATCTAAACAAATCCCGCCCACCCTCTCTCTCTCTCTCTCCTATTAAAGTTGAATTCCTTGCTCAAATCCAATATCAACGCTAAATACACAATTAAATTAAAGTGCAGTGCATGCTACATCTTGACGGTGTGCAGTGCGGGGCATGGAAGAGTTTGTGTGGGGTGTGTTAAGTGTTCATCAGCCTGATAGTCTGAGGGAAAAAACTTTCCTTCAGTCGGCTGGTGCGTGACCGGATGCTGCGGAACCGTCTGCCTGAGGGTAGCAGAGAGAAAAGTCTATGGCTTGGGTGGCTGGAGTCGCTGATGATTCTCTTGGCTTTCCTCATGCACCTCCTGGTATAGATGTCCTGAAGGGAGGGAAGCTCACCTCCTACTACACGTCCAGCAGTACGCACGATCCTATGTAGACCTTTGCGATTGCTGCTGGTGCTGCTTCCGTACCAGGTGGTGATGCAGCCAGTGAGGATGCTCTCCACAGTGCAGGTGTAGAACGAGCGGAGGATGTGGGGGCTCATTCCAAACCTCCTGAGGAAGAAGAGGCGTTGTTGTGCCTTCCTCAGCACTGCGTCTGTGTGGGCAGTCCATGTCAGATCCTCAAAAATGTCAAAATGTCAAATGAACTAACTTGTATAACTTGAATAACTTAGTTGAAACCTGATTAACTTCTTAAAATAAGTTAAAGAAACAAAAATAGTTGTTGCCTTGTCTTTTTGTCATTCATTTTTTTACAGTGTACATTCAGGTCTTGATCCATTGTGTTCCTCATCTGAGTGCTCAGTGTACAGTGACTGTAGTAGGCATCATCTTTGTATCTGATTTGATATTTGGGTTTATAAAAAAATAATAATATTAATAATAAAATAGGTGTATATATAAGGCATCCCAGAAGGTATAGAACGCCAACATAATGTCAGATTGACGTTGTACCCTAACATGATGGCACATTGCATTTTGTTTGGAAATGAAAATCAGATTGACGTCAGAACCAAACATCTGGCCAACGTCAATGTCCAACATTGGACAGATGTTGCATTTTGGTCCTTTTCCAACACAAACTAAAAATAACCAAATAACAACGTCTGATGATGTTACAGCTTGACGTTGTGTGGACATTACCAATACGACGTCTATCAGACGTTGGATTTTGGAATAAATGTCAGTATTTGACATCAATATGACGTTGGTTTAAGATATTGGCTCAACATTGGCTCAGTGTTGGTCAATGTCTAATGTTGAGCAGACATTGCATTTTGGTCACTTTCAAACACAACCTCAAATCAACCAAATATCAACATAATTTGACGTCGATATTGGACGTCAAAATAACATTGTCCTCAGACGCTGGCGACCTACATAAATCTAACCTAATATTAACGTCTTATCATGTTGTGTGTCTGCTAGTTTGCATATCATCACTGCAGCCAATATATTTAATAAATTATGTACATTGTATCCCAATATGCACTTTTAGTTTATTCAACTGAATAATGAGTATAAATAAACCTTTGATGTATAGATATAAGTATTGGATGTGCACACTTTTTTTTCTGCCCTTGTGCTTCACCGGTCACAGAGAAAAGGGTGAAGTGAAAGCCATTGTTAAAATTGTCATATGACTTCTCAGCTACAGTTTGCCTGAAGGCATGTAGGGAGCTCTATAGCCAGCTGGAAGAAGAGTTTATGGTCTGACGAGACCACAATTGAGCTTTTTGGCCGACAGACTAAACGGCATGTTTGGCGTAAGCTGTGCTGCACATCATCAGAAACACACTTTCCCCACTGTGAAGCATGATAGTGGCGACATTATGCTGTGGAGATGCTTCTCTGCAGCGGGTCCTGGAAGGATTGTGAGGTAGACAGTAAAACAAATCCAGCAAAAAAACAGCTAAATCCTGAAGGAAATCCTGATGGGGTCTGCAAAACACCTGCAACCTGAGAGATTTATTTTCCAGGAACATAACAACCCCAAGCATAAAGCCAAAGCTATACTGTAAAAGACCTAAAATGACAACATCATCGTCCCGTGGCCTCATGCATAAAATATGTGGATTTCGACCTAAATATATGTGCATGTACAAAATGTGAATGTTCGGAAATGTTTTAGACTTATAAAGCCATCCATACACTACCTGACAAAAGTCTTGTCACCTATCCAAGTTTTTGGTACAGCAAATAATAACTGGACTTCTAGTTGATCATTTGGTATCAGAACACAGCAGGTACACAACGTCATGTTATAGGTATTTGGTTATATTTTGGATGCCACATCAGGGAGTAAAATCCAATGTCAGTTTAATGTCAAATGACGTCATAATAAGACGTCCATAAAACGTTAGTATAACATCAGTAGACGTTTGGTTTGGTTTTGGGTTGTGGAATAAACCAACCAAAGTCCAACATCACTGAAAAAAATTATTCATTGGATTTACTTAATTTTTTTGAGGCAAGCTGTTGCAAATAATTTGTTTGGGTTGAATTTAAACAAACAAATTAAGTTGGATTTACTCAATTTATATGTGCTGAATTAAAAAAAATAAATTACGTTGGATTTACTCAATTTATATGTGCTGACTTAAAAAAAATAAATTACGTTGGATTTACTCAATTTATATGTGCTGAATTTAAACAAACAGAGTACATTGGATTTACTCAATTTCCTTTAGTTATCTTTATCCAATGAAATTAGGTTCAATACAATTTAAATGTTATTCCTACTTTATTTTTATTTTATTATTTTATTTTATTAAAATTATCATTGAACTGCTTGCAAATACTAAATGAGACGTGACCAAGTTTGTTTTGAATTCATTTTAATTACTTTTTAGGATGCAATTTCTAACAATAATTAAATCACTGCTCATAAGTTCTTCAACAGCACAATGTTTAAAACAACAGTTCTTACAGTACATTCTATTCACATCAACACACAAAAATGTATTAACTGGTGGAACAAACTGCAATTCTTATCACACACACACAGACAGGCACACACTTTTTTAAATGTATGAAATGTAAATATTAAGTACAGGCTACATTGAAACCAAAAATTCTTACAACACCTTCATTTCACACCAATACACAAAATAATTAATTGATTAACCTAATAAAGAATTAACTTAATAAAGAATTTACAACAAACTGCACTTTTTATGGAATTGTATAGAATTTTATGGAATGTACCCACACACAAACATTTTTAAAAATGTTTTAACTAAGTATACATTATTAAAACATTTAAGTACATGCATCAAACAAGTTCCTTGAGCAAATTTATTTCACACACATGCACATATAGAAAAATGAATTAATTTATTAAACTATTATTTATTATTAATTTATTATTATTGGTTGGTTAAAATTTGTGGCATTAACTAATGCAAATCCAACATCATATTGACATTATAATGTGACATCCATACAAGTCAAAGTCTAATATCAGCAGACATTAATCTTAGGTTGGTTTCAGGTTGTGGAATTAACCAACTAAAATCCAACATCACCTAAATGTCATAATGTGACATCCATACAACGTCAAAGTCTAACATCAGTAGACGTTGATCTTTGGTTGGTTTAAATTTGTGGCATTAACTAAGCAAAATCCAACGTCATCTCAAGGTAGTAATGTGATGTCCATACGTCAAAGTCTAACATCAGCAAACGTTGATCTTTGGTTGGTTTCAATTTGTGGCTTTAGCTAACCAAAATCCAACATCTCATTAATGTCATAATGTGACATACCTACAACGTCAAAGTGTAACATCAGTAGACATTGATCTTTGGTTAGTTTCAATTCCAAAATCTAACATCATATTAACGTCATAATGTGACGTCCATACAACATCAAAATCTAACATCAGTAGACGTTGATTTTTGGTTAGTTTCAATTTGTGGCATTAGCTAACCAAAATACAACATCATATTACCGTCATAATGTGACGTCCATACAACGTCAAAGTGTAACATCAGTAGACATTGATCTTTGGTTAGTTTCAATTCCAAAATCCAACATCATATTAACGTCATAATGTGACATATACAACATCAAGGTGTATCATCAGTAGACATTGATTTTAAGTTGGTTTTAGGTTGTGGAATTAACCAACCAAAGTCCAATGTCATCTTAACGCCATAATGTGATGTCCATACAAGATCAAAGTGTAACATCAAAAGACATTAATCTTTGGTTAGTTAAAATTTGTGGCATTAGCTAACCCTAATCCAACGTCATATTAACGTCATAATGTGACGTCCATACAACATCAAAATTTAACATCAGTGGACTATGATTTTTGGTTAGTTTTAATTTGTGGCATTAGCTAACCAAAATCCAACATCATATTAATGTCATAATGTGATATATATATACAACATATTAATGTCATAATGTGATATATATATACAACATATTAATGTCATAATGTGACATACATACAACCTCAAAGTGTAACATCAGCAGACATTGATCTTTGGTTGGTTTCATTTTGTGGCATTAGCTAACCAAAATCCAACATCATATTAATGTCATAATGTGACATACATACAACATTAAATTGTAACATCAGTAGACATTGATCTTAGGCTGGTTTTAGGCTGTGGAATTAACCAACCAAAGTCCAACGTCACCTAAACGTTATAATGTGACACACATACAGTACATCGTCAAAGTCTAACATCAGCAGACGTTGATCTTTGGTTGGTTAAAATTTGTGGCATTAACTAAGCAAAATTCAACGTCATCTCAACGTAGTAATGTGATGTCCATACGTCAAAGTGTAACATCAGCAGACGTTGATCTTTAGTTGGTTAAAATTTGTGGCATTAACTAACCCAAATCCAACATCATATAAACGTCATAATGTGATGTTCATACAACGTCAAAATGTAACATCAGCAGACATTGACCTTCGGTTGGCTTTAGGTTGTGGAAGTAAACAACCAATATCCAGCATCATTTTAAAGTCATAATGTGAAGTCCATACAACGTATGGGTGGGTCCGCGAAGACCCTGCCCTCACTATTCTGCCGCCCTCGGCAGCCACCTAAGCAGCATCTATGAACGCGCCCACTCTTGCGTGAACATTTGAGTTTACTTGCTTTATTCACGCGTCAAACTCCGCTTCATTCGCGCGTCAAATTCACTGCAGAACAGACGCGGATTCACTTCATGGGCAGGGCTTCTGTCTGCCCGGTGACTGTAGCTTCGTTGCTAAATGGCTAACATGGATTTTATTGATAAAATAACTGCGTTTATGTGCTTTTATGAAGGCTGAAAAACAGCGTCGATACGTTTGAAGCAGTGTCTGAGTCCACTAGATACTTTCAGAGGTGCATCTAGCTCTGTGAGCTCATAAACTCCTCCAGAAACTTAACCTGGATGACAGAAGCTTTCAGCGGTGCTTCTGACTGAGCCGAGCCCAGTTTGATGAACTGTTGTCGGTGTCGGCTGAAGGTTTTCCCTGGGACACCAACAACAGGGGCTACGTCACAATCATGCCCTCACAAGAGCAAGCTCCTGATTGGTTAACGCCGCGCGAATGACCGCAGAAGTTCAGATTTTTGAACTCGAACGATTCGCGCGTTAAGCGCGTGAAACGCGTGAAACGTGCAAAACGCTCAATTCGCGCCACGCCATTCGCGTGTATCGCGCCATCCGCGGCGTGCCATTCGGGCGTATTGCATTGCAAGATGCCTATTCGCGCGTTTGCACTGACTTAACATGTAAATCACTCACGCTTGATGCTTCTTCCGCATCTGGTGTGAACGCATCATAATAAGACGCCTTTTGCTCGATCGGATCACAGGTAAACAAGAGAGACACATTCCAGTTCAAAAACATGCCGTTTAAATGCTTATAAGCCTTTTGTCCACTTCAAAAATCAATATATTTTGCACAGAATTCAGTGTAAAATGTAATACATTATTTATAAAGATATACAGGCCTACAGAATTATTTTTGGAGTGTATCAATATGAATGGCAGCTGTTTTTGATCTAACAGCCGGAAAACTATATGATGAATGCTGTGAGTTTGCATCAGGATGATGATACATGGGCCACCTTTTTAAGCAGTGTTGTTAAGCTGTATTGCAGAGTTTGACGCTGCTTGGCTACTTTCATAAATTTGGCAAGAAACATTTTACATAAAAATTGGAAGTGTAATTTAGTTTATATTAATGTATCAATAGGATATGAGGTCTAGTTCCCTAGTTCCCTATCTAACTCACTATCCTTTAGCTTCGTCCCTGATTTTTCAGGGGTCCCCACAGCAGAATGAACCGTCAATTATTCCAGCATATGTTTTACACAGCGGATACCCTTCCTGCTGCAACCCAGTACTGGGAAACACCCATACACACACATTCACAAACACACTTACACAATCATGTCAATTTAGTTACCTATTATTCACCTACACCGCATGTCTTTGGACTGTGGTTGAAACGAGTACTTTTTACTTTTGTACATTTTTCATTACTTTTACTTAAGTACAAAAGTGTAATCAGTACTTCTACTTTTACCAGAGTCGTTTTATACATGAGTATCTGTACTTCTACTTAAGTAAAGGATGTGTGTAATTCTGCCATCTCTGGTCGTCTGGGACAAATTTGGGAAATCCTAAAAGTAAAAGTGAAATTAATAAGAATTGTATTGTGAAAATAAAGCAGGCAGCATGATTACAGTAAATCTTTTGCATGTTAGTTACATGAATTCAAACTTTTTATTTTTATTTTATTCAACAAAAAGATTAACTTTTTCGCTAGCACAGGCACTTTTTTACAGAAGTTGCATCTGTATTGATGTTTATACATATTTACAGAACGTTATTGCAGTCCCAAAACAATTTGGTTACCAACATCTTTAAAATAATTTGAAAGAACAACACAGATTTGAAACAATATATTATATGGTAAATTTTCATTTTGGGTGAACTGCACCTTTATTTAATTTTTATAAAGTTAATATGAAAATATGACATTATTTTAACAAACATAACTCTGCACTTAGACAAAAAGTAATAAACTGGAACAAAATTAATTGATTTATGAAACCACTGTTATGCTGCGTGCACACCAGACGCGGAAGAAGCGTCAAGCGCGAGTGATTTACATGTTAAGTCAATGCAAACGCGCGAATAGGCATCCTGCGGCGCGATACACGCAAATGGCGCGGCGCGAATGACGTGAATTGCGCGAATAGCGTGATACGTGCGAATGGCGTAGGCGCAAATTGAGCGTTTTGCGTGCTTGACGCGCTTAACGGGCAAATCGCTCAAGTTCGAAAATCTGAACTTCTGCGGACATTCGCGCCGCGTTAACCAATCAGGAGCTTGCTCTTGTGGGGGCATGATTGTGACATAGCACCTGTTGTTGGTGTCCGGGAGAAATCCTCCAGCCGACACCGACAACAGTTCATCAAACTGGGCTTGGCTCAGTCAGAAGTACCGCTGGAAGCCTCCGTCATCCAGGTTAAGTTTCTGGAGGAGTTTATTAGCTCACAGAGCTGGGTGCACCTCTGAAAGTATCTAGTGGACTCAGACACTGCTCTAAACATATCGACGCTGTTTTACAGTCTTCATAAAGCACATAAACACAGTTATTTTATCAATAAAATCCATGTTAGCCATATAGCTGGAAGCCTCCGTCATCCAGGTTAAGTTTCTGAGCTCACAGAGCTGGGTGCACCTCTGAAAGTATCTAGTGGACTCAGACACTGGTCCAAACGTATCGACGCTGTTTTTCAGCCTTTATAAAGCACGTGAACACAGTTATTTTCTCAATAAAATCCATGTTAGCCATTTAGCAACTAAGCTACATTCACCAGGCAGACAGAAGCCCTGCCCATGACGCGAATCCGCGTCTGTTCTGAAGTGAATTTGACGCGTGAATGAAGCGGAGTTTGATGCGCGAATGAAGCGGAGTGTGACGCGCGAATGAAGCGAGTAAACTCAAATGTTCATGCGTCTATTTACACGCGAATAGCGCAATTTAGCCGCACGTTCCGCGTCTGGTGTGAACACAGCATTAGACACACCCAAAACGATTTGAAAAGTCAGACAAAAGTCAGAATGTCTTGCCGAGAAAAGGCTGCTCTCGCCAGGTAACGTTACATAAGTAATAAGTGCCCGTCATCACCTGGAGGTCACACCGCAATCGGCAAAGCACATTTTAAAATACAAACAATCTTTATAAACAAACCACAGATTTGAGTTTAGAAAAACTACATTCTCGCATGAAAAACTGTTGTAACTTCCTTTTTATAACAGATTAACAGCAACATTTAGAATACTTCTCATCCGCCATTACTACTTGCTGGTTGGTGCGAAATGAATTCTATGATACCTAAATAAAAAAAAAAAATTCTCAAAATTCTCCAATCGAACTTTATTCTTAATGTTAAACTAATATATGTAATATTTGTGCTGGCAAAAAAAAAAAAAAAAAACCTCACTAAGTTGTAACCAATATCACATTTGAACTGAGACTGAATCGGATTGAACTGTTTGCTCGGAAATTATTTTATCACACGTCTTCACAAGCTCATACTCATCAACATGCAATTAGTGTATAATTCGTATTACAGTATAACGTAGCAGTATAACTAAATGGTCATCAATCATATTGTTGTGTACATTATTGTACATAAAGAAAATCAGTTTCAGGTGCGATTCAACTCTTACTATCCACTTAAGGGAGCCAATTCATAGAACCGAGCAGACTCAACCACAAACAACATCGTCACCAGGCAACACCCCCACTCAACCCGTCGTCATCTTATCCAACGAATTCATTTTCTGTAAGTATTGAAATGTCAATTTCAATTAAATGAGTGGTTTATATAAGAGTATGTATAGTGCATGTAATTTAAAGAATTAGCCAAATAACTTCAGTTGTAGGTTGTTATGTCATGTGACCCTTTTCACATTTCCTGTGTTTCTCAGTGTGGAAGTCAGATGGGTAAACTTAAAGAACAGTGAATGGAGGAATACACCAAAAATTTTTTTACAATCCTTTTTGCTAAAATAATAAAAGGAAAACTCCACGATCATGTTATCAAGAAGTGACCATGAGGAATAAAGTTAAGGTAAGCTCTGGCCTCCACGAAGTCATTAGGACCATCATTATCAACCAATAAAATTATATTGTCATAGTTTATATGAAATGCAGAGTAAATTAACCACATAATAGTGTGCATTCAAAATACAGTGAATAATTATTTATCATTTAAACATTTAGAAGGTATTTTAAGATCTTCATACAGTATTTGCGTATAGTTGGCATTTCTGTGTGAAGTTTGCATGTTCTCTCCATGTTGGCGTGGGTTTCCTCTGCATGCTCCAGTTTCCCCCACAGTCCAAACACATGTGCTATAGGTGAATTGAATAAGCTAAATTGACCGTAGTGTATGAGTGTGAATGCAAGAGTGGTCGGGGTGTTTCCCAGTGTTGGGTCACGGCTGGAAGGACATCTGCTGCATAAAACATATGCTGGAACAGTTGGGGGGTTTATTCTGCAGTGGCGACCCCTGATTAATAAAGGTACTAAGCAAAAATAAAAAAAATAAATGAGTGAGTGAATATTTGCATATTGGGTGCAGTGTTCACCACGGGACCAATTGTTTTATTTATTTATTTTTTCAAACATTAACACTAACATTAACGTCAACACAGACATTGATGTCTGTCTGACGTGGGGTTCTGACGTCAACCCGATTTTCATTTCCAACCAAAATGCAACTTCTGCTTGACGTTGGACATTGACGTCTGGTGCAGTGGAAAAATAATTCATATTGTGTATGACTCCCATGAGCTTGGACGACTGCATCTTTGCATCTCTGACTACAGCTCTGCAATGACACAAACAACTTATTAATAACGTCATCTGGAATGGCAAAGAAAGCGTTCTTGCAGAACTCCACCTTAGCCCAGACATGCTCAATAATGTTCATGTCTGGTGACTGGGTTGGCTAATCCTGGAGCACCTTCTTTGCTTTCAGGAACTTTGATATGTAGGCTGAAGTATGAGGAGGAGCACTATCCTACTGAAGAATTTGCCCTCTCCTGTGTTTTGTAATGTAATGGGCAGCACAAATGTCTTGATATCTCAGGCTGTTGATGTTGCTATGCACTCTGCAGATCTCTCGCATGCCCCCATACTGAAAGTAACCCCAAACCATGATTTTTCTTCACCAAACTTGACTGATTCCTGAGAATCTTGGGTCAATGCGGGTTCCAATAGGTATTTGCAGTATTTGTGATTATTGGGATGCAGTTCAACAGATGATTCAAAACATCTACTTTCTGCCACTTTTCCAAATGATCAACCAAAAGTCAAGTTAGTATTCGTTGGTCTTACAACTGGGATCCACAACAAGACTTTTGTCAGGCAGTGTATACTTAAGTTATAAGTGATTAAAAATGTTCTACACATTTTTTGCAGAAGTACAGTAGTTTGCTTGTATTTTGACATAAAAGAATGTCTTTGTTTATCACTGACAAAAATCCTTTCAAGTTCCGTCTTGTAAAACCAAACATGAATTAAACATCGAGGTCAGTCCATTATATCAAAAACACAAGAAAATATAGATGGAAAACTGAAGAGCACTCTATCTTGTCTGCTTGTTTCTCCATGGATGCCTGTGAAATGCATCTTTCTCTCTCTGTTTTTTTCCTCAAAGAAGGTTCTTCCTTTCACTCTGTGTCATGGTAAGACTTTCAATTTTGATAGGTGTCCCATATTGATCTCTATATCAATACTGTGTTGGTGGACACATGTTTACAAGTGTCCTTGAGAATTTTTCCACTTTTCCCCCTCAGGTTGTGTTCACTATAACATAGATAATGAAACATTTTTTTTTTTAGCACAACATAATTATTAAATTATTAAAACATTAAAAAAGGAGAGAGAAAATATAAAACAAACTGTCAAAACAGTTATTCTCGATCACAGGATTTTATTATTATTATTATTATTATTATTATTATTATTATTATTATTATTAGTAGTAGTAGTAGTAGTAGTAGTAGTAGTAGTAGTAGTAGTAGTATTAGTAGTAGTAGTAGTAGTAGTAGTAGTAGTAGTAGTAGTTGTAATAGTAGTAGTAGTAGTAGTAATATTTAGTATTATTATTATTCAGTGTATACTTTTCATGCATTAAGTTTGCTATTCTGCTAGATGGAATTTTAAGAAGCATATTTTTGTTGATGTTTAGCCAGCTAAATCTAAAAACCACAAAATAAATAGAAACATAAAGCATTACCTATTGTTACATAATTCCATCCTCACAGTCTGTCTTTGGGATTGACCACCATATAATAAAGGTGACTCTCAATTCTTACGAGTGACTTGGATATTGTCTGTGTGAACCAATAACCAAAGCCAAGTCCATCTATATTATCATAATAACAATGGCTATGTAACCATAGAGACAGTGACTGAAGTAAATATTGAAGACAGAGGCTTCTAGAGACAGGAAAGTCACACCTGGGACAAACAAAGCTTGCAGAGCAGAATTGCCCTGTATAATGTGGCAAACAACTATTCCCTTGCACATATTCAACATAATTAACTCTCAATAGACAGTTGAAGTCAGAATTATTAGCCCCCCTGTTTATTTTTTCCCCCAATTTCTGTTTATCGGAGAGAAGATTTTTTTTCAACACATTTCTAAACAATAGTTTTAATAACTCATTTCTAATAACTGATTCCTTTTATCTTTGCCATGATGACAGTAAATACTATTTGACTAGATAATTTTCTTCTATACAGCTTAAAGTGACATTAAAAGGCTTAACTAGGTTAATTAGGTTAATTAGGCAGGTTAGGGTAATTAGGCAAGTTATTGTATAACAAAGGTTTGTTCTGTAGACTATCGAAAACAAATATAGCTTAAAAGGGCTAATAATTTTGACCTTTAAAACTGCTTTTATTCTAGCCGAAATAAAACAAAATAAGACTTTCTCCAGAAGAAAAAATATTATCAGACATACTGTGAAAATGTCCTTGCTCTGTTAAACACCATTTGGGAAATATTTAAAAAAGTAAAATAAATTCAAAGGGGGGCTAATATGTCTGACTTCAAATGTACATTTGTGAGTGCTAAAATTGTTATATAAAACCATTCCCATTCTCATTAGTAATCAAAAAGTGCTCTTACATTACAAGGGCCATCTGTATTGTACTGCTGCATAAATGTAGCCTACCTGTACGTATAGGTTATCCACAGTGTTAGTTCAATTTCTGGCATCAGGTATTGCTCTGTGTTGGAGTTTGCTTCAGGTCACTGTGCAGCTCACCGAAGATGAGTCTGGCCTCTATTCAGGATGTGAGGAAAAAAATAAAAAACATCAGACAGATTTATTAATGGAGTCTAGCTTGCAGCGCTTCTGCAATGCCTGTATGTTAATAAAGCAATAAGCCGCACGAGGCTACAAGCACAAGCATTGTCATGACACAAGAAAACTGTAATATTGAAATATTTATAATATTTTTTCTTTTGTCATGCTTCTGAATCTTTCACCATTCATGTTTAGTTGCATGAGAAACATATGGAATCATGTATGACTTTTTTTTTTTCATATGGAAATCTTCCAAAATCACAAGCTTCATGTGTGCGTTTCTGTTCCAGCTTGGTTTCACATGGGATTTAATGTAACGCTCATACGACGCTCCTGATTTTTTTGAGCATATAAAATTAAAGGTACAGTTCATATATCTGATCTGACTGCTTGTATTAAAGGACAAAATTGTTTTACAAGTAATATATAAATATAAACATATTTATAGGTTTTAATACATTTTTTTTCTTGTGTTGTGAAGAGAAAAAATTTAATTATGTATGGAAAGCATCGTCAATGCACCGTGATGCACCGAGATATCGAATTGAACCGAATCGATGGCATAATAATCGTAACCGAGCCGAACCGTGAGACCACTGTAGGTTCACACCCCTATCACAATTGATAAGGAAAGTGTTCTTACGCGGGCATTGATGTGTGTGAGTGTGGAAATCCACAGTTTCCCAAATACAGATAGATTATTATTATTATTATTATTATTATTATTATTATTAAAATATAGTAGCCTATTGTTTGTTTAAGTTACACTGTTAGAGATAATGAAAATGTACTCATTATTTTCTCACTGTAGGAATGCAAATTATCATATGCATTTGTTTACATGGCAAAACATGTCTTTTTCACCAAGAAGGTGCATACAGATTCCAAAGGCATGCAGATACTGATAAGATCAGAACCTGGTTAATATGTATGAGGACTTTGGGGGTTTTACGATGTGGTCACATGTTGATTGGTCAGTTTGTATGTCTCAGTATTTGGGATTTGGTCACATGGTCAAGAAAGATACAAAATAGGTGGTGAATTTTACTCTGTCTCTTTTCCAGCTCTGATCTTTTCTTGCTCTGCTCCTCTCCTGCTATCAGGCTCTCTTTGAGGTCTACTCTCTGTTCTTTGTCTCTCTCTCCCTCCCTTTGTCTCACTCCCACTCTTTTTCTCTCAGGTAACTTTATTTTACATTTAAGCTGGGTAAAATTATTATAATTTGTTTATATCATTTCATGTTTATCTCATTTCATTATCACATAATTCCATGTATTATTTTATACAGTTATTTTGTAGCTAATTCAGTTGTAACCATAGCAAGATATTGTTATTAAATCATTACACAAATAATTACAATTAGTGAATTACTTTTGATTAAACATCAACACTTGATTCTATATTGCAATACAATACAATCACACAATAGCAATGCTTTCCCACATTTTTAGCTATTAATACTGCCCTTAATCCCATTTTTGGTATAAGATTGCAGAAGGATGGTTTGACTGTAAATGTAAAATTTTTCACCATCATACTGATAAAGTTTTAGTCATTTGGCAAAGCTACAGTTCGAACTGCTGTAGTTAAAAATTCATTTGTACACTCACCCTTGTGTGATTTCAAACATTTGATGATTTTTTAAAGTGTTATTTCTGCTAAACACATACTGTAAGAAGATATTTTTAAGAAAGCTGAAAACCTGTAATTCCTGTCAGCAGGAAAAACAAATACTATAAAAATCAATGGTTACAGATTTCCAGTTTTCTTCAAAATATCTCATTTTCAGTTCAACGCAAGTCAAATAGCTTTTTTGTGAGTAAATGATGACATAACTTACATTTTTGGGTGAACTGTACCTTTAATGACACTTATGCAAACGTATCGTGCCTTGCATTTGTGCTCTCTCCTCCTGTTCTCTTTGTTACAGATCACCACTAGTCATCTGCTTTTATATGCAGCCACAGGAGCACAGGTCATTTGCTTTAATGTGTTCCACCTGTCACTTGTTTCCTTTTTCCTATTTATGCCACTTCCTTCCCCTTCTTCTTTGTGTGTATGTTATTGATCATGTGTCATATACGTGTATGCTATTGATCATCTATCTATCTATCTATCTATCTATCTATCTATCTATCTATCTATCTATCTATCTATCTATCTATCTATCTATCTATCTATCTATCTATCTATCTACACATACATACAGTTGAAGTCAGATTTGCCCCCTTTGAATTTGTTTTTCTTTTTTAAAATATTTCCCAAATGATGTTTAACAGAGCAAGGAAGTTTTCTCAATATGTCTGATAATATTTTTTTTTCTTCTGGAGAAAGTCTTATTTGTTTTATTTTGGCTAGAATAAAAGCAGTTTTTAATTAAAAAAAAAACATTAAGGTCAAAATTGTTAGCCCTGTAAGATGGCTAAATCTCTCCAGAATGTCAGACCCTGACAACTGTTATGGAATTTCATGAGATGCAATAAAACAGCTCTATACAGTTCAACTGTTCTATTCGAATCAACCTGAGACAGTTGACAATAGGCTGAAAACACAGAGCTACACCTCACCAGGGGGGAATGCGAGGAAGTTCACCCTTCTCCTTTCACCTCAAGCCCCCCTTCTTGACCTTTAAGTGACTTACTGATCAGAGCACATAAAATGCTCAAGGTTTTAATATGGTGTATCTTGTAGCTCTATATTCATGTTTGGTATCATTTTAAATGTCTCTGTCTGATTGGTAAAATGGTCTTTATTTCACTGTAATATTTTACTTGAATATGTTGATTTGGTTTTTGGCTTTGTTAAGATCTTTGCCAGATGCTTCCCCTCCTTAGAGATGATTAACTCCTCAAATTCACCAGGCAAGGGTCTCGATGATTCTTCAACTGTCTTGAATTTATGGCTGTTTGTTCTGAGTTGAGTATTTAAGGGAAATGGGCACAAATATCTTTGGAATCTTGTAACTAAGAGACCCCGTTGCAGCATCTCTGACACTTATGCTGCAACGTATTTCTCTGTTTAGGTATGCATCTCTAACGCTTTGATTTATCCTTGAGTAATGGATACTATATTGTTACAGTATCATCTATGAATGGGCTCTATGATTGTTTTATTATACAATTGACATAATACAATTTTACCTGACAAATAAAATGTTAAGTTTTGATTCATTCTGAATTCTCCTGAAATCTTTTTATATCCAGTAGATTAAGGAGGCTTGCGCTACCTTTATGATTCAACATGATTAGACTTTCGATTTTAAGACACATTTGACTGTACGGAGGAGTGTGGTACGACAGCATGGAGATCTTTAAATCATCTAATCGCTGATTTTAGCAAGTTGCATGGGCTTGGCTAAATTAGTTATTCTTTTAGGATGAGTGAGCCCTTTGCAACCAGTCTATTTGAATATTAGGTAATCCTGCACCCTCTGACTAACAGAGTGTCGACATACTGTCCGTGAGAAGATACGCAAACCCGGGGCGTGAAACTCTGAGCGTCGTTTGGTCCCTAATGAACGTATAAACTGAAGAGTATGGGAACAGATATAGATCAAAACTCTAAATTAGTCATAAATGATTATTGTGATCCATTCCTACAATTAGAAATACAGTCTAAATTTTACAATCACTTAAAATGGGAGTCAGATTAAATTCGGAGCAAAAAAACGAATATAAATTTTAATAAATAACAGAATTCTTTTCAGAGGCACTAGAAAATGCTTACATGCATTTAACCTTCAACCATGCTGTTAGTTTCGTCATTGGGCTAATAGATTGACTTCTACAGCCCCTTTAAGCTATATTTTTATTTGATAAAAAACATGCTAGTCTACAGAACAAACCATCGTTATACAATAACTTGCCTAACTACCCTAACCTGCCTAGTTTAACTTATTAACCTAGTTAATATAAACTATAAGATATAATATAAAAATATAAGCTATTATTCATTAAAAGCATTTATTTTACATTGTTTAATTTTTTTTGCATGGTGGATGTGATTTTTAGACACATATCTTTACTAAAAATAGCTTTACCGAGCTGATTTTTCATAATAAAATTTGATAGTGTTAATTTTAATACTGTTACTGTAAACTTTATTGCCCCCTTTTGGGGTAATTTGATCTGCAGCATAATAGATTTACACCATGTAAACCATACCACACACATAAGACAAACATCATACAACATTAAAAGTGCTAAAAACACTACCAAGAGTGCTGATATAACCCACCAAAAACACTGCAATTTATTTGCCACTGTTAAGTATCATACAACATGCTGAAACATAGCATACGTGTAGGTGCACTTTGGTATAGCAGTGGTTTTATTTATTTATTTGTTCTTTATTTGATTGTATCCACATAAGAGTACATGAGCTCCAATTCGGTCAGTTGCACAGATGCACATTAATATTTATTTCATGGTCGCAAAGAAGTAATTTTCAGTTACAAATGGAACTGAAATGGTCACACTGTTGAGCCCTTTGGCAATATGTACAACACGCACACACACGCACACACACACACACACACACACACACACACACACACACACACACACACACACACACACACACACACACACACACACACACACACTCTCCAATTAAGTACAGTAAAAAGCTCTCTCAAAAGCAAAACGAGCAACATTTGAAGAATGACTCCCCTCAACGCATACATTTTTCACCTTTTATGCTTTCCTCTTGCTTTTTTCCCCTTTAAACATATTAATCCATTATACACATTTTCTCTGTTACGTCTGTAGTCTTTGTCCACTAATACATAGCGCCTTTGTAATGAAGAAACCCGGCTGAGAGCTTGACGCCATGATTAAATGTCATTATCATGTTCCAGAAAAATCACACATGTATTATACACAACATTTTTCTTCTACTTGAGATATTATAAACATGTTATTCAATGCTGCTTTTGTATATTTATTATTTATTTATTTATGACTGGTGTGTACCTGTGCTGTTTAATATTTATTGCTCTTACAGTGTGTGGTGCAGAACTCAACAACACTAACGGTAAAAGGTCAGACGGGTACTTTAGCCACTGTCGAAATGTCAGTGAATGAGGTATTGGATGACCTGTTCGACTGATAAATGCAACCTGGGCCTTTTCATTTATGTGGCATGTCAGCAATGTTTATTGCTGCACCACCATAATATGCAATAGATCTTTTTTTGAAAACTATATGTTGACAACCGAGTGCATCAGACAGAGTAAAGAAGAAAAAAAGAACTATGTACTGTATACCTGGGATTCTGCTAGATACGGGTCTTAAAAAACATCCTCAAATATCTGAATGTATGAGTATAATAACAGAATGATATTTTGGTAACACTTTATTTGAAGTCACAATTCAACGTATTAACAAATCATTAATTAACAGTAGCTTAAAGGTGCAGTATGTAATCATGTATTGCACTCCTGGAACAAACACATTTTCACTTGCGCAGGTTGCCAGATTAAAGTGAGTGTGCCTGACTATCAAGTGCAAAGGCTGATTTTAACCGTTTTCTAACTAAAAGCAACGATACACAATAGAAGGAATATTTTCCATATTAAAGGGAATTTTTGTCCTAGCCAACACCTGAAATTTCTATATTAGAAATGGCTTCTATTTCTCACAGCTAAACAACAGGACAAATGACAATGATCACCTCAGGTAAACCTTATGTGCTTTATTCAGTGTTAAATGCTATTCATGTGAGTATGAATGCCATTTTACATGACATTTATTGCCATACTACTGAAAGCAGCAGATATTTCACTTCAGATCTTGAAACTTTAGAACTGTGACTCTAGAACTGTTATATAATAACGTTAAAGAGGTTTACAATTAATTCATTTGTAAACCTTACCATTTCGCTGGAGTGCAGTGAGCGCACTATTCTGTGCTTCTGAATGGCTGTATTTAAACTTCGATCGTGTTTCGTCTGGTGCAAATAGCCAAATTGCTTATCACTGCAAATGTCATCATGTAGCAGGACACAGGGTTACAATATAATAGTGGTGTAACAGATCACAAATCACACGGTTCGGATCACACTACGGTTTTTGAGTCAGGTATCTGATTATTTTTTGAATCAGCAAAAAAAGGAGGAGACAAACGTCATTTGCTTTCCATTTATACAAAAATAATACTGCACAAATCATTGGTTTAAACAAACAGAACTTAAAACCTGTAATAGTAATAAAAATAAAAATCAAGAAAGAACCAGCTGAAAAAAAGGAAAATATTCAATACGAAAAATGATCTTTGCTACTGTTGCTGATAAAGCTAAATATAAAAAATCTAACATTACAACATATCAGATTTGTTTTCAATTAATGATTCAACAAGTCACACATAAAACTTCATGTTTCATTATAGGTAGATCATTTTTGAAAACCTATTCAGTGATATAATTTTGATGGTTCTTTGTCGCCACCCATTGGTTACAATGTAATTGCTACAACATCCATCAGCATCAAGTTCAGCGTCAGGGTCAAGGTTTGAATTGAGATCACAATCTTTTGATGTTTAATTGTGCAGCTTTGCACTGAATGCATTAATTAATACAGGCTAAACAAACAGTGACAGAAAACACCTTTATTTAATAGCCTAAGAAAGCATTTAGGTCCCACCACAATTTTTTCTGTCATCATTATATTTTACAGGGAAGCCAAAATGCTTTCATACACGTCATTTGAATGATGCGGGAGGCGATCTCTCTGCAATTGTTATAAATGTTAGATTAACCTACAAGTTTAAAAAAAGTTATTAATCTGCGGGTCACGTGCGGTCCGAACTGTGAGTTGTGATCCTTATGGATCCCAGATAAACCGTGATCCGTTACAGACCCCTACAATGTAACCTGCTCACCTAATGTTTGTAAAACATCTGTAATATTTATATTTTTTACTAATTAATAACCACTTCATGTGGAACTCTGAATCTGTGTCTCATTTTGGGGTAGTTACTGTCCACCAGAGGTCACATTTCTGTCACGAACGCATACTTTGAGAGTCTTCATGACTGATTGAATGAAATATGCTGTTTTTCATGAAGGCAACCTGGGATGCTGAAATATAATTGGTTAAACTGGCATTGGGCAGGTTAATGGGACCAAAACAAAGACAGTCATTCTGGCATGTAACTCACATTTTCAAAGCAGAATAGCTGACTTCAGAATTGTTTTTCAGATAAACAAGTATGTACATTTGGCATGTTTCTTAAATATCTACAAACATATTATGGTATTTTTATGTTTTAGAAGACTCAAAAACTTACATACATCACCTTTAATAATGTACTAAGTAGAAGTTGGCTTCAAGTTTTAGGTAGGATTAGGGATGTAGAATAAGATCATACTTTATAACTACTAAAGTTAATAACCTAAGGTAATAAGTACTGTAGTTAAAAGCATGAATTTTAATTAAACTACAGTGTTACAAATTTCATGGTAACACTACCATGAAACACTTTCTGCCATGAAACACTTTCATGGCAGATATACTGGAAAATCTATATACAAAATGAAAATGTATATAGAAAATAAAAGTAGTCTCTAACTCTCAGTTCTTGCATTTTTTTTTTTTTTTTTTTGGTAACACTTTATTTTGATGGTCCATTTGAGTATTAGCAGACTGTCTGCTTAATATCTGTTGATACTGCTCCGTCAACAAACATTTAACTGACTATAAGAAACTTTGCAAGTACATGTCAACTTACACTAACCCCAACCTAACAGTCTACCTATAATCTAATAAGAATTAGTTGGCATGTAGAAGCAACTTAAATTCAACAAACTTAAATTCAACAAACAGACCCTCAAAATAAAGTGTGACCTTTTTTTTCCGAACTGTATCTTAAATATATCCTGTGTGACTGCAAAATCAGGAGTGTCATACCAAAGGAAAACAAAATTTAACAATTTCATAGTAAAATATATAAAAAAAAAAAAAACTTAAGTCATTCCATGGCCTTCAAAAGGGGCTTCAGTCACATGATCTTGAATTAGTCATTCCACTAATTACATTTGAAGAGTTCAGATGTAAAAGCCGCTAAACTGCACTAACCTTTGACAGCAAAAGCCGCTATGTCCTGAGAACCAATCAGAAGGCTCAAATTGCATCATATGTTTTTAATGTAATGGCACGCTGATAAGCCGGCTTTTATGAGGAGACTGTTTTATTTTGCTTTCAATTTCGATTTTAAAAGTTGGAGTTTGATGAATTGGATGAGCCTGTCTGACTGTCAGTGGATAGCAAATGAAAACGTCCCTTACCTCAAAACTCTGTGCATTATAAGAAAAAGAAAGCACAATGTGCAGTCGGAAGTGTAGCATGCATTCATAACGTTTTTTTTTTTTTCGTTTTGTTTTTTGCGCAGTGATGCTACTTTGAATGAGTTCGATTTACTATACATTAAACGGCAACTCCATTTTACGAAAGACGAAGTTAAACAAGATGCCGTTCTTTTGTTCCACGTGGATGCTATGAGGATAAACAAGAGACAAATAAGAGAAAAAGACCTTGAGTATGGTGAGGATGAATTAATGACAGCTTCTAAAAGTGTCTGAGAGACATCCCCTTTTTGCCCAGTAGGCCTACCTTGTGTTTTTATTGCTAATGTAAGCTATTTTTAAAAAGATAAATACAGTGTGTAAAACTATACATAATTTGTATTACTCCATAATGCCTATACGTCTGATAAGCTTTATATATTAATGGACAATGGCCATATTAATGTTTCACAATGTTTTTACACTACATTATTTGAATCTAACAAGCTTTGCAATGTTTGCAATGTTTACATTTTAAATCCAAATTCCAAAATATCAGAAATGACAACAGATTGTTAAGATTTAATTAATGTCAATTTTAATGTTATTGATTAATGCACTTGACAGATTTTATTCATTCATTTTCCTTCTGCTTAGTCCCTGGTTTATCAGGGGTTATCACAGCGAAATGAACCGCCACTTGACAGATTTATGTATTTTTAATTTTAGGTAGTTTGTGTTAATGTGTTTCATGTTTGGTAAAGTAATTTATAATTGTATCTTTAGTGATTTTTCAACTAATTGCACTGTCTTGTCCCAATAGGTAGATTTAGAGGTTTTTGCAAAAAAAGCAAAAGTGGATTTAGCTGGTTTTGACGCAAAAGAAAATCCACCTTGTAAAAATTACAATTATCTAAAGAGAATTATCTAAAGTGACATTTTTTTGAAAAAAAAAAAAAGTTATTTTATTTACAAGCCAATAACCTTTTGATTATCTATAAAAATGAAACTCAGAGGAGCCTGATAGAAAATGCTCATTTACAAAAAAAGAGGTCTGATGGATTTAGAGGGTTTTGCATCTGAACTCTTTATTTTTTCCCATGGTATTGCCTGCTTTAAAATTAGCGTATAGTGTCACACCAGAGAACATGGTTTTCAGTGACAACATGTATCAACTTCCTATGCTTTTAGAAATTTATGAATGAAAAAAAAAGATTGCGATTTTCAACTTGTAAAATTAATTTTAGAGGTATTTAATCATGATTTTCCTTTTCATTTATACAAGTTTTATTGAACCATGCTTGAGAGCCATACTGTACCATAGGACAGTTTTTAGGTTTAGCTCACAAATATATAAAAAAAGTAATAACAAAACAGGTTCATAACAGGAGAAGACAATTAAATGTTAAAACAATTTACTGCATTTTTTAATGATGTCAATACTATTCATTTTTTGTCATGTGTGACAAAACATAAGTGGAAATGTAACAAACTCAACAACAGCCGTGTTGTCTTTACATTTAGAATTTGACAAGTTCACATTCCAGTGCGTTTGCTTGTGCAGGCCTGTTTCATTTGTAGAACATCTGGAACATTTATTCGCTAACATGATATTTATTCTCCACGGGCTTCCAATACAATGCAGTTGAAGCAAACATCTCTTTTACTCTAGAGTGAGGATAGCAGCACATTATGATTGTGAAAAATGTCTGGTTAAAACATCCACTAATGGTGCTGTGATAGCCTCTGTGGTCAGAGGAGCATTATATCACTGGGTTTGCCAGCTACAGACAGAAGGAGAGGTTTGTCTTCATTTTAGAGCGACTGGCAATAGTGTCACTGTCTTGTATTTGGCCTGCTCAACTGCACCACATAATGCTTTAGAAACCACCTTAATTAGACTCGACCGTGCATTCTAATGCAGTTTTGCTTGGCAGTATTTAGGAACATTTCCCCATAGTCTAATCCCTTGTGATACAGACTGTTGGATCTCTCCTTGAAAGGGAGAGAGCGGTATTACTGCAAGCCTCATTGACCAAAACCCTCACAGCTTTTTTTTTTTTCTCTCAGCCAAAAGCCTAGTAAGACTAAAGAGTTGATGTCAAACATGAAATGTGATGCCTATTGAAAGAAAATAAATTATTCACAAAACAGTTTTATTTTCTTCAATAGCTACCCAGCAAGCATTTTTTGTTTTGTTTTTAAAAGAAGTCTAATAGATGTCTAATAGACGTCTAAACATAGTCATCTTGGCTAAATCAAGGCTAAATTTGGGCTGTCTGTGAAAATCTATTAGACATCTAAGAATAGGCCAAAACTACACTAGTCATCTAGTCTGATAGTTTGTCTGATCTGTCAATTTGACGACTAGTCTAGTTTTGGGCAATTCTTTGATGTCTATTAGATTTTCACTGACAGCCCAAGTTTAACCTTGTTTTAGCCTTGTTTGCTGGGTATCTTTCTACCTATTTTTAGTACATTTTTAGGATCTTGCATAAAAAAATGCTGGATGCAAATGTCAATGTGTTTTTAAATTCTAAAATAAATTTGGATATTAATTATATGTCTGCTTATATTATGAGTCTTTATTGATTGATTGATTGACTGTTATCTGATAAAAGGATATGTGTCAAGGTTGTAGGGTTGAGAAAGGAGCAAAGACTCAAGTGTAGAAAATTAGATGGGTTTATTAAATATAAAATAAAACAAAAAAGGCAACAAAAACAACCACAAGGGGGAAAACATTAACAAAAAACAAACTTGACCAAACTGGCAAGGATCAAGGCTGGGCAGGACATGACATGACATGACATGACATGACATGACATGGCACGACACGACACGACACGACACGACACGACACGACACGGCACGACACGAATGAACTATGTATGACGAACTGGCAAAGGACAGCAAACAAGAGGAAGCTATAAACAAGAGCAAATTGGCAAACAAACAGACGAACATAATAAACAAATAATAGGTTAACAAGGAGATTGGGACTAGACCAGGGGTCTCAAACTCAAATTGGCGGGGGGCCATTTCAGTGACTGACGATTCATAGAAGGGCCGCTTTAACATTTAGGCACAAGAAGAAAGTGGAAACCTGACATAATTGATGCATCTTAGGACAACAGACATGGTGTTTATATTTCAAGCATTGCCTGTCACCAGTGATAACTCAAATCAGCTTGTTTATATGTTTATCGTGTCACACATCAGCTGCTGAAATATATCTGTGGTTCTTGTGTGTATGGCCAAGCATTAGACACACACTCAGTCATTCTCCCACAGAGTATATGCAGTCAAAACTCTAGCTTTTTGTTTCTTGTTGTACATATTGAAGGAGTAGTTTAAATAGCTATGAAAGTACTACAAATAATAGGAATAATAATTATTATTCTGTCCCAACCAATTGTATTGTCCCAATAACATAAGAACAGCAAAAAGCAGTTTGGCTAACTTTACTGGCAATTGTTCTTCTCAATATCTTACTTTTTTTTTGTAAAACCACAACAAAGAGGGGAAAGGTATGCACATATTCACATTTATTTTAACAAGTTCAATTCAACTGGCAGTACAATTTTACTAATGTACATAGTTTTTTTTATGCAAATCTTAATAAGCATAAGAGGAAAATATATTAAATGAGACAATTTAATTAGAATATTTGCAAAATTATCATATTTGTTACACCACCAGCATAACATGTAAGCCATGAAAAAGTGTTTATACAATAAAATACAGGTGGAATAAAATTGATAATAATGAAACAACCCTTAAATATTTACAAAAATATAGCTTTAGTAAAAATAGAGCACTTGCAGACATATTTTAACGCTTAATCAGCCACAGAATTAAAACGCATGTGTGTTACTCTCGACCGTACACTGAGAGACAATGAAAGTAAAACTAATCTGAATGCAGTACTTTAAATGTCGACTAGGTGGAGGGTCAAAACCACAAGTGGCTAGAGCCGACTGCACAACAATGATAGAGGTTCAAAAATATGTTTTTTTATCTCATTATAAATCTCATTATCTCATCTCATTATATTTTTGACGTCAGTTGAAGGCCAGAGGGAAGAAAAGGGATGGGCCGTAAATGGCCTGTGCGCCAGCAGTTTGAGACCGCTGGATTAGACAGGAGAGCACATAGTACAAAGACACAACACAAGTCATGTGCTCAGGTAAAACAGGACTAGAACATGCAGCCAATAAGAGAACCTATTAACCGCGTGTTCACATGAAACACAATAGCATGTGACCAAGTGTAAAAACAGGCTACGTGCAACAAACAACAGCAACACAGACAGAACGCTTACCGTGCACTCGCATAAGCCGAGCACAACATAATAGAAAAGACAGGACTAGTGTCTTGACTCTGCCACCAAAACAAGAATTAACAAGACCAAAGTGGCAGAATCCTAACAATATGAAGTTCCTAACGTAAGTCGGGAGGAGCCGGATCAGTTTCAGTTGACTTTTGCCTTCCCATCTCCTCCTGTTTTTTTTTTTTTTTTAAATTTTGTAAAAAAAGGGAGGGGACTCATACTTGGAGCTCAAGTCAAGCCTCCTCCAAGGATGGGAGGTCCAAGCTCTCTTCGGGGGTAGATATTGGGGGTTGATAGCTTAGGTCCCACGCTTCAGGACAGCAACGCCAAAATCGTTTATCATGTTGATGCCATTGATTGAGCAAACAAACTCATGAAATGTGCATAAATACACATTTTAACAAGAAATACATGCATTTTTTGCTTCAACAGCTGATGTTATAGAATGACCGAACTAACCAGTGCACTGATCTCAGTTACAAACTCTCAAATGTTTGTTAAATGTTTTTAAATATAGCTGAGCAGTAGTACATCATCAAAACGATATCAGGCACCCGCATTCAAACTCAAGATAACATGACAGTGTTTGTTCTTGTGTGTAGCATTTATCACTCATGATGCATTAACAACAGAAGAAAAAAGTGTTTGGTGTGTTCAAACCAGATGTGGTACATGCGGATAAACCATGCTATTCGTGTGTAAATATACGCATGAACATTTTGAGTTAACTCCCAGCTCCTGATTGGATAACGTGGCACGAATCTCCGCTGAAGTTCAGATTTTCCAACATGAGGGATTTGTGCGTTAAGCGCAATCGTGCAAAATGCTCAACTCCCGCCACTTCATTCGGCCACCCTATTCGTGCGTATCACGCTGCAGGATGTCTATTCGCGTCTTTGCATTGACTTAACATGTAAATCACTCGCACTTGACGCTTCTTCCACGTCTAGTGTGAACGCAGCATCAGTCAAAGTAACTTTCAGTTTTATTATTGATATATTGTGCTAGTTTCCCAGGAAGTGACCTTTTTTCATTTATTAGACATATGAAATAAAACTGATTCATATGGAAATGGTTTAAACTTCTAATTTTAACTTAGCTTGAGGAGCAGCTAATGCTTATTGTTTACAGTCAACTGTTGAAAATAATCTGTTACACAATCACCTACGCCTCTGATATAGGCTTTATATTTCAATGTTAAATAAATAAATAAATAAATAAATAAATAATACCAAAAAGTGTGTATCTCTCTCTCTCAGTGTGTGTGTGTGTGTGTGTGTGTGTTGGGTATGCGGACTCATCATTGCTTTGACACAATATTGAATTGTTGCATGTCTCTGAAGAATTCAGATTTTTTTTTGTTTTGTTTTGTTTTGTCAAACAAGTAATTCACTAACTCGCTTATAAGAACCAATAATTGTTTATTTTCTACTTTAAGGAGCTGTCTAAAATTGCCCATGCAATTTTTAGTGCAGCATTTGAGGGATCAGCCTTTTGTAATAGTGTCCAAAACCTTGAGTGCACTTTGAGTGTACTCATTCAATCCAATAATGCACTGCAATAACAAGTGTGTAACTGATGACACACACACAATGGCTCACTGCTAGCAAAAACATGCCCTGTGAGGGTCAAACTGAAATAATTCCAGTATCTTAGTAGGTGAAAGATAGCATCTGCAGTATTTCAAGAGCACTTATAGCCCTTTTCCACCAACATGTACCGCGTGCTAGTTTTTATTTTAGAGCTATAGTGCTATTTGGATCTGGCTTTTCTATGGGCTAGACCACCACCACAAAGCCAAGTCTGACAATCACTCATCTTTTTCAGCAATGCAAATGTGGAAGTGCTAAAATACAAACAACAGATTTATATACTTTTTGTAGCTTCAAAATAAAAGCCACTATCAAACACCATGATATACCATGAAAAAGTCAGGATACAATTTAAAACTACTCTGACTGTGTTTGTATGAAAAAAAAAAAAAACTAAAGCCCCATACACAGAGGATGAGTAAATGATTGAGAAATTTTCATTTTTGTGGGAATTATTCTTTTAAGAATCTCTTTTCCTGCTTTAGAGCCAGTGCTTTGGGTATCAAAGATCTGATTTGGAAGTAGGCTCTAGCTTTGAACCAGCCCTCAAACTATCTTGGTGGAAAAGTGGTATTAACATCGACTTAGGCCCCATTTACACTAATACATTTTAGCTTTAAAACGCAACTTTTGCTACAGTTACGCCTTCCGTCCACACCACCCTGGAGTTTTCGAGTCCTGAAAACGGAGCATTTTGTGAAAATGAAGCATTAAGTGTCACATTTAGCAACTATAGTGAGATGAGATTCATCAGTAGATGCTTGATGAACTGTCTGACATGGGCTGCTCTCACATGGTGAGGTGTGCTCTCAGTACTCGCTGACTGCTTGGAGCTCAGAAGCATGCAAACGTGCAGCACATGCCAGAGTGTGTGTGGTCATGTGATGTGCATTTTTACTGGTGTAGTGTGGACGGGAAGCTTTTCAGAAATGCTAGATGAAACGCAAGTGTGGATATGGATCGTTTTCATTCCAAAACGCCGTTTTAAAACTAAAATGCATCAGTGTAAACAGGGCCTTAGCCACTTGTTGCCACCTCTTGAAGAAGAAAATCATCACTAGTTTACCTTTGTAACAATACAGTCTAACAAAGAACTTGCGGATCCAAGTGCAGCGTCTTTGTTTAAATCAGTGGTCTCAAACTCAATTCCTGGAGGGCCACAGCTATGCATAGTTTAGCTCCAACTACCTCCAACTCACACCTGCTTAATAGTCTATAGTCTTGAACGTCCTAATTAGTCGGATCAAAACAATGCAGAGCTGCGGCCCTCCAGGAATTGAGTCTGAGACCTATGATTTAAACAGAGGATGGTCTGGCAGACAAGGGTCAATGACAGGATCAAACAGAATCAAAAACAGCAATCCAAAAGAGTAGTCAACTAACAGGCAGCTAACAGCAAAAATCTTCAAACAAAAGCAAAGAATCAAAACACGGAAAGGCAAGGAGAAACACTTTATGATGCTACAGGTAGACTCAGCACTGTGTATGTGCAAGTGTGGTGTATTTATAGTCCATGTAATAAATTCATCATGATCCTCCGGCTGTGTGAGTGTAATCAATGTAAAACAGTAACAGGTGTGTGTAAGGTGCATGAGAGGATTTGTAGTTCATGTGGTTAGGGCTGGGCAATTAATCTAGAAATAATCAAAATCTACATTCAGAACCTATAATCGATCAAATTTTTCAAGACCAATTTTTTTAATTACTTTCCCTACCAGCGGAGTCACATGACCCCGCTCTGTTAAGGCTGATTTATACTTCTGCGTCGAACTCACAGGTGTGGTCCAGTGCAGCCTTCGCGCGGTCGCATACCCGCAAACCTCACGAAAAATGTAACTACACATCTCATGTTAGCACTACATTGACGATGATTGGAAGCTGCGCCAGAGATGCCTCGAGATGGCATATTTTCTATTACAATAAAATTATTTCAATTAAAAATATTAAATTCAAGTTAAATTATTTATATTTAATTATTTACAATTTAAGTATTATTTACATGATATGCAGGAGTTTCTCAGAGATGGGTTGAGGCTGAAAGGGCATCCGCTGCGTAAAACATATGCTGGATAAGTTGGCGGTTCATTCTGCTGTGGCGACCCCAGATTAATAAAGGGACTAAGCTGAAAAGAAAATAAATGAATGAATGAATGAATGAATGATATGCAAGAGTTATTTTATTTAGAAAAGATACTGCTTATTTTCTACTTTTGAAAACAATGAAAATAATAAACTTTGTTTCTAAAATTGCAAGAATAATAATAATTATAAGAAAAAAGCAACACAGGCTCATTCTGAAAACGTAGTCCCGTAGACGTTTCTAGAGACCGTGGAGGGCTTTCCCGTCACAACCAGTTTCTCCAGTTAGCTCGTCGTGTACGTCGGCGGACTTGAGACACAAAGAGGAGTTGACCACGACAACGACGACGACTCGAATGACGGGTTCGAGTTCGGGGAAGAGCGGTTCCAGAAATCAGGTAAGACAAAAACAGAATCCAAAAAATAAAATGAACAAGTGAATAACAGGCTGAGAATGTGGTAAAATCCGAAAATGTGGTAAAAAAAAATCAGACGATGGCTTTTCTTTTCTAGACGGCTTTTGTAAACCGTTGGTTGGGTTTAGGGAAGTATGTGGGTGGGTGGATGGTTCAATCGGTAAAACTGGTTGGGTTTAGGTAAGGAGGAAGGTGGGTCAGTCGATTGGCCAGTCGTCCAGTCAATCATTCAGTCAGACAGACGGTCGGTCGACAGCGGCCTCTGGTGGGTTTACACGAGAACAGTGCGGGTGCAAACGGCACTTGCAAGAGACATTTAAGATATGAAATAGCGCACACATCGGCCTCTCGCAGATTCGCGAAAACAAAAACTGCAAAAATATGTACCTCCCGGGACGTATTTCGCGGTCTCCAGAAACATCCACAAGACTACATTTTCAGAATGAACCTGGGTTGGAAAAAATTGACTGTTCATAGACAGAATCATAGATAGTCAATAGTGTGTGTTTCATTCAATTATTTTAAAATCAAGTAATGTGGCCTTCATTCAAAAACCCCTCACATGTAATATGTGAACATTTACTGTACAAAATCTGTCAGTGAACTATGAGGGCAATAAAATAATAAATAAACAAATAAAATAATCGTTCATTAATCGTAATTAGGTTAAAATGTTCAATTAATCGAGATTTTGACTACATGTGGTGGCAGAATTGTAGTCCGAGTGAAAGTGAAGGTTCTCCAGCCATCTGCAGTAGCTAGATTGCTGGTGACTTTAACAACCTGTATTTTAAATCTTTGTTCCATCAGTTAAATTAACTAAACTAATTGATATACAATATGCTTTAAAATATGATTATTCCTGAAATTGTGATATTTCAAAGTGTTTTTTTTTTCACTGAACCACAAACTCAACACACTTTTTGTGTCCATGTCTGAACTTCTTTTCTGCAGCATTTTCCTTTCATGACTACAGGCGTATTTTATTTTTGTTTAAGCTCTTTGCAGAGAGTAATGAAAATATAGCATCCTGTTGTCCTGCGCCTGATTGTTCTGTATGACTGGCGGGGTGTCTAGCCCGCAAAGCAAAGCGTAATATCAATAACCATAAGATAGTCACGACATGTCGGCTCCACACTGTAGTCTTCAGATGACTTTGACGATAGCTGCAGGATACGTTTATTAGTCGTGTTGTGAGTCTGTTTCCCTTCACCAGAGCTCAGAGCTTCATCCGATGCATTTTAACACGTGAATATTTGACCTTAAACACTTTGTTAAATGTCTTATGAAATATTTCCATAGTCCTGCATCCTAGCTCGATATGCTGCTCAAGGCAAATCTGCTCAGCGGTTATGTGCTATGTAAGAGAGTGAAAAGAGGAGGAGTTAAAGATGAGCAAGAGAGAGAGAGAGAGATGAGGGAGAAAAGGTAGAAATGGAGCTGCCTGATCTCAAGCGGCAAATTAGAGCTCCCTCCGATCGATAGCTGGAGGAGCTTTGCACAGATTTCATTAGCTAGCAGAGGAGCACAGTTAAAGCAATGCTAAGGGGTATTGATGCTGCCGATTGATTGCTCAGTCTTATTTAAAAAAAAAAAAAAAAAGGTATACATTTAGATGTGATGCAGGGTCTGGATCTTTACCTTAACCATCAATAGTCAGCTGTAATTAATGTTGATTCAGCATATCAGGGCGTCTCAGAGGTCAGACATTTTAATCATCTCAGACATGAATATTGAAAAGCCACCATTTGTTTTATTTTCCAAAGTGGGATTCGACGTCCTCGTTGGCGTTTGCACTTTCCTTTCGATTGAAAAATCTCCATGTTTTATCTGTTCTCCTTTAAGCGCTTATTTATTAAACAGGGTAACTCCTCAGACGGTGGTCTGTCAGAGAATGTTTTATTCTGTTTGGGCCAAAAGCCACGAGGTAAAAATCACTTTGAGGTCCTCTGTTAACTTAAACAAGAGAACCCAATTTACCTCTGTCAGTCTTGTATTCACTGTGCGCTATCGATCTCATCGCGGCTGAAGCCCTCAATCAGACCCAAATGAATGGATGGAAAAGATAGCATTTGTTTAAAGGAGCCCTGAACAACACATCAGGGGAGACACCGCAGGCACATGCTTTTATTCTCGCAATAATCAATGCGCTAGTCACAGGGAACGATACCCCTTTCAAAAATGGTGAAATCTATTGCAAATAAAACTCTGACATTTTAACTTCTAAGCCAAATGTGAGACTGATCGTACTTCATTGAGATTGATCCCTGCATTTTGAGTGATCAATCTACAGTAGGCATGGGGAAAGAGATGCATGTATGTAAATTATTCATTATTGTTATGATTTATGACTCGGCTGTGTAATGTTGGTCTTGCGACTTTAATATTTCATAACTTCTTTGATTTTCCCAGTCATCTGATAAATGTGTTATTAAGGTGGCGTTAAATGATTAATAGATAGTGAATGTATGTACCTCTCTCTCTCCGTCTCCCTCTCTCTGTCTCTTTTTCATTACAGTGTGTCACATTTCATCAGGCTAGCGCTTAATCTTATTCCATATGCATTTTAATAGTTACAATGCTACCTGTATTGTGGAACGGGCTGACGTGATGTAAACGTCTTTGGCTGTTCTGACTGAATGCTTTGAGCCCAGTAATGCATGACATGTTAGCGACTCCCAACAAAAAAGAGACTTTTTAATTAATTACTTAGAGGTTTATTCGTCCCTTTAAGTAGTATGTTTACATTAGTTTATGTGTGTATGTTATGGCAAAGAAACAGCGAGGATTCATTGCATTTTATGTGAACAGAAGAGCAAGTTTCATACAGAAAAGCTGCAGATTCATAAGGCCTATCTGTCTATATAGTCTTAGTATCTCTGGAGGAGGATCAGATGTCTGTCTCCAGGAATATATCTCATTCATTATGAACTGATTATAGATAAACACCTGCAGTCTGATAGAGGCTCACTTTTACATCAGAGAGCTCATAAGCTCAAGCGAACAAAACTATCCCCACCATCAGGCATATTGAACATGCGAAAGGAAGCTGATGCTAATCAGGAATCCTTATGCGGGTCGTCGTGGCAGGTTCGTTTCCATTTTCTGAAGAAACGGTTGCACGGTAGAAAGTGGAATGATAGATGACTCTTCTGGCAGACGGAGGTTGGATGAACGTGTGCATTCCATCCCAAGGGAAACCCCATCGAGGAGAGACTTTTCTCTGTGGGACGTCAATCTATTTCTCCCGTGTCCCCTGCAGAGAGCAAGTCTATTACAACTCTATTACGCCAAAATGCAGATCATTTTTATTCTGTCCTTATTACCTTACCTAGGCTAAAAAAAACATCACGTGGCCAGTCATCCACGTTTCTCCCTGCTTCTCTTAAAGGTGAGAAATACTAATCCTAGCGCTCTCCAGAGATCAAAGACTAACCTTTAGCCACATGAACAGGGATTATTTGACACTTTGAAGCATCAGCAACATTTTCTGGTGTACTATATGCTGCTATGAGTGTCTGATAGTTTGTGGACTTTTCAGTTGTGCCATGTCAGGGATGTGTCTAAGCTTTTAAACAGCATTAGGATTATTAGATAGCATCTATTCATTTATCAATCCATCCATTTATCTATCCTATCTGTCTGTCCATGTTGAAAATGTTCCTGTTAATTTAACTCTCTAGGCTTCTCAAAGTCCGGACTCTGGTTCGGATCCAGACCGCAAGTGTATTCAATACAAACCCGACTCCATTTTGTATTGCAAGACCATGTGTAAAGGATTCAAATTGTGGATTTCCTTCATTGATAACTGCACAAACCTTGTAAATCAACAGTTCAGTTGTTTGTATTTTTGTTTAAAAAATACGGCTGTTCTAAAATCGAAGGCAAAATATTCAAAGTTTTCATGACTCTGTTGTCATGCAGTAATCACACGAGGCTTCACGTGGTCGAACGAGCTAATTGCGCACGTGCGGGCACCTGCTTTAATGCACCGCAGCAAAGCAATCATTTGAATGGATGGAGATGTCTCACGGAAAAGAAAACTTGATGAAGAAAATAGACAGTTCAAAGTTAAATGGACAAATAAGGTATGCGTTTATTTTGCCACAAGCCAGCACAATGCCATTCTGCTTGATTTGTGATGAGACAATTGGAGTTGTAAGAGTGGAAATGTGAAACGCCACTATGAAACACACAAAACTACAACACCTTAAGTTATTATTACACACCTTTTGTATTTTTTATGTTACTTTTTTTAGAAAGAGGGACTGGATGGAGACCTGATGCAGTTGGCCTGCATGCAATGCTTTAATGTGCATTGTGTCTGAAATTGCATCTTTGAGATGTGCAATGTCCGCTTGCATCATCATGGCTCCATCCTGATACTATTGGGCTTACCTTTTGTTGTGTTTTGAAGAAAAATGCACTTATATTGGTGGTTTTGCCACATTTGCATTGTATTTAATACATTAAATATAATACATACAAAATAGTGTTGACTTGTGATGCATGTTATGGATGTTTATTAAAAACAAGTTATGTAATATCAATTGTTCTGGACATTTGACTCTAATAAAAATTCAGATTTGGACTTTTTAATGTAGACATTGAGAACCCCTGCTCTATATATTTAAATAAAATACTAACAACATTTCTGAAAAACAATCAGTCGCAAATTTCAAAGCAATTGTAAACAACAAAAACATATATTGTTGTAACAAGAATAAATAACACTGATATTTAATACTAATTCTAATAATAATTTCTGAGCACCAAATCAACATAACAATAACTAACAAAATAATAAATAAAACAAACAAATAAGTGAAGCATGTTAATTAATCCAAATTAATAAAACAATTTAGCATGCACTGCAGTATAGCCCACACTTTTACATTGAGTATAACTGTGGTAGCCCAATACACTTAATAATAATTCAACCCAGGCTCATTCTAAAAATGTAGCACTATATACATTTCTGGAGATCGCAAAATTCGTCCCAAGAGGTACGTATTTTAGCAGTTTTTGTTTTCGCAAATCCACCAAAGGCTGCTGTGTTTGAGATTTGAGATTTCAAAGTTCTCTCACGAGTGCCATTTGCGCCTGCTGTTCTTGTGTAAATCCACGAGAGGGCGCTGTTGACTGACTGACTGACCAACCAACTGATTGATCCCCTTCACCCTCTTCCCTAAACCCAACTGATAGTGTTTTAAAGAGCATCGATTGACCCGCCCACCCCCTTCCCTAAACCCAACCGCAGTGTTTTCAAAAGCAATGCAGAAAAAGAAAAGCCTGATTTTTACCACGTTTTCAGATTTTACCACATTCTCACCCTGTTATTTACTTGTTTATTTTTATATTTTTTGGCTTTTGATTTTGTCTTACCCACTTTCTGGAACCGTTCTTCACCTGACTCAAACGCCGTTGTCACGGTCAACTCCTCTCTGCGTCTCAAGTCCGCCAACACACATGGCGAGCTAACTGGACAAACTGGAAACAGCAGGAAAGCAGTCCATACGGAGGTAAGCAGTCAGTTGGTAAGCGCAAAAAGGAATGCCATCATACCGCCCCGTATCGTTCGTTTTAAAGACTACATGCAGCCATACATACTTCTGGCTACATAATTTGCAATCTCCAGCACAGGGTTACTTTTCAAAATGAGCCTATATTCTAATAATTAGCCATTTGATTGTTTATATCAAAGACAATTGTTGTTTATCATTTGTGCAGTATACAACTCTAGTCGCCACTTGATCTGCAGTAAAATATGAACCTTGAATCAAAAGCAGTCGAGAGCCACTGCAGCAGTGTAGCTGAAATCAAGAGCACTGCTGTCTTGTTTCTGCTGGGGGATTGTGTTCTTGCGCTGCACAAGTACACTCTACATGAGTATCTGTACTGTAGATAAAACCTACTGTAGATAAATGTGTACCTGTGCGGTTTTTTTTCTTCCTCTCTTCCCTCTTCATAATCCCTCAGTTCTATCTTTAGAGTGCATCCGTAATGGAAGCAAAGCACTTTTATCTCTCTTCAAAATTCGAAGAGTTTCCCTGCCCGCTGGTCTTCTCTTCATTGGCCCTGTGTACAGTACACGTGTGTGTGTGAGAGAGAGAAAGCAACGATGAGTGTGCATGAGAGCTAGGAGATGCCCTTGGTCTGTGCTATAGGATCAATAGATGATAGTGGGGCTTCTGCCAATCCGGAGCTCAGGCATTGGGGATTTCTCCCATTACACTGTTACATGGAACAAAGTCTAGAAGTCTATTGATCCCTGTGGCCAAGTTTCAGTGTACAATACAGTGATTGCAGGAAGAAAACAAAATGCAGGTAAAATTACAGTTGTTTTCTCAGTCGCTTTGGTACATTTCTACATTTCTCAGATCAGAATTGAGATTCTCAAAATTACCTGTTCAATCTTTACATCTTATGTGCACATCAAAAAAGCAGTTCCTCATGTCTTTGATCAAGTTTTAAGAGCAATAGATAATAACTTGACTTCTAGTTGTTCATTTGTAAAAGTGGCAGAAGGGAGATTTTTTAGATGAATCATCTGTTGAACTGCATCCTAATCATCACAAATACTGTAGAAGACTTGTTGGAACCCACATGGACCCAAGATCAGTCAAGTTTGGTGATGAAAAAATCATGGCTTGGGGTTACATTCAGTATAGGGGCTTGCGAAAGATCTGCATAGTGGATGGAAACCTCAACAGCCTGAGCTATCAAGACATTTGTGCTGCCCATTACATTATAAACCACAGGAGAGGGCAAATTCTTCAGTAGGATAGCGCTCCTTCTCATACTTCAGCGTCCTCATCAAAGTTTCTGAAAGCAGCAAAGTGCTCCAGGATTGGCCAGCCCAGTCACCAGACATGAACATGTTTGAGCATGTCTGCGGTAAGATGAAGGAGACATTAAAGATGAATGCAAAGAATCTTGATGAACTCTGGGAGTCCTGCAAGAACGCTTTCTTTGCCATTCCAGATGACTTAATTGATACGTTATTTGAGTCATTGCAGAGATGTATGGATGTAGTCGTCCAAGCTCATGGGAGTCCACAATATTAATTCTTTTTCCACTGCACCATGACTTTATATTCTATACTGTACATTATTTCTGTTAAGTGACAAGACTTTTGTTTAAGCAAAGTCAGACCTTACTGTCCTAATGAAATAATTAAAAATCAAAGCATGATCATATTTGATTTTGGTAAAATAAGCATAATCTAGAGGCCTTCGCCTTTCATATAAGACACTTCTGATGCCAAATGATCAACTAGAAGTCAAGTTATTATTTGCTGTTACTAAAACTTGGATAGGCGACAAGACTTTTGTCAGATAGTGTGTGTGATAGTGTTCTCAGCTGATTGCAACATTATCAATAGCTTATGTCATGTTAATCAAAACATACTGTACTGGGACCCTGATGAATAGTCTCATTCCTCACAGCATTTAGGCATTATTTCATAGCATAAGTGTTTAGTCCAGTAGACTTTTTTCCTGAATCTGTTCTGAATTGGAAAATTGCTCCAAGGTTAAACTTGACTTGACTTTTTGATATAACCATTGCATGCTTAAAAATAATTTCTGCTGCTCGTTCAAACTGCTAATTTAAAATGAGATGAATCAACTGAATACTTTTGGCGGGGGAAGGGGGGTGCAAAAACATTTTGCAACTTAAATGTTTTATGTTCAATCCGCTTAAGTTTGTTTAGGTCCCACTTTATATTGTCGCTTATACCTGTGAACTTACATGGTAATTAGATGTGTAAGTAGTATGTAACTACAGTGTATGTACACACTGGTACAGAGTATTTACTTGTGTATACTGGTGTAACTACACTCATGTAACAACCAGCTGAATAGTATGTGTAAGTACAAATGTGTAACAGGACATTGGTAACAACAGTAGGAAAGTACACATCTGTAACAAGAATTATGTAAGTGCATTGTGTAACAACAATATGTACTTGCAGATGTTTTCCCACTTCCACACCTGTTTGCAGATCATGTACTTGTGAACACTGTATGGCAGAACTAATGCTGCATTTGAAGGTTTCACCTTGTGATACAAGTGTACTTGCATGGTAAATCCACACGATCCACTCAATATAAAGTGTAAAATGGTCACAAATGACTGTTCATACATTCATTCATTTTCTTTTCGGCTTAGATGGGTTGCAGCTGGAAGGGCATTCACTGTATAAAACATATGCTGGATAAGTTGGCGGTTCATTCCGCTGTGGCGACCCCAGATTAATAAAGGGACTAGGCCGAAACGAAAATGAATTTTATTTTAAACTTTATATTGTGGACCGTTCCTGCGGAGTTACCATGTAACTACACTGTTATTAAAGTGTTGCATAGAAGATATTTCTACAAGTTACACAGTAATTTGTGACCATTTTACACTTTATATTAAGTGGACAGTTCCTGTGGAGTTACCATGTAAGTACACTGGTATCACAAGGTGAAACCTTCTAATGCAGCATTAGTTCTGCCATACAGTGTTCACAAGTGCATGATCTGCAAACAGGTGTGGAAGTGGGAAAACATCTGCAAGTACATATTGTTGTTACACAATGCACTTACATTCTTGTCACAGATGTGTACTTTCCTACTGTTGTTACCAATGTCCTGTTACACATTTGTACTTACACACACTATTCAGTGGGTTGTTACATGAGTGTAGTTACACCAGTAATACAAAAGTAAATACTATGTAAACGTGTGTACATACACTGTAGTTACATACTACTTACACATCTAATTACCATGTAAGTTCACAGGTATAAGCGACAATATAAAGTGGGACCAACAATGAAGTTAACAATTGATTTGTGTTAGGACAACATGTCTGATAAGTAAAAGGATAAAGTGGTGTAAGAAGACTGTATTGTAATTTCCACAGCACTGCTTGTACGGTTTCCCACAAGGTGATTGTCCTATGTTCACATTTCTATTTTTATTCTATGTTTGTTTGTTTTCTTTGTGCTATGCAGTGCTGTCTTTTCCTTTCTGCATCACAATGACATGGTCTGTCAACAAATTACAGTACAACCTTGTCCAGTCTCTTGCAATCAAACTCCCACATACAATAAAGTGTAGCTAAAAATGATAATATATTTGTCATGAAAACTGTAGCCATAGTTTACATCAGAACATCCCTCCAGAGTGCACTGTTACAGTGACAACATGACTAAGCATTATCCGTACACAATGGCACAAGGACTTGTCATTCCGATGCCACTGACATGTTCATTGACACAGCTATTTATTTTTTTTTAGACATTAACTTAAAGGGTTTTGAGCAAGAGACTGGTTTTGCTATTTTTTTATTTGTATTTTTTTTTTCTGAGAAATGCGCTTATTCTTTTGCAAACTTCAAGTACAGTATGAATCAAGAAATGTACCAAAGACTGAGAAAAACTGTACGATGCAACCATAACATAACAGTCATATCCGTACATTCACTTGAAATGTTTGTTATATGACTGGGCAATAAATTATGATGTAATTTGTCCTTGGTCAAACAATAATATGTATTAGATAAATGTTTGATATTATGTTTAAGATTTAAAGTGTCTGTTTGTACCAAATGGGCTAGCTGTCCACAGGATCTATCCTGATAGCAGAGCTAGTTTGGGTTTCTTCACAAGTGCATACTGTAAGTAAGTGTCAAAGTGATCAGGCAATCTGCTCCAAAAAGAAATGCTCCAATTTAGCAAAGAACACTAATGCCTCTGTGATTTAGTTTAAAGCCTGGTGCATCTACAGATGTTCACAATGATGCTGACAATGAGGAAAAACATTGTGCCATGAACTATTCAGTTAGAAGGCTGCTCTTTGCATTTATGTTAAATCCATGAACTGCACCACCTTAGTGAGGCAGGATTAGAACTAAGAAAATGAATTAGATATTATTTTCTCTACACTCTCAGAAAAAAATGGTGCGCAAATTGTCACTGGGGTGGTACTTTTTCAAAAGGTACAAATTTGAACCTAAAAGGTCCGGTTTAATACCTCAAGAGTACATATTAGTACCTAAAAAGTACAAAAGTGTTCCTCTTAAAATGTTTAGGTACTAATATACAGTATACTTTTGAGGTACCAATATGGACCCTTTAGGTACAAACGTGTACCTTTTGAAAAGGTACCACCCCAGAGACAGCTCGTGTACCTTTATTTCTGAGCGTGTACACGCTCAGAAATAAGGGTATGAGAGCTTTTACACATTTTAGGTACTAATATATACATTAGTAGTAATTATACAATAGTAATATATATATATAAATTGTACTTTTCGGGTACAATGTACACCAAATATTTTTCCAATAAATACGACCTCAGTGTATACAGTATATATATATATATATATATATATATATATATATATATATATATATATATATATATATATATATATATATATATATATATATATATATATATATATATATATATATATCTTTCATTATAGATATCGTACATCTGATTTTAATTTTTTCATGGTTTTTGATAGGTCGACATGTTTGCCGTGTTTTGACAGCAACAGTTTTATTGAACAATTTATTGTCTGGTTTTCACAACTTTCACAAAAAGCAAAAGTCTGCCATTAAACTTGAAATAAACAGACATTTGAAATGCATTGTGAAAAATAATGATACAAATATTTTGACCAAATATACAAGGATATACTTATATACTTATTTATTTATTAATTTTCCGTTGGCTTAGTCCCTTTATTCCTCAGAAGTTGCCGCAGGAGAATGAACCACCAACTTATTCAGCATATGTTTTGCACAGTGAATGCCCTTCCAGCTGCATCCCATTCACACACTCATACACTATGGCCAATTTAGTTTAGTCAATTCACCTACAGAGCATGTCTTTGGACTGTGGGTGAAACTGGAGCACCAGGGGAAACCCACGCCAACACAGGGAAAACATGCAAACTTCACACAGAAATGCCAACTGACCCAGCCATGACTCGACCCAGCTCCCTTCTTGCTGTGAGGCGACAGTCCTATATGATAAATATATAATATAATATATAAATGCATACATACAGTGGTTATTTTAAATTGTAGTAATACTCTCCATTAGTGTATGTATATATATATATATATATATATATATATATATATATATATATATATATATATATATATATATATATATATATATATATATTATTATTATTATTATTATTATTATTATTATATACAGTTGAAGTCAGAATTATTACCCCCCCTTAATTATTAGCACCCCTGTTTATTTTTTCCCCAATTTCTGTTTAATGGAGAGAAGATTTCTATACATAATACTGTAGTTTTAATAACTCATTTCTAATAACTGATTTATTTTATCTTTGCCATGATGACAGTAAATAATATTTGACTAGATGTTTTTCAAGACACTTCTATACAGCTTAAAGTGACATTTAAAGGCTTAACTAGGTTAATTAGGTTACACTGTTAAAAATTGCCCCGTTAAAAAACGGTAAGTTACTGGCAGCTGCAGTTACCAGCAATGTACTGTTATTTTACAGTATGTTGCTGTAAAAATACATGGAATACATTGATTTACACAATACTCAAGTGATCTAATTTTGTTCATTGAAAGCGACTGCCTTAAATTGGCCAACTTCTGTATGAGTTTATGAAATAATGTGCTATATATGCTTAGAAGCATGCGTATAATGATAACTTATTTTAGTTAATTTGAAAAGTTCTGTTTAACCCAAATGTCTTAAATTTCACAGCAGCACACAAACACGTAAAGCTGGAATTAACACAGAGAGATTCTTACTGCATCAGCAACTAAACAACCACTGTCTTTAAGTAAAAAAAAACATGCAGAATAACATCAGCAGTTCATTGTTCATCTTTGACTCAAACACTGGCTCTACTCTCCTCCACAACGGTGACACACAGAAGAAATTTGCTTCAGGTTTAACAGTAAAATACTGTTTTTTCCTTGATTTAACGGTAAACTACTGGCAGCTGTGGTTGCCAGCAATCTACTGTTTTTTTACAGTCTACTTTCGTAGTTTAAAATAACATCATATTACTGTTAAAATACATTTTTACACCGTGTTTTTACCTCTCACACCTTTAACCCTTTAAACCCTAGAGCAAATACCTCAGTTTTAATTGAACACTTCCAAGTGTCCACACTACTGAGTGTTCAAGAAACATGGAGCAAAGCTGAAGTAAATGAACTAATTAAATGACTAATTAAATGATAATTGAGGAATAGCGATGAACACATGAAGAAATACTGAAGGGAAAAAACAAGAACAGAACATAAAGTAACAAAAAACTGAAACTTCAGTCACAGCTTTATAATGAAACAACCTGAAGGTCAACCAATGATTAAACCATTAAAATATCAGCAGATGATTAAACAACTCAACAAACATCATCAGCAGCTACACTTGTTACTAAAACATTTATTTTTGTATAACATCTACTAAAGTTCTTCTTGAGATAAAGGTTAACATTTTACGTCACCATCATAGAGAACAGAGTTTGCTTTAGTTGGGCTCTTAGCCCTGACATTTCAAACATTCATTTATTTTGGCTGCTGCAATGGTTAAGAACTTTGTTTAAAAAGCTCTTTTGATATGGCAAACAAGCCAAAAAATTAAATAAGATCTGCTGATGTTCATATTGTTTTTAATAAGGCAGAACCTGCTCTAATTTAATATAATATACTGCTCTTATCCAATGTTTAATCTATTGTTTCACGTAACATGCCTGTATGTGGCATTGAATTTAGGTTTAAGTAAGTTTTTAAGAATATCTTGGACAAAAGCACTTTGCTCTATGGTGTAAGTTGTTCTCAAAGAGACATCAAGAATCAGCGTATGAACCTCAACAACGGTGACAACTAACAAAATTAACAGTTCAACTTACAAACATCACTAACTGGCTACTGAAAGTCTAAATATAAACAACAGCAGAATCAAACGCAAAAGTAAACTGTAGGACCATTATACTCCATCATTTATTCATGCCCCAATGCATGCTGGGATATTTGTACTGTGCCACACCCAGCATGCATTGCGGCATGAAACATTTTAATTGTTACCATTGTTGAGGTACAAGGTCTGATTCATGAGGTCTGAGTGTGACTTTGTCTTAACTGAACTGTTTTTGTCTGTAATTTCTTAACTCCGTAAAAGAATCAGATATTTATCCTGTTGCCACTTCTCATTAATAAATTAATATCTGCACCAAGCATAAAAACTATTGCATGAGGCCCGTCATCCAGACCTTTATCAAAACATTTAGCAGAACAAATTTCAGATTACTAGATTTATCTACCTATCGGCTTCCCAGCTTTATTGCTATAATATAAGTATTTAATAAACTTTGTATTACAGCAGCTGGAGAGGCTAACTTTACAAATTCAAGGGTGAAGAGCCCAACTAAACCAGACCCTCACTCCATTACGGTGACACACAAAAAAACAAAACGCCTAAATTTCTGTTGGTTCTCAATAAGAATGGTATGGAAGTCAAAGCGGTCAGTAATAAGTGTGTCTGCTGTTGTTTGTGTTGTTTAAGGATTCTCTGCTGAGACTGAAGTTGTTTTATTTGACTTGATTTTATTTAATGTTGTAACTGTAGTCACTCTTTGTGTTTCTTGTTTCTCTTTCCTTCAGTGATTGTGATTATTAACAGCAGGTGTTCATCAATGTCTGAATTCACTCATTAGTGTTCATTAACTCTGTTAGGTGAACTATATTAGTGAACTAGTGTATGGAATAGTGAACAAGGGCACAAAGTGGGATTTCAAACACAGACTTGAAAACGTCGAATCTGAGCTCTGTTAACTCACGGTTTTCTGCTGTTGGTTACTTTCTTGAAAACAGAAATAGTACCCAGAATGCACTGTTTTTAACAGCATATTACTGTTTTACTGAAAAAAACATTATTTTACTGTTGAATCTGACCGTTTTTTAACAGCAATTTTTTACAGTGTAACTAGCAGGTTAGGGTAATTAGGCAAGTTGTTGTATAATGATGGTTTGTTCTGTAGACTATCGAAAAAAAAATATAGCTTAAAGGGGCTAATAATTTTGACCTTAAAATGGGTTTTAAAAAATTTAAAACTGCTTTTATTCTAGCCGAAATAAAACAAATAAGACTTTCTCCAGAAGAAAAAATATTATCAGACATACTGTGAAAATTTCCTTGCTCTGTTAAACATCATTTGGAAAATATTTAAAAAAGAAAAACTAAATCAAATGCGGGCTAAAAATTCTGACTTCAACTGTAGACCTTTTACTGTGTTTTTGATCAAATGAATGTAGCCTTGTTTGTCATATGTTACAGCCACAGCCACAACACAAATGAGGGAAAACACAAATGAATTGTTCTAGGGGAATTTATCACAATAAAAGCATAATGATAACAAAGTATGGGAGGAATTGACAAAAATAAAGTTAAACACAAAATGGGAGCACAACTCCACATCTAACTGGCGTGCAGCAGTATGGGTTCTTGTACGCCTGCTGTCATGATCCACAGGTGCATAGAAATCTACTTAATTAAACAAAACCTGTAATACAAAACTCCAAAATACATGAAGATGTAACACCAGAACTTGACTCATCATTTCTCACATTTTTCTATACTGTCTGACCGTACATGATGATAAAACACAAACTCGGCAGTGCATCATTAAATGACAATTAAATGACATCCTGTTTCAATAGTGTATACATTAGAACAGGGAGACAGAGCAAAATATGATAAACTGTAGCATCAATGCATTAAAGCAGTGAAGCCGAAATGCTAACATTCATTTAGGGACAGTATGATTGCCAAGCTGTTTGATTATGGGAATCAACTTCTAGAAGCCGCCATCGGAAATGCTATTCTGTTGATAATGAGATGCAATGACAATGCTGATTAACAAAAAGACATAGCGCTCTGAAGTCGGACAGTGTTCGCGCGCTGCATAATGCAATATATGTACGTGGAGTGTGACCACAATCAAATATTTCCCTTGTAATTGTTTTCAGCCAAGGATATCGTGACAGATACAAATGGGATACGGGTTTAATTAAAAGCACAATGGGGTTAAATAAAAAAAAATAATAAAAACAACTCCCTTGTTGGCTGCTTCCCACTGCCATTGGGCTGTCCTTGCCCATTATGAGGTTTAACTATAGTCGACTCCAGATGTTGAATGTGTGTGCGCTTGTGACGCCCATTTTTAGAGTGAGAATAGATGGACAGACGTTTTGAAAGGGAACTATGCCTTCCCTGCAATGTTAATCTCGTCCTCTCTGGCATCCAGCGTGTCACCCTAATGAAGCCCCCACAGACAGATACTTAAAAAGAGTTAAGAGTAAATTAACCTTCAGGACTTTGCACATCGCTTTTAATACACTTTATGCATCCATGTCCCGTACACATCCTGCCAAGGACAACCCCTCCTCGCTTAACAGAAGGAGGTCAGAACGAAAAACGTCCCTTACTGATAGCAACCCTGTGCAGCGTCAATGTGTGAGAGAGTAAAGGACGTAGAGGGGGTTGAGAGTGAAAGAAATCAATTCATATTTCCCAAATTGATTTGTTTATTAGCACCACCTAATTATGTTTTTAATGACAGGTTAATGTTCATTTTATTGATTTTAAAGAACCACAACAAAATAACATCTCATCTTAAGTTTTGAGTTATAACAACTTTAAATGAAATTAAAATAAGATACTGTGTATTTATTTGATGATTTCTCAAAAAACGTTTCTCAGAAAAATTAGCTGATCTTCATAAGATGATATTATGTTCTGATTGATTGAGTGATTTTAATAGTAATAATCTTAATTGATTTTATTTTATGATTTTAATATTGATGATGTTATCTCAAATCAAGAACTTCTAGATTTCTAGAAAACTTCTAGATTTATAATTTTAAGTATTTAGGCACAATTATTGACAATAAACTGAATTTTAATAGTAATGTAGAGGCTGTTTGTAAGAAGGCAAGCCAGCGCCTCAGTCTCCTCCGCAAGTTGAGAAGTTTTAATGTTAGTACACAGACTTTAAACATGGCATATAGATCATTGATAGAGAGTGTTCTCAAATATAATATTGTTTCATGGTTTGGTAACACAACACTTAAAGAGAAGAAGAAACTATCGCAAATTACCAATCAGGCAAATAAGATAACTGGTCACAAACTACTTTCACTGCAGGTTCTATTTGACTCCTTTATGGGAAAAAAACAGCAGTTGCGATTTTTAAAGATAATACACATCCCCTTTACTCAGCATTTGAATTATTACCAAGGACGCAGGTTTAGAATTCCTAAAGCACAAAGAAATGCTTATAAAAAGTAATTTATCCCAATTGCAGTTGTTGTTTTAAATCGGATCACTGTTTGAAGTGAATGGGGTGGTTGCCAAGAATGATCTGCAGTAGTTTGTATGGGGCTAATTTGGTTTTTAAACTTTTAACCTATGTTGCTGTCTTAATGGGTGTTGTTATTGTGTGATTGTTGTAAGTATGCAATTGCTGTCTTAAATCCAGTGTCAAAGACAAATGTCCTTTCTGTGCCAAATAAAACGGATAATACAGTTTTAAACTTAAAACATAGATATTAAAAACTCTTCTACATGTCAAACATAACAGCATCAAAGGTGCAGTAGGTAATTGTCTTCAGAAACATTTTTTGTTGTGCTGGTTAAAAGTCTCTTCACACTGTGATAGTAATTATTAAATTAAATGATCTAAACTTGTTAATATGTATTTTGATATTCTGGGTAAGGCATAAGACTAAAAAATGTTCGTCCAATTAAAATACGTTGGTCCAACAAATAACTCAATTACAACAGGTATCTCAAACTGTCTGTCAACAAATTTAAATGTCTATTTCTGTGCAGCCCCTTTACGCAGATACATATGTCATTTGCGCATACATGTGAAGCATGGCCACCTACAGCTGACAGAGGGTGACACCAGGCAAACTCAGCATCAACCTGAACTTCTTTCTGAAAGACGAACGTGGCCTTGCATCCATGAAAAGAAAGATTGTTTTTGAAAGGGCTTCTGCCTAAAATGCAGAATTAAAACTTTTTAAAATACTGAATCAATATCGGAATTACGTTCCACACTGGAGGGAAATAACGCTATGCAGTTCAAAACGATTAATTGATGGGTGACACTATGGCTGAAGTATTACTTTTAGACAGGTATGTTTTAAAGCTATGTTAGTCACGCAAAGCTTATGTGGATTTTGTTGTGTTATGAATGGGTTATATGCACAGAAGTGTTGTTCAGCCACTGAAAACGTCCAGAAAAGATTGACTATTTTCAAGTTCATGGAGTATTATTTACAACTCTGATAATATATTTGGTTAAATAGACCTAAGCGTTCATTTAGTTATTCAAGTGAAAAAGGAGATGAAAACAAGCGATGTACGAGGATCAGCAAGCCCAACTGAAAATGAAAAGTCACTCATTGTAAGTTCATTCATTGATTCATTTTCTTTTTGGCTTAGTCCCTTTATTAATCAGGAGTCGCCACAGCGGAATCAATCGCCAACTTTTCCAGCATATGTTTTACACAGCAGATGCTCTTCCAGCCGCAACCCAACACTGGAAAACACCCATACACTCACACATGTGCATTCACACACATACACTACAGACAATTTAGTTTATTCAATTTACCTATAGCGCATGTCTTTGGATTGTGGGGGAAACCAGAGCACCCGGAGGAAACCCACACGGACACGGGGAGAACATGAAAACTCCACACAGAAATGCCAACTGATCCAGTCGAGGCTCGAACCAGCGACCTCCTTGCTGTGAGGTGATCTTGCTACCCACTGTGCCACCGCAATGCCCCATCTTGGTAAGTTTAATGTAAAAAGATGACAGGATATTTCTGTTCTTTTCTGATCTGATTTTTATTTAGTTGAATAACAAAACATAAGTAAATGTCGCTCCTCCACCTAACCAGCTTTACTGAGGTGAAGTTTGATTTATATTCGCACATTCGTTCTTTTTTGAACCGTGACAAGTTGTGACACTCTCCTACTCTAATGTTACTTTGAATATTGTGTCTGAAATAGCGTGTACTGTATGACTTCAAAACAACATTAGCACTCTTTCGTTGACTGTAAACAATGTTGTATTTTATAGACACCGGTTGATTATATGATTTCTCTATTTAGAATTTGCAAACAAAACTTTTCTGAAATTCTAATATTAGGGAGAAAGTCCGAATGTGCAAATATAAAACCAACTTTACCCCAATGCCATTTTTGGAAAAACATAATTCCCGCTGGCCTGTCAACAACTATGCTTGACAAAGTGCCTGTCTCCATAGAGTTTTTTAACTGGTAAATGACATGATCGTATAGTATCTAGTATAGTATATTATATAAGGTTATCTATCGTCATCAGTGTTCACTCCTTTATAACTTAAGGAGGCATGGCTTTGGGCGGAAGGGGAGGGGTGTAAATTTTCAAAGCTATTATGTTAACGGTAGCCTCTGGCAGATCACCTACTGCACCTTTAAGCAATAGCAGCCTTTACCCTAACTATGCTATTCAGTCTAGCTCTATGCAAAGCTAGTCACTCAGCCCTTCACTCTTGCAGCACAAGTTCTGGACTTCATTGCAGCATTCACTGGCCAAGAACTGCCAGCAAACAAATAAGACTGACATGTAAAGTAATCAGATACAGTTTATTCGGTTATTCTGTGTTCTTTACAAAAATACACCCTGCAGAGTGTGTGTGTGCGCACTTCAAGGTTATTTTAGTAAACAAAAACTAAATCTAAGGCTATTGGTCAAAAAACATTTTTGATAAGTGATTTAAAATGCTAAACATCATAATAAATGAAAAACTAAAACTAAGCAAAACTAAAAACCGTCACTGAAAAAAACTAACCAAAATAAAAAAGTCATTTTTAGAACTAAAGAGAAAGTTCAAAAAAAAAAAAAAAAGAAAATTTCATTCAAGATGTAAGTGACTTTTTTCTTTAACAGAACATTAAACAAGACATTTAGCTCAAATTGTGGTCCTTAGTAATTAATAATGGCAGTTGAGATAGTTTCCTTTAGGTTAAAAATAAACACTTTCAAACAAGTCCAAATCAATAGTCATGACTCCTGATGACACACTTGACACAGGTCAAGCAAAATGATCAGTTCATGTAAGAAATTGAACATTTACAATATTATGAATACTTACAATATTATCAGCAGTCTGGTTAAACAGTTCTTGGGGCATGTGTGACTGTAATCTGATTGTAGTCCTGTCACTTTGATTAAAGCACGAGGGCGCAAGCTTTGACGGGAGGTCAGGTGATGCAGTTTATTGATAGATGTAGGTTATTGCCCCACCAGCTCTCAATCTTTGGTTATTAAAAGTGTCTGGACTACAAACTAACTACATTTGCACATCTCTTTGTCCAGGCTTTGGACGAAAGCTAATAATATTCCAAGTATTATTAGTATTTATTTTCCAAAAATGTTACTTCCAGGGCAGAACTGGGTTCAATTTTTTCTTTTTTCTTTTTAAATTGGCTCTGTCAGCAACCTTGTATAGGAGCCCTTCCCCCAGAAAAGTGTAGCCCGACCACATTCACTGAATAGGACACAAGTGTCAAATACAGTTTCTGGAGGGTCGCAGCTCTGCACAGTTTAGCTTTAACCCTAATTAAACACACCTAATAAACTGAATGAGTCCTTCAGACTTGTTTGAAACCTACAGGTAAATGTGCTGTAGCAGGGTTGGAACTAAACTGCGGCCCACCAAGAACTGGATTTTTACACCTGTGGAATCGGAGATCAAAGCTGCTGGATTTACTAAACCTCAATTCATCAAGTTCTCCTAACTGCTGTAATAAACATGTTGGCCGTTATTCTGCGATAACAGGCAGGCTGCTGGATGTCATTTGTCCCTAACTTAACTAGCACAGCCTTTATTGTAAAGTGTTGCTAATATTTCAAATACATATTGGCTCAGGGGATGTGTAAATGTATGCCAAATAGCAAGATGAGTTATAATAACTTCACTAACACCACTTGTAATCCAATCAGTTGCTGATGGACAAAATCCACCTTACATTTTGTCTTGTTCTTAGCCGTTTCACTTGGTAGACCTCAAAATTGTTGAGAAAACTAGTCACAATTTCTGTCTCATGCCAGCTTTAAATACATACTTATCACAGACAGACATGCAATTCATCATCTAAGCATGACAGATCAACGAAAAATACCTGTACTATTCACACCAAATGCAATTGAAAAATCCATCCAAAGGGAACGGATGCCTGGCAGGTGCTGTATATTGAATGAAATGTCCCATACGCAGACTTCAGGAACTGCGTGTTCAAGATAAACTAGTGACATAGCTAGAATTTAGAGCTGGGTACTGTCGTATCGCTTTCTCACAGCCTTTCTTGTATGACATGAGCTAATTCTGGCTTAGCTTGAATGAACGGCTGCCTTTTTATCTCTGGCTCTTAGTCAGCTGCTATTTAACACTGCTGATCCCATTGTGCATACATGCTTTTCAGCTGGCTAAAACTGAGCCTTGTTGCTTTTTTTTTTTTCTTCTTTCTCCTTTCCGGATGACTTTAGGGATGGAAAGGCACACCAGGACTTTTAATACACCTAGTATTTAAATAATCCTTGCTTCTCTCAGTTCTTTTGATGCTTTTGTTCACTTTGAGAAAGTTATCATTATGCAGGCCACACTGTTGGTGGAGAGTGAAATGTAGAATCACTCTGCCTACCTTTTCTTCCGCATCCTTTCCCAGCAAAGAACATCTACATATCCCTTTCTTCCTCTTATCTCTGACTGCAGTCGCTGAAGCAAATTCCCTGCGCCACCATGCACCCAAAGCTCTGCAAACTCAAAAAGAATCAGCCACGCTTATCTGTGACTGCTACGGAGGGAACTAGAACGACAGTCGGTTATCCCCAGAGAAGAGCTTAATAATTCAATGGCGCATGCATGTAGGTGAAGTCATTTCACATTACCTCCACTGGTTTATGCTGCATGCTGTGGCGTTTGGAAAGTTTTAGCGTTGCTGCATGCATGTGCAGTATACTACTGAAGTAAACAAAACAATGTAATAACCTAGCAACAATCAATTATTTTATGTAACAGCAATTGTAATTTTTTTTAATAGTAATATCATTCTAAAGATATTCTAAGACATTTTTACTAGGGCTGTGTATTGGCAAGGGCCTCGCGATACGATACATATTGCGATACATGGGTCACGATACAATATATCACGATACAATAAATATTGTGATATATTGCAATAGTTTGTATTAGTATGTGTGTCACATTATATTGACAACTTGATAAAGTCGGCAGACAAATTAAAATTCCAATTCCAATTTATTTTCCATCCATTCCAATTCATTAAAACTGCACAGTGTGATTGAACAGAGAACTATGTATATTGCAAAGCTTACAAATGGCATTTATTTTTTGTCTAATTCAGTACTCCCTGGTATAGGGTTTAGGGTTGGGCTATGTTGACCAATTTGACATCGTACGATATCTAATGTGAAACATGGAGATGGACCATGGCATCATTGTCATAGAGTGAGGTGAATTAATTATTTATGAATATTTAATAAATTAATAACTAATTAATTATTTGTAGCCTACCATTTCAACTACCTGACCCGCATGGCCTTTGTTTTACTCATAACTAAATCATAAATAAATAAATAAATAAATAAATAAATAAATAAATAAATAAATAAATAAATAAATAAATAAATAAATAAATAAAGATAAGTTACACACAAATTACCACCTGTCAATCACTTTTTTTTCCGCGGGACTCTAGCATGACTAGGCAGAGTGAACTGTGCCGTTATAGCGTCCACACACTTGCTTGGTAAAAAAAGGTGCACAAACAACAGGAACAAACCAACAGTATCTGAGGTTTTCACTAAAATTACTTGGTACAAGCGTGAAAGCGAAAGACTGAAGCAGTGTACTGATGCTGTGACACGTTACCTGAGAGAATCAAAAGACAGAGTCATTAGATAGAGACAAGATTAATTAAATATCACGTTTTACAACTAACTTATAGTAAAATGCGATCCAGCTGTACATCCTTGATAAACTGTCCGTACCAATGACTATAAAATATACAGTCCGTACACTGTTCTCTGGAGCTCAGACGAGCGCATGACAGTGTGTGTGTGTGGCTGTGTGTGTGGATGTGGATCATTTTTGTTTTAAAATGCCATTTTAAAACTAAGCTGTATCAGTGTAAACGGGGCCTGAGTGTGTGTTTTTCGGGATTGCAACAGGGGTGTGCGGAGGATCAGAGATGCCGCCTGAGCATCATGATGTCTATAGGCCATCGGCAATGGACGATAGCATCGTCTATCGACCCAACCCTAATAGCGTTAATACCAAAGTGCAGCCACACGTCAGCTCTAAAAGCTGGAGGCACCTTTATATTTTATGCCATGATCACTCTTGCTTACTTACCGTACTATTTGGCATTTTGTTGATCGTTAGCAACATCTACAGGAGCGGAGGAGGAGGTCATTTGGCACAACTTGAATGGATACTTTAGGTTGGACTATCGATACACTATCGTAAAAGAAACTATCGTGATAGTTAGATGTATCGATATTTTTGCACAGCCCTAATTTTTACTACTAAAATTCCATGACTTTTCCAAGACTTTTCCAGAACTTTCAAGTACATTTTCATGATGCAATGTTTCATGTAATGTCTACATATAGATGGTAAATAATAAGAAAAACAATTACATTCAAATTTATTACAGCATATCATAAAACACACAACAAACTATTTTGTTTTAATTTGTTTTTATATCTAAGTAAAATTGATTTTGATAATGCTTAAACAGCACTAACATTGTGAGAGCAAGTTTTTGGCCAAGGACAGAAAAGAAGTAAAGACAACTGACCTATATTAAAGTTAGGGGTGCACAATGTATCGTTTCAGCATCGATATCGCAATGTGTCCATCCAAAATAGTCATATCGCAGGATATGCAATGTTGGGATTATAGTTTAATATACAGTAGAGCTTAATCATAATGGAGGAGTTTATCATCTGCATGCATTTTTAAAGAGATAGTTCACCCAAAAATTACTTTTTGCAATTTCATTACACCCTTCAATACACCCTTTCATTACACCCTTCAATAACATAATTTAATAACTCCTATAGTATTGAAGCAAGTGAAGTGTGAGTAAATAGTGAGTACATTTTAATCTTTGAGTAAACTGTCCCTTTAAGGCCTGTGATGGTGTGAACATTTCAATATTTCAAATTTTAAAACATTCGGCCACAAGAATTTTATTGTAACTTTAATAAAGATTAAATAATATACAATGAAGGCTATGCAGTGTTGATTATTCAATATCTGTACCTGAATAGCGAATACCTGAAAACTATAATTCACTTTTATCTTAACTATATTTTATTTATCTATGCTTGTAATTTATTTGCTATGTATTATTCGAAATTCACTCCTCTACAAAATCCTCCCAATCAATCCAAATAAACCTGTTAAATCATCTGGTGAACTTGTATTCACATTGCAATACTGTACATACCAAAGAAATACAAATTATGGTAATGTCAGTTTTTTCCAATATCACACAGCCCTAATTCAAGTATATAGATATTTGTTAAACTAATTTCCATGACTTTTCCAAAACTTTGTGGGTTTTTCTGTTTTTCCAAAATTTTTCCAGGCCTGAAAAATGTCATGTTAAAATTCCCTGACTTTTCCAGGTTTTTCATGATCTTTGAACCCTGAATTATGTACTAACTCAAATAAATAATAAACATACTATTATTTCTAAATGAATTTTAAGGTGGAATAACAAATATAGTGTAATATTAATTACTATTATTATCATACCTGCCAACATTTGGTTCGTAAATTCCGGGAGACCCCTGAAACTCTCCCTTAAAACATCTCTGATTGTGCAACAAGAATAAACGGTCAAATTAAATTGTTAAAATAAAGGAGAAGCAGATCGGGTTGACTGTACAAGGGAAATACCTTCAAACTGCCACCTGTTCTAAATCATTTGCCGTCGGTACGCAGAGAGGTGCTCTGCTCTCAGGCTGCAGGGAAGGCTCGTTGAGAAGAGTGGGGACGGTACAGTAATGGACAAACGACAGTATATAAAAATCGCCAGTAACACACAAAAAAGTCGCTAGATTTGTCGCTAGTCGCTTTTTTGAAAATTTGTCGCTAAGTTGGCAAAACTGGCGCAAACTGAAGAGCGGGGAGCGGGAGGAGTGAGAACTGTAGCGCGCGACCGTCACCGGAAGAGCACAAGCGCCAAGTTTCAGCCCGGACTGTACCAAAATGCTGAGGAGCGGGGGGGCGGGGGAATTCCGGGAGTTTACCGGGAGACAGACCAATACGGGAGACGGGTCTGAAATACGGGAGACTCCCGGGAAAAACGGGAGTGTTGGCAGGTATGGTTATTATAGCTGATCAGCTGGATGTACATTATTATTGTGGCTGCTTAAAAATAATTCACACACTGTAAAAATAAAACATTAAGATCTGTAAATTGTACAACGTTTGTTTGAAAAAGAATTTCACAGTAGAATTGCTGTACGTTTTAACCAATTAGATTAAATTACACAATTCTCCAGAATATAAAGCTTTTCAGAAGCTTTGCAATTATTAAAAAAATCTAATTAAAGCTGCAAGCAGCAATGAAAGGGTCCTCACTCGCAGGCCCGCTGGCCTTAGAATGACAGAGAACAGTGGACAATAAAAATTTAGGCTGATAAATATGAATAAAATCTGAGAAAACCACTGATTTATGCTAAACTTCCTTCTGTCAGCAGGTGACGCTGTGTCTGTAAATCAATATGTAGATGTCATCAGGAGAAGAATTTCATCGAACATCTGAATTGTCAGACAGATTGGACATTGTGTAATGTAATGTGTAATGTGTGTGTATTTATATAGCGCATTTATTGTGTATGGCCATACACCAAAATCGCATCACAATGGGGGGGGCTCTCTCCACACCACCACCAGTGTGCAGCATCCACTTGGATGATGCGACGGCAGCCACAAGACAACGGCACCAGTGCGCTCACCATACACCAGCCATTGGTGGAATGGAGAGACAGTGATGGAGCCAATTCAGTGGATGGGGATGATTGGGAGGCCATGATGGGTCAGGGCCGATGGAGGGAATTTGGCCAGGACACCAGGGTTACGTCCCTACTCTTTACGAGAAGTGTCATGGGATTTTTAATGAGAGTTAGGACCTCCGTTTAACGTCTCATCCGAAAGACAGCGCCCACTGATAGTATAGTGTCCCCTTCACTTTAACTGGGGTATTAGGACCCCCTGCTGGCCTCACTGTTGTTTGGCTGAGTTATGAGTACTTACTCTTATATGGTAAAACACTGAACGTTATCAGTCTGCCATGGACATGCCCTTATAAAAACTCTAGACATCACAAAGGCCTATGGATTAGACTGATGGAACTTGATCTGATAAAATTTCTAGGAGAAATTTGTTACAGTGTAAAACATATCACTTCCTCTTGCCAGTAGGTGGCGCTATGACTGTAACTGGATATTGGTACGCAAACATGATGAGGTCAGGACTTTTATCAAACATGGGGATTTTGAAGCAGATCAGACAATGCACAGCTGAGTTATAACAACTTATTTTTGTGGTGAAACATCAATGTGTGTGAGGCTGCCACAGACACGCCCCTTCGACAAAAGGTCTAGATCTTCACAATTCAACATCGCCAAATACCCTAAATTAGTGTTGATCTGATAAAATCCCTAGGAAATTAACCTGGAAATGGCAAAAACTGCACTTTTTTTTGCAGAGCAAGTTAAAAAGACCCGACTTCCTGTTGGGTTTGAGATTTCACCTCAAGAGACTTTTTTGTAGGTATTGGCATGTTTGATGTGTGTGCCAATTTTCGTATGCATGTGTGAAACGTAGCTCAAGGGCCACTCCGTCAAAAGTATATAGGTGGCGATGTTGAGCCATTTTGCCATACCCACTTCTGAAATCTATAACAAATGTACATTTTCGCCACCTCTGTGTCTGTGAGCATGTTTAAACCCTCAAAAAATGTGAAAAATTCTAGAGAAGAAGAAGAAGAAACGGAGCAATTCCAATAGGGCCTACTGGAATAGGGCCAATAGGGCCTACTGGTTGGTGTTCGGTCCCTAATTAATATTTTGTATCCTATTATTTACATATGTGGGGATTAGCTATCTAATAGGCAGGGTGATGATGCAAGACCATTCTGCTTTGTATAAAATAAAATAAATCCTTATTTTAAATGTTACCTGTCTTTTAACTGCTATTAACATGTAGTAAAACTTGATCACCTCAATAAATGAGAATGTAAATAGGTGATATCACAACTAATATTTCTAATAGTACTATTATACTCAACACCTTTCAATATTTTGCATATTACCTGATACCTTCTCTAGGATCATTTGTCCTCCTACTCTTGCCTGCTGTCTATTTTTGAGAACATATCTAACGGTGTCAAAAGCATTTTCTGTTTTTCACGGATAATGAAATTGGACCCGGTGTTACTCAGCAGTCACTTCAAACAAATCAACTACAAAACGAAAACCATAGACATACTAAGTCAGTACAAACATGGCTGTGACTCAGCGCTCCGACAGAACAGGCAAAACTAAAACAGATCTGTCTGCACAGAACGTCTTGTGTTGTCACATTCTGCCACAGACTGAAGCTCCCATCCTCAAATAGCCAAGTTACAGAGACACATGTCAAAACATCCAACATCAACCCCGCTTCCCTTTAGTCACGCTAAATATTTCATGGGGGAGCGTTTGAAATTATGAACGCGGGATACTCTAAATTTAATACTGTGTTATTTCTGTAAACAGCCCTGACACGAGAGACTTGTTGTCTTTGTTAGATGCACCCTTTCTAATTTTACGTGACATGGGGGGGATTACAAAGGGGTGGAGATGAACAAGCTAAAAGTCACACGCAGTTGCATATGGACTCACACAAGCGCACAGGTGTATTTTACAGCTCTTGGAGCCAATCCACGAGCGCTGTGACTAATCAGAGGGAGTAATGTGTAAACATTTATACAAACATGTCAGTCACATCTTCACGTTCTCAGCTTCAATCAGCGCTTTATTTGTCTTCGTCTGGAATGAGATGCACAGTGAAAGGAGGATGAGTGCTTGTCATCTCTCAGCGAGGCAACCTTGAAGAGAGGAGGTTTTCATTTCCACCATCTCCTTTGATTGAACTTTTTAAGTTCAGACTAGCTTTTCATTTACACCAAAATCGTTTGGCATAAAAACAGTGATGATTTTTGACATTTTTGAGTTCTTCAGATCAACACAAATCTGTACAAATGATTAAAAACAAACGAGTTAATGAATAGATTGATCTAACTGATGAGTTTAATTCACTTCCAAAAGGAGAATTTGAATCCCTTTCAATTCTCGCTTATTTAACTTGAGTCAGAATCCATCCATCCATCCATCTCTATCCATTGTTCATTTCATCTATCATTCTATTAGTCATTTGTCTAATGTTCTATCATACCATCATTCTATCTACAGTAGCATCTGTTTTAAATGTAAATGATTCCTTCTGTTGAACACTCTATCTGTCATTCTGTCAAGCATTCTGTAGTTCATTCTACATAGCGTGTTTTGCTCACCTAGTATCTATGGATTATTATGTTGTTCTACTATTCATTCTATGTAGCTTTCTTTTGCTCACCAGCATCTAGTGTCCTGACATTCTATTTCTCATTTTATCTAATGTGTATTGGGGATTCATTAGCATTCGGTTGTTCTACTGTTGATTCTAAATAGCATTCCTCTGCTCATTTTATTTAGCCTCTACTGATAATTCCAAAGCATTCTGTTGTTCTACCATTCATTGTAGTTGACTATAGCTTACCCTACAGTATCTACCATCTATTAATTATTCGATAATGCTCAGTACCAAATCTGTAATATTGGAGTTCCGCAAGGATCAATTGTGGGTCCTATACATTTTAGTTTACATGTTAATGACTTGCCTCTATTCTAACCATCAATTTGTGGGTCTCCTTACTTCCAGGTGCAGCTATGCTGCCGTTGTGGCTGGTTTATTCTGGGACATTTTCTTACCCCTTGGTTTTGTCACGATCACCAGCAATCCAGCCTGTGCAAATCGCTGGTAAACACACAGATCACATAGGACTACAAATCTGCTGGTAAATGGATTACAAGAACTAGTCATGTACCACACACAACCGGTTCCGTATCCTGACTGATTGCAAACACACAGTTGATGCTGCTGAAATACTGATTACACACACATATATACGGCTCACTTTGAGATACTCATTGCTGAGTCTTGTTATCTGTTTAGTGACATTACAATGCGTTACCTTTGTCTTGCTTTGCCATGTTTTTGACCCTCGCTTTGTTTGTTTGTTTTAAGTTGTCTGCTGCCTGCCTTGTGACAATCTGCCTGTTATTTTGACTGACTCTAAATTGCCCGTATACATCGGTTTGCCCCCGTGTTGACCATTGCTTACCTGACCTCGCTAATAAACCTGCATTTGGATCCGCACCCCTGTTGTCAGTGTCACATCCTGTTACAGAAGACTCAGCCACACAATGGATCCAGCAGGTGTCAAGATTATGCGTCTACAGCAGGAAGCACGGTCCATTGAGGAGTACTTGGAGGACTTTATCTATGAGTGAGTTATGCTTGATGATTTTCTTCCGTAGAGGGTTGTCTAAACCAATATACTCATACATGCCACTGCATGAGCCCCACTAGACAATATAATTTTATATTGATCTGGCACTGCAACTTCACCGTAGGCGAGGTGGAGGAAACCCCTAAATGTTTTTTTTTTTTTTTTTGGAGGGGGGCAATAAACAGCAAGACCCGCTGGCAATGGGGCTTGCTCCCAACCCGGTAATACATTAATACTGGCAACCTGTATTTCTGTCTCCTGCAAATCAGCCAGCTCACAAAATGGCCGAGCCCAGATCTACTTCATCTCCATGCTCTGGGCCCTCCGCAGCTCCATGCCCTCCGTAGCTCCACTCTCCAGGGCCTCCGCAGCTCCACGCTCCAGGCCGTCCGCAGCTCCATGCTCCAGGTTCACCTCTGCTGCATGGTCCTGGCCCTCCGTCCCTCCCCCTGTTCGGCCTCTGCTTCACCCCCCTCCTGGTCTATATTTGGAGCATCTAGAAGCCGCTCTTAGAGGAGGGGCTCTGTCACGATCACCAGCAATCCAGCCTGTGCAGATCGCTGGTAAACACACAGATCACACAGGACTACAAATCTGCTGGTAAATGGACTATAAGAACCAGTCATGCACCACACACACACAACCAGTTCCTGATTCTGAATGATTGCAAACACACAGCTGATGCTGCTCAAGTACTGATTACACACACATGTATATGGCTCACTTTGAGATACTCATTGCTGAGTCTTGTTATCCGTTTAGTGACATTACAACACGTTACCTTTGTCTTGCTTTGCCGTGTTTTTGACCCTCTCCTTGTTAGTTTTTTTTAAGTTGTCTGCTGCCTGCCTTGTGACCATCTGCCTGTTATTTGGACTGACTCTAAATTGCCCGTATACATCTGTTTGCCTCTGTGATGACCATTGCTTACCTGACCTCGCTAATAAACCTGCATTTGGATCCGCACCCCTGTTGTCAGTGTCACATCCTGTTACAGGTTTCGAGTGTGGTCCCTGACAAAATCTTTGTTCGGAGGGCTATCTACCCCTTCCCCTTAGCCCTACGCCTTCAAGCTAAAGAGAATTGGGACACCCCTACCCCTTAACGTGATCGCGCAAAACGATGGGTAAGGGGAAGGGCTAAGGGGTAGAATTGGGATTGGGCCTTAGTGTGATGTGCAGGTGTTGGAGAGCACAAGCTTTTAACCGTAAAAGTGTAAAAAATTAGCATCAGAATTCATTAAACTGCAACAAACAAGTTATGAGTGGATTGTTACGAAATTATACACAAAGATACACAGAATTGGATGGACTCTTGTCTCATGATCAAGCGAAAGAGCACCAATATGTGTCAAAACTTGTGAAATGATCATAAGAAGGTTACATGTTCCGTACACATACCAAAACATAGGTAAAATTGTAACATTTAATTTATCTAAAAGACTTTGCTTAGCACTAGAAGAAGCAACTATTTATATGCATTGTTTTCTCTCATACTAGATATTGTTTTATGAGCTGGTTTCAAGCAAACACAAAGTGCAAGCACAAAATATTTGATCAGAGGACTACTAATTAGATTAGATTTTAAGATTAGATTAGATTCAACTTTATTGTCATTACACATGTACAAGTACAAGGAAACGAAATGCAGTTTAGGTCTAACCAGGAGTGCAATAGCAGCAAGTGCAGGATACAGGTATAAGTTATAAAGTGCAGTTATAAAAAAACTATGGTGATATTTACAAATGGATGTACTATGAACATTATATACAGGTTGTGTTAGCTATGAACAGAGATTTACAATAGATGGATAGATGTACAGGTTGCTATTAATAATCAGAAGTGTGCAGATATATAAACATAATTACAAATGTATATGTACAGTGGGTGTGTACATAAATACAAATGTACATGGGTATGTACAGTTCAAATAAATGAATCAGTGCAATGAATATGTGCAATTTTTAAATGTGCAAATGTTAAATAGTGCAGTGATTATGAGGGGTCTGAGTTATGAGGAGAGTGGGGGTGTATCAGGGGGGCAAAGATTCAGTGGGGGGCAGAGTTCAAAAGGGAGACAGCTCTGGGAAAAAAAAGCTGTTCCTTAGTCTACTGGTATTTGTCCGGGGGAGCCTGAAGCGCCTGCCAGAAGGCAGGAGAGAAAACAGTCTGTGAGCAGGATGAGAGGAATCTTTAAGAATACTGCGTGCTCGGCGCAGACAGTGTTTCCTCTGGATGTCCTCTATGGTTGGCAGTGTGGTCCCTGTGATGCGTTGGGCAGTTTTCACCACCCGCTGCAGTGCCTTACGATCAGCAACAGAGCAGCTTCCATACCAGACTGTGACACAGTTCGTCAGGATGCTTTCTATTGTGCAGCGGTAGAAGTTCACCAAGATGGCTGATGACAGCTGGTTCTTCTTAAGTTGTCTTAAGAAAAATAGGCGCTGGTGAGCCTTCTTGACCAGGCTGGAGGTGTTGGTGGTCCAGGAAAGGTCCTTTGAGATGTGGGTCCCCAGGAACTTGAAGGATGAGACAGGCTCGACGGCCATCCCATTGATGTGGATGGGATCATGTGAGCCTGTTCGTCCCTTCCTGAAGTCCACAATGAGCTCCTTGGTCTTGTCGGTGTTAAGGAGCAGATTATTGTCGGTGCACCAATAATACATGTATCATCACTGCAGTATAGTTCAAAAACATCATTTTTTGATCTTAAATTACAACAGATAAAATAATTACAGTGCTTACTGCAGATTGATGAGCAGTGCCTCTGTTAAACAAGTACAAACATGATATAATTCAGTTGTTTTACTGTCATTTCTATGTAATGTTCTTTTGGTTACTTCATCTAATGTCTTTGAATAATTTGAAACCATCAGTGGTGGAAAGAGTACTGAAAAATCATACTCATATAAAAGTACCATTACTTGCCCAAAAATGTAGTGCGAGTTTTTAAAAATTAGTCAAGAGTAGTGACTATTATGCTGTAAAAACCTGATGCGTTTACATGTAATTTGTGCATGTGTGTAAACGTAACATTCTGTAATGCATTTAGTTATTGTTTAAGGTCATTACAGTGAACATTTGTCATCTTCTCATCAGTGGCATTCAGTTTAAACAGTCTATTGAATTCATCTATCTTCTTTTGGACACTTTTAATGCTTCCAAACAGTTTGCTGCAATTATAAATCGCCCATGTCTTGAGGTAGTTCAGTGTGATGTGATTTATTTTCTATGCATGATTTGATTGGACAGGAATTACATGGACAATTTTTTTCTAATCTCCATAGACAAGAAAGAAATAAAGTAGTGACTGCAGGTTGAAAGTAAGTAGCGGAGTAAAAGTGCCAATATTGCACTAAAAATGTACTCAAGGAAAAGTAAAAGTACACATTTTTAGAACTACTTATTAAATTACAATTCCCAAGACAAATGACTCAATTACAGTAGTTTCAGTATTTGTAAGTTGTTATTTTACACTACTGGAAACCATTCCTCTGTTTTTTTTATTCTATACAGTGTTCAATGGCTCAGTCTATCTAGCATTTACAAATCAATCTATAGCTTTCTATACCGTAGTAATTTGTTGTTCTACTGTCCCTATTACTCCTATATTTCTAGTATTAAACATTCAATCAGTAATTCTGTTTGGCAATATCAGAATCAGAATCGTTATTGTCATTGTACAAAATACAACAAGTGCTTTAGTGCAGACCCAATTGTCTAAAACAACAATAATAACAAGAGATAACAATAACAATATTGTTTTAGTGATGTACCAACCGTTCTTTCTAATGCTCATATCATTTTTTTTATTGTTGGTTTTATTTAGCCTTCCATCTTTGTCGTTTTCTTTTATTTATTCTATTTACATTTACATTCCGAGAGCAGCTTAACCCCAGTGGATAAAACCAAGACCACATGTAGAAGCACTTTCTCTCTCTCTCTCTCTTAAAAAAAAACACTTACTCTAGCACTAAATTCTCTGAGCACAAACAAGTTACTTTGTATAATTTTTCTGCTAAACGACTAAATGTGAATGTAATTTTATTCTATATAGCACTGTTATTCTATCTACTGTGTTCTATCATTTATTTATTAGTCTTTCCATCTTTTATTCAACACTTCATTTTTAGCATTCCGTCTGTAAATCTACAAACCTAATAAATGAAAGGTATTTTTTAAACTTTAAACGGCCAGTCAGCAGCAGGTTTTAACCACTTTACTTTTCCAATAAAAATACAGCATGTGAACTTCTTTGAATTTCAATTAAACTGAATTCAACTTGCATTCACATTGAAAATCTGCATCCATAATTCTAAGTTTTGTTTCTGAAATCTGCACAGTCATGCATGCAATTTCTTTCTAACTGTAAGCCTTTTTAATTCATTTGTGTCACAGTAGGTATTTTAAAGGTTTAAAACTAGAGTGCACAATAGATAATGTCATGTTCCTGCTGTAAAGAGATATACCATTAGGAGAAGTTTCATTTGCAGGGGTTTTGCAGCACTCACTAAGATTTCAGTGTGGATCCCCCATGTGTTATTGTGGCCTGTAGGCAGTCTGGCCTGGCCACCATAGTCCAGCGATCACTCACTTGTGCCACGGCTCTGAGGCCCCTGTGGCGATACTTTGGTGAGTCAGCAAGGTAAGGAGCTTATTTGAGCTTTGACACTCCACCAATAAAAAGCTATCCCAAGCATTTTCCTACTCTCCATCCTGTCTTTTTTTTCTTGCCCTTCATTCTGCTTTTACCTCATACCAGTTTTAAGCTTTATATTTTTAGTTATAGTTCATTGTTTGGGAAAAATATACTTTTAATATAAGTATTTGCCGTGTTCAATCATTCATTCATTTTCTTTTCGGCTTAGTCACTTTAATAATCAGGGGTCACCACAGCAGAATGAACTGACAACTTATCCAGCATGTTTTATGCAGCGGATGCCCTTCCAGCTGCAACCCAACACCAGGAAACCCATACACACTTATATTCACACACATACACTACAATCAATTTAGCTTATTCAATTCACCTATAGTGCATATCTTTGGACAGTGGGGGAAACCGGAGCACCCGGAATAAACCCACGCAAACATAGGGAGAACATGCAAACTTCACACAGAAATGCCAACTGACCCAGCTGTGGCTCGAACCAGCGACCTTCTTGCTGTGAGGCGATCGTGCTACCCACTGACGCTCACATCTGCCCTATTATATTTATTATTTATTAGTTAACTATTATTATAATTATGGTAACACTTTTTAACACGTTTTTCACAGGAGTCTCGCGTATTTCACACCCATTTCCTGCCACCCTCCCATTTTATTATTTATCCCGGAAAACTCCCATAATCCATATGAAACTTCACTCCCTACCCCCCAACAACAAGCCGACTCATCACCCAACTCAACTTCCAGCATCCCATTCCAACATTCCACTTAACTGTACCAACTTTGGTTCAGTCTTCTTAATAAAAACTTTTATTTAACCAGGTAAGTCAATTGAGATCCAATTATCATTTACAATGACGACCTGGTCAAGAGGCAACATAAAGATCAGATACGGAACAGCAGGGACACAATACAATAACAATTTCACAAATGCAGATAATAACATATAAAACCAAGGTAAAACTAAAAACAAGCACAGTGAGATCTTGTACTATTAACTGGATTGAATTTTTAAAGGATGATAGTGGAAGAGCTTTAAGGTCTGAAAAGAGAAAACTGAGAAGAGTAGCGACCAAATGAAGTGCGAACTTTGGGTTTACAAAGGTTAATAAAACTACTAGAGTGCAGATTTCTACATGTTTTCTAAATATTAAGAAGAGTTATATTAAGAGATTGCATGTTCTCCCTGCGTTCGTGTGGGTTTCCTCCGGGTGCTCCGGTTTCCCCCACAGTCCAAAGATATGCGGTACAGGTGAATTGGGTAGGCTAAAATTGTCCGTAGTGTATAAGTGTGAATGAGTGTGTATGTTTCCCAGAGATGGGTTGCGGCTGGAAGGGCATCCGCTGCGTAAAACATGCGCTGGATAAGTTGGTGGTTCTTTCCGCTGTGGCGACCCCGGATTAATAAAGGGACTAAGCCGAAAAGAAAATTAATGAATGAATGAAAAAATATAGTGGAGTTTTCCTAATAAGATTTGGTAAATGAACAGAAACCAATGAATTTGTCGACGTGATGAAAGAGAAGGCCATTTCAATGAAGAAAACAGTTGACAGTGATGAGTATTAAATGGCGCACCAGTAACAAAACAAATTGCTGCATGGTAAATAACATCCAGTTTGTGAAGGAGAGTTTTTGAAGCTGATCTGTAAATAAAATCCCCATAATCCAAAATTGGTAAACTGTTAATTTGATTAAATGCTGCTTTGAAGAGTGCATAAAAGAAGATTTGTTTTTGTAAAGAAAACCAATACGGGCTTTAACCTTTTTGAGCAATTCCTTTATGTGAGTTTCAAAGGACAGTTCTAACCAGATTCCAAGATATTTGTAGGAGTCAACATAATCAATCTCAGTACCGTTCAATGAGGACATTTTTGTGCGAAACTCAACATGTGGTGAATTTCTATTAAAAACCATACATTTTGTTTTATTAGTATTTAAAACTAAATGAAGATTGGTAAAAGCGTGTTGGATGTTTAAAAAACTGGCTTGCAGTGAAGAAAGTGCTGTAGTCATAGAAGAACTAGATGCAAATGATGGTTCTTGACCCCTAGACAACCCCAGCTCGGTTTCAGCACTACACTGTAAAAAAATGCTGGGTTCCACACAGTCGATTTGTGTTAACATGAAGAAATTAAGTTACTTATCAGTTTTTACAAATTTAAGTGGATTGAATATAAAACAATTAACTTGTCCCCAAGAAACTCTCAAGAATTGTGTTGTTTCAGCTTATTATAAATAAGTAGTTTGAATAAGCAGCAAACATCATTTTTTGAGTGTACACAATCTTTTAGAAAATTAGAAAATTTAAGTTTGACCAACTAGAAAAAATTTGAAAGCCACGGGTCCATTGAACAACATCCCATAGAGCACATTTAGTTCAAGGACACAATAGTGAACAATAATGAATTATGGCTGGTTATTCAATATTTATAAATGTTTATTACTAACGCTAAAGAGCCCCTATTTTGCATTAAAAAAGGTCATATTTTGGCTTTGGGGGTCTCCAACAACATGCTGATATGCGTGCAAGGTCAAAAAAAACTTTCATTGTCTTATAATATGCATTTATTTTTATCTAATTATCCCGGCGACTCCCAAATGAATTGTTCAGCGATTCATTTGTTCCCAAACCCCTCCTTAGTGCGAAGCTAATCTGCACTGATTGGACCGATGACACAGTCTATTGCGATAGGTCGACTGCATTCAGCACGAGACAGAGAGAAATGCCCACCATGGCTACAGTATGAAGTAGCAGAAAGTATGTGAGAGCCCAATGGAGAAATGCAATAAAGCAAAGACCAGCATATCACTCTACTCTTAACCCTAACCCCAAGAAATAACAATGACACTTATACAGTATTAATCCACACAGAGGCAAAAGCTGAACTATTTCGATTGCGCTGTGCATGTGAGGAACAGCTGATGGTGGCCATAGCAAAGGCAAACAGCAGACGATCACGAGTTCAGGAACGCATTTAGATCGGTAAAGAAAGAAGCATGCACCACGTTTTTAACGTAGTTTTGGACGCGATATGTGAACAACAGTACAAGCACTGATCTATAATAGACACGTGATTACAAGCTAGTGGGCGATTACAATTTATAACACACAATTAAACAAATATTTTGCAAACTACACAAAATGAGGCAACAATTTTAAATACACTTACATGTTCTGATCCGGAGGAAGAAGAAACTGGTCCATTTGAACTGTAAAAGTTACTGACACAGTCCCATAGTCTCTGCTGCTCCCTCAATAGCAAACGGCCGGCGAATCCAGTGTTGCAGCGTAGGTTATTGTATCAAAAATCAGAAAAATGACAAGAACAAACGCAGCACTAGGTTGGCTACACTTTGGCATTGTAGTGAAAATGAACTTTAACCCTTCAGCAGCCGAATCTCCATCTGTCAGTGATCGTCATCTTCTCGTCATGATCAGTCGCGTGATTCCCAGTGCCTCCGCTAGTGTCTGAAGTGAAAGCACGTGCACATTTTACCAGAACTGGAATTACATATTTGGTGATGTACAGTGTCGAAGACGATGCGATCAAACAAAAGATCTGAACCCAACTCGATTCGTTTATTCGACTCTGAGTCAACTATTTCATTAAAGAATCAAATTTAGTTTTAAACAAGGTGCACTTTTAGATTTAAACCTCAGCTGGATGTTTTCATTCACTGTGTTTGCTGTATTACACTGCATGGAAGGTCATTTTCAAAAACCCATAATGGGGGCTCTTTAACTAATACAAACTTATTGTAAAGTGTTATGCTGTTATATGTTAAATATATTAAAATCTTTCTTTCTTTTTAATTGAATGATTGATTTTTATGTTTTTAAACAATTTTATGGTTAAAATGTTTAAACTTAAGTCATCTTTATCTGCAAATTGCTTTATACAAAATGTATTGTTTCAAAGCAGCTTTACAGTAATGAGCAGTCAATGACTTTCAAAAATTAGGCAAATCCAACTTGAAGCAGCTGTAGAACGACGATAGTTGCATTATTCAGCTCAATACAGTTCAATGTTGATTCAGCTAAATTACTGAGTAAATTTCATTCATTATAAAACAATTTCAAGTGGCATCAAACTGAATATTTTAATTGCTATTTAGACTGCAACTAAGCAAGCAAAAGGCAAGAGTGATAAAGAACCCAAGCTCTTTCAGATGACAGAAATAGAGAAGGTGCCGTGGGAGAAACTAGACTCTATCCGGGAACCAGTGCTCCTCAGCTGAATGACATAATATTGTTACACCTGCATAACATAGACAACCAACCAAACCCCTATCTACCATCTATTGATCAGTCTTTTGTTCTACTATTCATTAGCTTTATTTTCCATCCAGTGCCTTCTGTGTTTATCTAGCAATCTTTCAGCAGCATTCTGGTGTTCAACTCTTCATTCAATCTATCGTTCTATCACTTCATCTAGGATTTATTTGTGATTCATTAGCACAATTAGCATGTGATTTAACTAATCGTTAAATAGCATTCTGTTGTCCTACCGTTCATTTTGTCTAGTGTTATATTGCTCACTCTACAGTATCTAGCATCTATGAATCATTTGATCTGCATTCTATTATTTTACTGAGAGCTAGCTGGCCGGCATAATTGGCTTCATCACTCTGTCTTCTCTCCACCAATCAGCTGGTGTGTAGTGTGCAGTCTGGCTCAATATGGCTGCTGTAGCGTCATCCAGGTGGATGCTGCACATTGGTGGTGGATGAGGAGATCCCCCCCAAAAACTAAGCCAGCTCCTTCATTACCGCCCCCGAGTTGTGTTGTCAATAAAAATGAGCTAAATACAACTATTCTCAATAAAAGGAACCAACAGAAATGAATTTAGAATACACTGCAAAAATTACTTTTGCTGCTTTTTCAAACAACTTTGTTAAAATGTGTTGAATCAACACAATTATTATTATTATTGTTATTATTTTTGGACAAACTTATATATGGAAAAAAGATTAAGTTAACTTAATCGATTTTATTTTTTATTTATTTGTTTGTTTATTTAACAAGGACAATACACTTGACATTGTTATACAAAGTAAACCAATGCTGCAAACATAGGGCCTATAGCATGAAGCTAATTTGCAGCCCTCATTTCTGATTAGGCTTTAGATTAAAAAAAAATCTAATCAACTTATGTGTTAGGACATTAATTCATTAATTTTCCTTCGGTTTAGTACCTTATTTATCAGGGGTCACCACAGTGGAATGAACCACCAACTATTCCGACACATGTTTTATGCTGCGGATGCCCTTCCAGCCGCAACCCAGTACTACAAAACACCCATACACTCTCGCATTCATACACACACTCATACACTACAGTATTGTCAATTTTTGTTTACCCAGTTCACTAATAGGGCATGTCTTTGGACTGTGAGTGGAAACCAGAGCAACTAGAGAAAATCAACGGGAACACAGAGAGAACATGTAAACTCCACACAGAAACACCAACTGGCCCAGCTGGGGCTCGAACAAGTGCCTTTTTCGCTGTGAGGTGACAGTGCTAACCACTGAGCCACCATGCCGCCCTGTGTTGGCACAACATTATGTAATTGTGTGGAACCCAACATTTTTTTACAGTGTATGAAGTCACAGGAAGAAACGATTATCAACCTCAGCATAAACATATGAGTTTCTGAAGTTTATTGCAGTTCTTTAACTCAGAAAAACTGAGTGAGTAAGGGCCTAGGGTATATCCAGCTGTTTCAGTCTAAACTTCCTCCACTGTTTTCTAAAAGACACCACCAGCAGTGTCTTTTCCATTCGCACAATGGCATATGCTCTGCAACTCCAGCTTCTTAAAATGCCGTAACATTCTCTCCCATAACTCATTCAATGGGAAGCTGTCGACTTTGGACAATGGCAGGGTTGGGTCTGGTCTGTGACCTCTGGCATTGTATGTGGAGACGTGTCCCAGATGAGCTGGCTGGAGGCCCGCGGTTCCACCTCGGCAGGGGCCCGGGCTGAAGCAGCTTGGCAGAGGCAACGGCGGGCAGAGTGACCTTGCTTAGCACTCTAATGGAGAGTCTGGCTCCATTCCACCTCTCAGCTTTAGCGCAGAGGCTGTTTCCCAATCAGGGGCCATGATCCCCCTGCTTGCCTCCAATGCCCCCTCACACATCATACAACTGACACTAATTGTCACTAGCGAGAGCAGCTGATAAAAGCTTCACTCTACGGAAGAGATGATGAGTGAGAAACTGGCAATGCTATAAGTTATGTATTTACCATTGCTGTTAGTTTCCCTTGGTATTTTAGCATTTATTCATCCATGTCCCCTCTTCATCATGTAGCTTATGTCGTTAAACAGTTTTACTGTTAATCAGAACTGATGTAATGTGTGCACTTGTAAGTTGTTTTGTCAAGTTGCTTTGGAAAAATGTAGATTGAAGAACTTATTTTGATGGCCCACTGTAATTTTGTTCATTCATTCATTCATTCATTTTCTTTTTGTCTTAGTCCCTTTATTAATCTGGGGTCGCCACAGCGGAATGAACTGCCAACTTATCCAGCATATGTTTTACGCAGCGGATGCCCTTCCAGCCACAACCCATCACTGGGAAACACCCATACATTCCCATTCACACACATACACTACGGACAATTTAGCCTACCCAATTCACCTATAGCGCATGTCTTTGGACTTGTGGGGGAAACCGAAGCACCCGGAGGAAACCCACGCAAACACGGGGAGAACATGCAAACTTCACACCGAAATGCCAACTGACCCAGTCGGGGCTCGAACCAGCAACCTTCTTGCTGTGAGGCTACCGTGCTACCACTGCACCGCCCTAAATTTTGTTGTTTATAAGTAATTTTGCAAGTGCATGTCAACTTTGCAACACCTGGTGTACATATTTAAGAACAGAAAAATAAATGCTCGGGGTATTGCTGCATTTTGTGCGTAGAACCCAATGCTGCGAGGCGGCACCGCTGACCACCACTGTATGGGTGGATTTTTTCCAGTGTGACTGCTATGCTCAGTTGCTTGTGTCATAGCTACATACAGTGCCAGACTTGGGAGGCAGAGCGGAGAAGACCAATAAATGAGAGTCCAATGAATGACAGTTCCACAAAACTGGTAAAATGAACAAAACCCAAAAAATCAAAGACATGAGGTTGCGGACATGGCCACAATTGTTTTTCTCTTCTAGTTTGCTTTTGAAAACACAATTAATTAGGTTTAGGGAAAGGGAGTGTGTGGGTCAGTTAGTATCAAGCTGATAATTTATGCACAAGCCGACAGCTTCTCTCAAAGACGCACACGAGAAAGACGTTAATATTTGCAATAATGTCCACAGCGGCCTCTGGTGGATTTACGAGGAGTGGCGCATATGAGATAACGTGCCACAGTAATGTATATGAGTCAAAAATGCACATGGTGCCCCCAAGTGAATTTGTAAAAACAAAAACTGCAAGAAAATGTAGTCCAGGGTACATAATTGTTGGTTCTCAAAAATGCAGTCATGGGTACGTATTTCCAATGAGCCTGGGTTGCAACTTCTTGTACTAACCCTAACCAGTCACTAACAGTCTACTAATGCAGTGGTTCCAAAAGGAGGGTCGCAGGACAATGACAGCAGGTGGCTTGGTGATTTCCAAAAGTCAAATTAATTTTATTAAACTATTAGAATCACCAAAAAAGCCATCAGCCTTTCAATTATTTTTTTCATAGGATTGGTGTGGTTACGTTAGATTAACAACACGGCAATAATGTCAGCTGCAGTAGATAGATTTTATAGCACCAGGTTGAACTTTCTGACACCTTTATGGCAATCTAATACATTCAAAATAAATACAGGCCACAACTGAACATTGAGGATGATCTCTGAGGGGTGGTCTCCAAAATTAAACCAAGAATAAACCTGTGCTGAAAACCTTGTTCTTACCAGTCTCTTTAGTTGAGGTTAATAATAAATTAAACAAATTAATAAATGACTTTAAACATTATATGGTTGTTAGACTGTTGTTTGCGTTGTCAATATGCTTGTGTTTATATTGGCCTATTGTTGTGTGTGCACTGTTTGTATATTTATAACCACCCCTGAGAAATTTGGGGGTCGCGAGTCACTGGCATTGCTATTTTTGGGGTTGCAGGCTAAAATGTTTGGGAACCCCTGTGCTAATATACTAATAAGAGTTTGCTGACATATAGTTACAAGTTGTTTTAGTACAAAAAAAAGTTTAATGCTACAGTATTCACCTTATTCTCCGCGTACGAGCGGGCGCAGCCATTTGAATCATTTTGGCTCGAGACTTCCGGTCTCATTCACTTCCATTCATTTTTAGACGTTAAAAACAGCTCGTTCTGCTGCTTGATGTTGCAAACTGAGGTTTTCTTATTATATTATTCTATTTTGTCTGTATAATCATGCAAACACTTGTTTGTAGAGCGAGTAGTTTGACCGTTTTCAGCCGTTTATTATTCCTAGTCATTTCTCCCATAGGCAGCTGAATCGGAAGTTCTAAAACAATCGCAAAAACGAGCGCACTTCCGCGTTCAAGAATAAGGTCAATATCAACACTAGCACTTCTCTCACCTTTCAAAAATAAACTATATTTTGCTTAGGACGATTAGAGCCCCTCAGGACATCCAAAAATGATGTTGCTATAACCCAAAATGAGCATTCCATGTGGGGCTCACACTGCTTGAAATTAGATTTGTTGCCGATTGGTCTAATAATAGCTTGTCTTTTGCACATGTAGGCAGCTGCATCATTATACAATTCAGAGCTGAACTGCACGTTGGCTGTTAAAAAGGACAAATGGTCTGTCATTGTCATCATCCAGCAGCAAAATGGGCATATCATAGGGGGTTGACGAATCAGGGGAAGGTTATGGAATGATCTAGAATACCCAATCAAGCAGTGAAAAAGAGTAGTCTTGCCTGTTTTTTTGTTTTTTTAAAGATATTTCTTTTTGTCAGTCTACATTGAAATACTACCCTAGAAATTTCAAGCTTCAACAGGTTTTGCAGTGCTTCCAAGAGTCTCAGATTTTGAGGGTTAAAATGTCAAAAAGTACAGTGGATTCTAGGCGTAAACATAACAAAAGTTATACAAACAATAGAAAAAAACACTAAATCTACAGAAAACAAAATATATAAACATCAATAAAGTGTAACCAGATTTTATATGTGAGAAATGTGTGCAAACATAGTCGCTGAGTTCATTTTCAGTCTACAGCTACAGAAAACCAACAAATAAATAAATTAAAAACACTATTGCCTTATTATTATCCAGCTCATTGTTTGATTTTTGCAAACTTGAACTAACAAAACAAGGTGTAGGTTTTTATTCGTGACTTCAATTAACAATTTAAGTCACTCAGTCACAAATACAAACACATAAACTAAATTTAATACACCAGTAATTAAAGACTGCGTTTTTAAAAAGAGAGATTGTAATATAAAAACGTGTTATTGAAGTGCCCTGCATACTGTAGCTTCAGTTATGGACTAAGTGGATTACACAAATGTATTATTTCAGTATTAGAAACAGAGACAGCAAATGTGACAGCCAGTTATATGCATTAGGAAGATTAGTGGATTATTGGAAAGGCTTTAGTAGTGCACAAGAACCCATGACCATTTGTCCACCTTTTGATACTCTTAACACGTCTTTATATTGATGTGCTGACAATATAAGAGGCCTGTTTGTACAGAGACTTTATGACAATCAATGAACACCTAGACATACCCATATAAATTATCCCAAAAAAGGGACTTTAAGCTCAACACATTTATATAAATCTGTGAACACCCTTGGCCTTTATTTGTAGATTTAAAGAATTACATTTAACTGAATCTGATTAGGGGTGTTTTTTCAGCATTTCTTTTTATTATTTTTTTTTTTTCAAACAAGGCTTGTTTCAGGAGGGTTTTAAAAGAAGACAAAAAAAATGTTGCAACATTTTCTCTGCGGTTGCAATTACACTTTCCTTTTGTTTAATACAAGCAATTAACCTAGAGACATTCATATAAACAGAGAACAGTTTTGCCTAATTTTGAGAAGGAAATGTGTACAGTTATGTATAAAATTAGTCGTCGCTAATTAGCTAAAGCAGAACAAAGCAATACGCCAAATGTTTCAGATCTCTCATTTCAGATTTGGAATAAGAAAAACCCCAGTGGACTCACTTGATGTTAAAATCATTGCCACTAAAGTGCCTCTGACTTTTAATATGTTTTTTTAAAGGGTCTAACAGAAGCAGAGGTCAATGATTTTTTTTCCAAGTTCTGTCAATTTCCTCTGTTCTTGCTTTCAGACAAACACATCCTTTGTACTCAGATCTGATTTATTTCTTCATATGGGATTAGCCATACTGTGTGGGAGCAGGTGATTTATCAAGGGTTTTACATAGAGGATGCCAGGCATCTTATCACTGAAAACACCTAAGTCAGGTCAAACCTGACTTTTAACGTTACAAATCTGAAACATATAGGGCTTTATTTTAATGATCTAGGCCCAAAGTCTAAAGCGTAAGGTGCAAAATCATTATGGGCGTGTCCGAATTTTGCTACTTTTTAAACAGAAAATTACGATTTGCACCACGGCACATGATCTAACAGGGTTGTGTTTATTCTCTTAACGAGTTTTGGGTGTGTTTTGAGCATAACGTACAATAAATCAATCAGAGTCTAATCTGCCATTCACTTTAAGAGTCAGTTGCATTGCACCATGGCGGATTTGCTATTTACATGGCGGACTTTCTACGTGGAAAAACTGAATGCTTCACTAGTGACAAAACAGTTAAACAGTTAAACGCCTCTTTAATTTCTCTTTACTTCACTTTTACTCTTTACTTTACTCCTTTACTTTCGTGGATAAGGAAATCGTGTTGTACGCATTCCACTGAAGACGTGCATTAGCATACATATTTAATTTTGTTAATTAAGCACAAAGATTTGTTTCAAAACTATTTCTAAATTCAGTTCTAATTTCCAGCATATTAATTTAAATGAATTAATGAAATAATGACAATGAATGTAAATGTAAATAAAATAAATAAACAATAATAACTGAGTGATATACATACACATTTTACTTATGCCCCATATGGTGATGCATACGTCTCCAAAACCCGACATGTGGACAAATCTAAACTCGTATTTATTAAACCAAATATAAATATGCATATAATAATACTACTGATATTAATATTATACAAATTGTCATGAATAAACTAAAAAAATAGTTTTTAGCTAGTTCAAATGCGAATAGCTAGTCTACAGTATTTTGGTTCTTCAAAATAGCAACGCGTCAACAATGTGCCTTAACACACCTCCTTTCAAGACCGGCACACACATGAGTCCACAAAGTGGCGCAAACGGATTAGCTATTTAAACAACGTTGGGTAAAACATGAAAAACCACAGTTGCGCTGGTCTGAAAATAGCAACAAATCATTCCATACATATGATGTGCCTTATTGTGTCGTGTGTATGATAGGGCCCTTATTGTTATCTTACAGATATATTTTATTAACAGTAATGAACAAGAAATGAACCAACTTTTTGTCACAAACTTTCTATCTATCTATCTATCTATCTATCTATCTATCTATCTATCTATCTATCTATCTATCTATCTATCTATCTATCTATCTATCTATCTATCTATCTATCTATCTATCTATCTATCTATCTATCTATCTATCTATCCTTTTTCAAACTGCTTTAATCTATCTATCTATCTATCTATCTATCTATCTATCTATCTATCTATCTATCTATCTATCTATCTATCTATCTATCTATCTATCTATCTATCTATCTATCTATCTATCTATCTACCTACCTACCTACCTACCTACCTACCTACCTACCTACCTACCTACCTACCTACCTACCTACCTACCTATCTATCTCTTTTGTTCTTCCTTATAGTTTATTTACCTATTTCTAATGGTTTATCTATCTCAGACCCCCTAGTATTTCGCGATTCCAGGATTGCTGAATCCAACGTAAAATCAACAAAAAGTTGTGATCCAATTTTTGTGATCCTGCAAAATTCTTAATTTAAAAGAAAAATAATCACAAAAATATGTAAATAATCTCATAAAATATCCAATTCCAAACTATATAATCAACTTGGGATTGCAGCCTGTAAACAGATGCGGATGAAGCGCCAGTGATTTACATGGGTAGTCAATGCAAAGATGGAAAAATGGGATTAGACATCCTGTGAATCCTGTGAATTGGGCATTTTGTGCATTTGACGCGCTTCAGACTGCAAAAACAAGTGGGAAACATTTAACAAATGGAGCAATGGAACAGACAAAACAGTAAGCAGCTTGGTTTAAAGATGACGGCCACTGGACGTGATTGAATTAAAGGACATTGCTTTACATGTATGACTGGTATTATGGTGTGCGTAAAATCAATAAATGTGTTTGTCTTTCCCTGCAGTTAACGAGAGAAAACGCTTCCCTGCCGTTGACCAGTTTTACGGCAATCCGTGTTTTAGGTGTATTACGGTTGGGAAAGCCCTAACGCACCTCCTGAGTAAGGAACATGATGTCAGATGCTCCGGGGAGTGAAATATGAAAGAAAACAAGATAAAAAATAAGAGTTATCCATCCATCCATCCATCCATCCATCCATCCATCCATCCATCCATCCATCCATCCATCCATCCATCCATCCATCCATCCATCTATCTATCTATCTATCTATCTATCTATCTATCTATCTATCTATCTATCTATCTATCTATCTATCTATCTATCTATCTATCTATCCATTTCTGTCTTTTGTTCTTCCTTATTGTTTATTTACCTATTTCTAATGGTAATTCATGACACGACTGTCATCTATGCAAGTATGAGTGATTGATAACTCAGAAGTGACTGGTGTCTCATAATGAGATTCGTTAGGAGGACAGAGAATATGCCAGAGCATAATTTGTGAATAGGTCAATTAAATATGACAGCTATCAGGAGCTCGTACGCATGGAATCACAAGCTCAGTATTCCAGCTAACTAGTTCAGCAAAGACTCTCACTGTCCTTGGAAATGTGATATGGTAATGCAACGTAAGATAAGAGCAGAATTAAAAATCAGATTAAAATCAAAAAATTCTACCAGACAAAGAGAGCAAGATTTCCATAAGTCCTTCAGAGAGCTTTTGTAGCTTAATTATAATCAAGTGAACAGTCTTTTTTTGATACGTGTGATACTTGTATGTGAAATGTGAGCTAGTTTTTTTTTTTTTTTTTTTGGATAGGATTCCTGTTGCTAAGGAATATGTGGTTATATTTCAGCAAGTGTGAAGCATGGAAGCTGCAGAAGTGATAAGGTGTTGGGTGGTGTCCATGTGCACTCACCAATTCAAACCCTGAAGAGTCAGCTGACAAATTCCATCGCTTCTCTTGACCATCTTGGCTTTGATGTCATATCATCTCTGCCCAAAGCTCTTCTGCTCTCACACCTCAGATGCCTCAGTGAATGCTGGCGAGGGCAACTTGAAAGCTTGAGGTGATAGAGAGAGACAGTGGTAGCTGCCGAACAGTGGGCCTGACTTAAGCACAATCTCAAGAGCCTTCCTGTCAAATTGTACCATGCTGTCGGAGGGAAAAGAAAAAATAAATAAATAAATAAATCGCTTGGTCACATTTTTTTTTTCATATCCTCCTTTCACTCAAAAAAAAAAAAAAAAAAAGCAGAGGGATTTCACTGGTAAAGGAGAAAGTTTCATAGATGTCCCTGAGAGTGGGTAGACAGAGACCCCATTCCAGGTGCAAGCGTCACCGCTGCAAATCAATCATTCCATTTCAGAGAGATAATTTATTATGGGTGCAGAGGGTTACGGATTCAATCTCCACCATGTTCTGACTGCCATGTCCAATGCTTAAGCCTGTCATCAGTCTTCATCTGGCTAACTTTTACTCCTCTGTCACCGCCATTATTAAAGTGGCAATTTGCCCCCTACATAATGAAATATGACAGCATACATACAAATGGCGAGGTGGCTAAATGTGATAAATCACTTTGTTTGACAAAATTAGGGTTGATTGTAATAGCAAACTCGCATTGACTGGAAAGTAAAATGTGGATTTAATGGGGACACTTACTTCATGAGAACCTGCAGAGTGGTGCTAATCTACATTCATGTGTACATAGATAATACATGCTGCAAGGCAACAAATCTATGTAAAACATTGACAGAAACACTTTATTTGAAGGGGGTGTTTATAAGACTGTCATGAAACCTTTTTAATCATGTTATGACACATAATGTGAATATGATTTGATATGCATGCATGATATGCATGCTTATGACAATGATGTCATTAAGTGTCATTTGGTCTGTTTGAGATGGCTTTATGACAACCTGACATTATTAAGGCAACATAAACTGTCATAAACAGTGTTGTGCTAGTTATTGAAAAATAGTAACTAGTTAGTTACTTCATTCAAAAAGTAACTCAATTACTTTATCGATTACCAAAAAGTAATGCATTTCTGCACTGTAAAACCCAAAAAGTTAAGGTAACTCATTAAGGTAAAACATTTAAGTTAAAAAACTAGACCTAATGAGTACTGTGAACTTGATCCATTTGAGTAAACGAAGAAATTTGAGTACAGTAAAACCCAATAAGTTACAGCAACTCAAACCATTTGAGGAAACTAATTGCTACAAACCATTTGAGTTAAAAAAAAAAACGAATCTACTGTGCTGTACTGTGAACTTACTCCATTTAAGTTGAAGTAATAAAGTATTTAATTAACTCATTACCTTCAACACTGAGTTCAAAACTCTTTTCAAATGAGTAGAATTAACTTTCAATAAAATGTTGAGCTAACGACACTCATTTCATTTGATAAAGTTGACTGTTGGGGTTTACAGTGTGTTAAAAGTAATGTTTGAGTTATTTTTCCAAAGAACATTTTTAATGCTCCCATTTACGGTCCTTATAAAGCCACTTCAGTGCTGCATGGAGAATACACTGTTGATCAGCTTTAGTTTGAATTAATTTGAATTCTCACAACTAAAACACAAGACAGACTTAAATAAAAAGTCATTTATAAACACTAATTTAAGTCAAACCAGATGTACAAAAAAATATGACAAGGTGATACACCAGCTGAATAATATATTCAAAAAGAAAAAAGAAAACTAAAGCTGCTTCAGCATCATAAAAGTTGTTGTATTTACCCCTTAAACATGTTCTTTCACAGCTTGAGTATGAAAACTAGCAACAATATACAACAAACACAAAATCTTTATGAAATAAATAAATGAAAGTAATCTAAATGATCATTCAGAATCAATTTGGTGAAACTCAGCACCAAAAAAACTGCTATCATAGGCAACTATAAGCTATGTAAAACAATAAAAAAAAATCACAGCAATTTTTCTGAGCAATACAACACTATACATTTAAATAACATGTAACAACAGAAATACAACAGAAATGTGTCACTGTGTCTACTAAACTAATACATTTTGTTATACAGATAACATATGTTTGCCTATTTATTTGATACAACAAACATAGAAGTGTTAGTAATAGTAATTAAAAATATTTACGTTAATAGTCTCTCTGTCTCTTGCACACGCATACCTCGCGCGCATACAGTCTCTCTCACGAGCACACTTGGCCTCTCTTGCATGCACCTGGTCTCTCTCGTGCACACACTTGCTGTACCTCATGCGCATTCGGTCTCTGCTTTTGCTTGACTTTTGTCCAGTCTGACACCTCATACACAACACGTCTTCTTTACGGTGGTTGGTTGGCATTCACCAATCCACAATGTGTTGGCGCTGTAAACAGGAAGATGTAGGCTAGACTACAGCCAAAATGATTTAACTTACTTTACTATATTTAAAGGTGCAGTCTGTAAGTTTGACACCCAGTGGTTGAACTAGGTATTGCAGCCCTGAATCATAATAAAGGTACGCCGGGTTGCCAGTTTGAGGGATTTTAAACTGTGTTCTAAATAAAAGCAACGACACGCGATTGAGGGAATATTCTCCATATTAAAAGGAGTTTTGGTTCTAACCAACACCTCGAATTGATTTATTAGAAGCGGCTTCTATTTCTCACAGCTGAACAACAGAAACCTATGACAGATCACCTCAGGTAAGCCTCGTGTGCTTTATTCAGTGCTAAATGCTAACAATGCGAGTTTGAATGCATTTTACATGACGTGTATTACCATATACTGAAAGCAGAAAGTTCACTTCACCTTTAATGATGTTAAAGAGGGTTAACATGTATTAAATAGATTCTAAACCTTACCGTTTGTGAGTGAGTGCATATTCTGTGCTTCTGAAAGGCTGTATTTAAATTTCTGCCGTGTTTTGTGGTGCACACAGCCAAATGGCTCATCACTCACAACAATCTCGTCACAGCGTGTTGTTAGGACATGCGATGTAACCTGCTCACGTTCCTAATATTTATGTCATTTGCTAATTAACGTCATGTGGAACTGAATCTGTCTCATTTTGACATCTGATACTTTCCACTACACTGTAGCATTTCGCTCATGGACGCATGCTTTCAGAGTCTTTCTGAATGAATGAATGAATGAAATATGCTGTTTTCCAACAAGGCAACCCGGGGTGCTGAATTATAATTGGTTAAACTGGCATGTGCATGTGAAAATTACCTAAACAAAGACATCGTTCCGGCACGGAAAAAAACATTTTCAAAGCAGAATATCTGACTTCAGCATTGTTTGTCAGTTAAACAAGTATGTTCACTTGGGATGTTTCTTAAATATCTGCACACATATTATTGTATTTTTATGCTTTAGAAGAGTCAAAAACTTACATACAGCACCTTTAACAATATTTAAAAAGTAATGTGTTACAGTATTAGTTACTGTCAAAAGTAATGTTGTTAGAGTAACACATTACTAGTAACACGTTATTGCCCAATAATACTGGTCATAAATCTGTCATAAACATGATTGTCACAAGATCTTTATAATTGTATAACAGCATCGATAATATTTTTTTCTTGAACTCAACTACATTGGTACAAATTGAATGTCATTAACATAAAATAATTTTACAGAATATTGACACTTTTACTGAGAAATTTGACTGACAAATGAACTTTATAATGGTCTTATGACAAGCATGTTTATGACAAGCTATATTGTCTTGGTAATGTCAAGTTGTCATCACAAAGACATCTCAAACAATGTCATATTTGCATTTTAAATGACATAACTGAGCGAATGACACTTAATGACAGATGTCATAAGAATGAATAAAATATCCTTCATATTCATGGCATGTCATGACATGATTAGAAAGGTGTAATTCTTCAGGTAATGTTACCAAAAGAACGTGTCATGCTGCTATTGAACGGCTGCACTTCTAAGGTTCCCTCTTGTCCCTAATTTTTTTTGGTTCTTTTATCTTTGCTTTTAGCCATACTTCTCATTCAATGTATCACTTATCGAGACCAATTTGACAGTCCTGACAATGTTTTGATTTCAAAGGAGAATGAAATACTTGCCGGGCCTTATAACTCAAACTTTTAATGTACTATGGAAATAATTGCACTAATATTCGGCTGATCTCTCTGAAAGCCGGTCTGCCAAATCACATAACGGGTTTGACAAAAAAGCAATTAAGGTTCATTGAAACATGTAATTTAATCAGTCAGAAATTGATGTTTTTGATGGGTAAGACATAATTACCTTTCTCGCCCCTTCTATTTAAGGTGTTTTCTATAGAGCCTAAACATGTATAAGCCTAGTGAATTTGTGGGTTGATGCCATAATTATGTGGAAAATGTGCTATATTTGGGGCTGGACTGACAGCATAATTACGGCCACAAATTCTGCTGTGGAAAAGGCATTCAGACTGGCTGTTACTGCAGCCACAATTATTTCCTTTGTGACATATTGATGTTCCTGTAAAGAAATACAGCGGATAAGACAAAGCTAAAGAGCAAATTGTTTCATTGCTGTTTAAATGAGAATTCAGCTCCCACAGTCTGCCTCAATTAGAACTGTCCTACAACAATCTAAACAGTTTGCCCTCTCTTGTCCAACTAGTCATAATGTCGATTCCTCACAAATTACAACAAATCATCAGGAAACTTGCAAAGAATGCCAATACGTAAAGAATGGCTTAATTATATTCCATTTGTAGTCCTGACAGACTTGCATTAGCGATCGTGACAGCTGGGCAAAGCTTGGTTGGATTCCACTTTTTTCTGTTAAACAGCAGGCATTTTATTTTGCTCCAGATTTCGATACTGTTTTGACAGTGTTTTATTATATTGTTAATACCATCTCTTTGTTCTGTAATGGGAGGCCTGCTGAAAATAGTGAAAAACAAACAACACATTTTTGTCAACGAATATTTAGTTGGAATGGATAGTTCACCCAAACAGAAGATTTGCTGTTAATTTACTAACCCTGCAATAAAACATGATGTAGATGACGTTATTTCTTCAGTAGAACATTAACGAGAAAGAAAAAGGAAAATGCTGTACACAGAGTCAAACAAGACATACACTAACCAGCCACTTTATTAGGTATACCTGTCCAACTGCTTGTTAATGCAAATTTCAGCCAATCACATGGAATGCATTTAGGCATGTAGACATGGTCAAGACGATCTGCTGCAGTTCAAACCGAACATTAGAATGGGGAAGAAAGGTGATTCAAGTGACTTTGAACGTGGCATGGTTGTTGGTGCCAGATTTTCATGCACAACCATCTTTAGGGTTTACAGAGAAAGGTCAAGATTGGACTATAGAAGATTGGAAAAATGTTTCTTGGTCTGATGAGTCTCGATTTCTGCTGCAACATTCGGATGGTAGGGTTAGAATTTGGCGTCAACAACATGAAAGCATGGATCCATCCCGCCTTGTATCAACGGTTCAGGCTGCTGGTGGTGGTGTAATGATGTGGGGGATATTTTCTTGACACACTTTATGCCCATTAGTACCAATTGAGCATTGTGTCAACGCCACAGCCTACCTGAGTATTGTTGCTGACCATGTCCATCCCTTTATAACCACAGTGTAACCCATCTTCTGATGGCTACTTCCAGCAGGACAACGTGCCATGTCATAAAGCGTAAATCATCTCAGACTGGTTTCTTGAACATGAACATGAGTTCACTGTACTCAGATGGCCTCCACAGTCACCATATCTCAATCCAATAGAGCACCTTTGCGATGTAGTGGAACGGGAGTTTCGCATTATGCATCTCCATGCTGCCATTGTAGCTGGTGTATTCTGGGAAATTTTTGTACCCCTTGGTTATGAGCGTGGTCCTGAAAAATCTCAGTTTCAAGGGCTATCTAGCCCTTTCACCTTCAAGCTAAAGAGAATTGGGACACCCCTAGGTAGGTGAAAGGGCTAAGGGGTAGAATTGAGATTGGGCCTAATTTAGCATGGAAATTAAGTATAGTATGCAAGCTTGGAAAAAAAAAATGCAATGTTTCCTATTTGCACGTACATGACATCTGCCATCTGCATTTGAAATAACGAACTTGTGAACACAATCTTGTCTTTTGTACTAAGACAATCTTTGTTTTCTTTGAATAAATTCACCTACATTTTAGATGTATTCCTGTGGAAATTATTATATGGGGTGAACAGTGCCTTTAAATCTGTTTCATTGCCTAGGCTGCTGGATTTTCAAATACCGCTTAGATACATTCACGCTGACATGTGAATGCACTTATGCACGCACACAAACACACACACACACAAACACACACTTTCTCTTAGAAATCAGCACAGTTTTTGACTCGCTGCCCGGTCGCTATCTGCTGGTTTTAGATTTCCTGTCTGATTGACAGCCCTGGTACCTTTAATAGGGTTTGTAATAGATTCGTGATGCCTCTCATGCTCCTCTGGAGAGCATCCCAACAGCTCTCCACTCAGTCGTCTCATGTCATTCCTGACGCCTCAGCTTAGATTGGCTTATCTCTGCCTCAGCCTGGCCGCCGACTCTCATAGACAGATTAGTACAGATGTTCTATCTTCTATTTACAACACCACCTTGCGTCCTTCCTGTGCACGGAATAATATGCAGTTATTGAATTAAAGAATCATTGAGTTATTCCCCATAAGGCACAGTTTCAGTGTGTTTTCATAAGTATTCATTGATTTTTGTTTCTTACTATTAAAGCAACTATTGGAAACATAAAAAAGTAATTTGATTTTGTGTTTTATTTCTGTGTCCTCTTGTATATTAATACCACGTTTTACTGCATTTCCTGGGGAAAAATCTGATTCTTTAATATGGTGCAATAAACCCTGAAGGGTGAATGTATTTACAGTAATCGCAAGTGTGAACAATAAGTGTAGTGTGCTTTCATAACGAAGTCTTTTTTTCCCCATGAGTGTTTTTTTTTCCAAGAAGGCTGAAACATTTTCATGTGAAGGTATGAGGATTTCACATAGATTGCCTGTCTTTACGGCGGCCTTGTTCTCGGTCTTTGAAATCTGTATGGATAAATGGGAAAGGAAAGATTGATTACTGAAATGCTTTCATTCCTTTTTTTCTCCATTCTTCGGGTGGTCTTTTAGCGCATTCAGGGTTAGACCAAATTGGCCACATGTGCCTCCAATCATCGTGCATCAGGTGCTGGAATCTGCACTGTCTTTGATTCTGAAGAGCTCCTGATTACAGTGACAGTTCTGCTCTCTCGTAACGTAAATGGAGAAAGCTACAGCTGCGTTAGATGCACTGTTGTGGCTTGCCTTGAAATAAAATACTAATGAAATGCCAAATACAAGCGACTGTCCTCCAATAGACATTACTCTAAATCTAATTCATTATTATAATAAATCTGTTAGGCTTACTGAAATATTGACTACTTGTTTCGGCAGGGGTTAGGGTCACTATTCACACCAGGGACAATAACAATATTCATAATGTAAAAATTTCAATAAATAAATCAATCAATACATATCTTGGAGTTTTGTTCACGAGTGAGGGAAGGATGGAACTTGAGATTGACAGGTGGATCAGTGCACTGGCAGCAGTAATGCGGTCGTTGTACAGGATCATTGTGGTAAAGAAGGAGCTGAGCCGAAAAGCAAAGCTCTCGATTTACCAGTCAATCTACTTTCCTACTCTATGGTCATGAGCTTTGGGTCATGACCGAAAGGACAAGATCTCGGATACAAGCTGTCAAAATGGGTTTCCTTCACAGGGTGGCAGGACACACCCTTACAGATAGGGTGAGGAGCTCTGTCACCCGGGAGGAGCTCGGAGTAGAGCTCACAGCAAGAAGGTCGCTGGTTCGAGCCTCGGCTGGGTCAGTTGACATTTCTGTGTGGAGTTTGCATGTTCTCCCTCTGTTTGTGTGGGTTTTCTCCGGGTGCTTCGGTTTCCCCCACATTCCAGACTTGCGGTACAGATGAATTGGGTAGGCTAAATTGTCCGTAGTGTATGAGTGTGAATGAGTGTGTGTGGATATTTCCCAGAGATGGGTTGCGGCTGGAAGGGCATTCACTGTGTAAAAACATGCTGGATAAGTTGGCGGTTCATTCCGCTGTGGCGACCCCGGATTGATAAAGGGACTAAGCCGAAAAGAAAATGAATGAATGAATAAATTATATATTTTTGTATTTATTGTTATTATTTTTTCCACCTGAAACTTTGACAGCTAATCAGAATTGACCATGCGGTGGCTCGTTGAATGGCGGAGGGGGGTCGCGGATGAAGGATGAAAATGAAGAGCAGGGGGTTGTCGCGAATGAAAGTGAAGAGGGTTAGGAAGTCGCCGAAGAAAGTAAGAAAGGGGGATCGGTAAAATGAGGTGCCGGATCAGATTTTAGAGGTGCCGGATCTGGATCCGGCGTGTTCTGGCACAAATTAAGCCCTGCATAGGTGTAAGTTGGACATGGGTAACACATTATTTTGATGGTTCTATTTTGACATTTTGTTGACTATAAATTACTGTTGGGGCAGCTGGGTCGCAATGCCGCCTCATAGCAGGGTCACTGGTTCAAGTCTCGGCTGGACCAGGAGGCCTTTCTATGCAGAGTTTGCATGTTCTCTCTGTGTTCTGTGTCTGCAGAACAGGTTCATTGGATAAATTTGATTGGCCACAGTGTGTGTGAATAGGAGAGTGTGTGGGTGTTTTCCAGCACTGGGGTCGTACTATCATATGTATGTGCTAGAGTAATTGGCGGTTCATTCCAGTGTGGCGAACTCTGTTAATACTTTAAATTAAAGATATTTTGCTAGTACAATTTGTTATTCTAATCTTAATCTAAACATCTGACATTCTATTAGCACTCTTTAAGTTAGTAAACATTTAGTTATTATAGACAGCAGAATGCTTAAAGTAATTCTTAAAGTAAATGTCATAAAAAACAGTAATAGAAAAAAAAAAAAAGGTTTAATGCAGCCCATGGATAGAGTTCATCAAAAACGGTAGCTCTTTTAGTCCTTGTGTATGAGTTTTAAGGTTTGAGACTCTGTTGAATTCGAAATTGTGTAATGAAAGCGTCAGAGTTAACATCATTCGCTATGGTTCTTAATGATGCGCGTCGCTCACATTGACAGGTGAAAATCCGATCTACCTGCTTACACTGCAGACACGAGGACCCAGATCTGATTCATATCAGATCAATTTCCACATATGAACAAGGCCTGAATCTGATTTGAGTAAACTGGAATCCATGCGATTTTTTTCTTGCTTACACGTCCATGAGCCGAATCCGATCTGTGCCACATGGAGAAAAAAATAAAAATAAATCGCAATTGAGTCACTTGAACCATGCAGTGTAAATGCAGCCATTGTTACAATATGTGGTACATTGTGTATTTATGAACAGAACCAAGTACACTTCTGAATAGTTAAAGAAAAACTAAATTAAGACTTTGGAGTGGCCTAGTCAAAGTCCTGATCTGAAACTAATTGAGATGCTGTGCCAAGACCAATTTAGAATTTTGGGATTGAAGAGTTTTGAGCTCATTTTAGAATGAAGAAAAATGTTGACAACATCTTTCTCATTTTTGAATCTTCTTAATGTTTAAAATCTTTTTTGTCTTGACTATGATGCTAATTGACAAACAATGAAGTGGCAACATCTCTTCTAAACATTCTGAAACAAGTAGCAGTTCACACCTTACCAACAAATGCTGACAAATGCAGACAATCACCAGATTACAGCATGAAACTTTTTTGATATTCCATGACCAGACAAGTGCTGATTCTGTTGTATGTCCAATCAGCAAAAATGAGCTCTGACAGACAACAACAGGAGTAACACACTTTTTGAGAAATCCCAACAAATTGTTTGTTTCTTTCTGTTTGTGTCTGTTGGTGCTGTGTAAATTGGCCTTAAGATGAACGTTCAACTAAAACGTTTCAGATTGCTTTGTTTCTAACATAAGATCAGACAACTTTGTAAATTCTAATATTTTATGATGTATCTTTGTTCATAATTTCAGAGAACCCAATAATCGCCACAATGTAAGCCAAAGTTCTACAATTTTTTCTTGTTACACTCTAAAAAATGTTGGGTTATGTATTTAACCCAATAGTTGAGTTAAAATAATTTATGCTTTGTTGGGTTATTTTGAACCTTTATTTGGGGTATTTATTAATAACTCAACCAGTTGGGTTAAATGTTTGGTGCTTTGTTGGGTTATTTTTAGCCTTTGTTGGGTTATTTATTTAATAACTCAACCAGTTGGGTTAAAAATTTTGAATTTCAACAGTCTACTGATTTACGTTTGTGTACGTTTTTGCGTTATAAAGTTTATTTTAGCTCTAACGCAATGAATTTGTTGTTATTTTTTATCAAATTACCTCTCATTGTTGTGTTTTTTATATCCGTTTCACCAGTACTCTTAATTTGATAATACGAACACGCCCTTCATAGCTGATCCATATACGGATAAAATCGCTTTCTCTACCTCCGTGTTCAGTTCTACAGTTTTGTTTGGAGGAAATGATACCAGTGTTTCCCCTACCATTATATAAGGGGGGCGCCCTGCCCTCCCAACGGCTTTCCCCGCCCCCCCTGAAGTCAAGTTAATTATATTTTATATAATTAGATCAGATCACAACTTCTTTTAATAAACAAGCTCATATGTTATTGACACAAAGGCATGTGATTTCTGTCTCTACATGGTCGCGTGATTACAAATTTCTGCTCTCTGAATCGTGCACAGTGGAGTTTCACACAGACCCTCTGCTGTATGGGAATGAGAGTGCGCGCGCCACATCTGACAGGACAGAAGGCGCAAGTGCGCTCCCGTATATTAGGCCTATGCATAGCCTACAAGCACAGGTAAATGATGTGTGGGAGCGCTCGCGTCACACAGCTAAAATATATACAGATGCGATGGGACCTCTGTTTAGTTTGTTGGCGCGAATCACGCAAGTAATGCTCTTTAATGCAGGTACAGCCATTGTATTTCCATTGTTTTGAGCTGATGAGACACGTTCGCCCCTATCTAGCATCTCATCCAACCTTGACCTCTCCCGGAAGCACCGCGAGTCTCCCGCATATTTTTTACCGGCCCCGTGATCCCCAAAAATTTGTTAAAATACTCGGAATCATGGCGATGAGAGTGAATGAACAGATCGCAAGAGGCACAGTGATGGACTAAACATTACCTTTCTTAGGTTAAACGAATGGAGCAATAAAGATATTGCGAGTGCAAATCCTCTCTCTCTCTCTCTCTCTCTCTCTCTCTCTCTCTCACATTGAGGATCTGCTGTCAATAGTTGGAGACAAGCAAAATATTTGAATGGTCCTGCATGTATTTAGGCCTTTTTTTTTACATATAACAAGTGAAAGTTCTGTTTTGACAATATTGCAAATTCATTAAAAACTGGCTGGAATTATCAGATAAATAAAACTTCACTTTTTAACATGAATATTTAATAATATAAATTATTGTAAAACACTCATTGCTATAAACAGTAGTTTATAGGCCTATTTCCTTTCCGTAAAGAAGCATTAGAATTATAGGTGTGCATTTTAACGTCTTATGCATCAAATGTGCACTCCAAACTTGTTCTTGATTGAGACATGTTGAATTCTTTCGTCATTTGCAATGTTTCCAAGTTGCATTGTAATTTTTCAAAACAATATTTATACTTGTGTTATATCATTTTCTGTGGCAGATCATTCTGCTGTGGCGACCCCTGATAAATAAGGGACTAAGCCAGAGTGAAATGGATGAATTATTTTCTGTGAAGCTGCTTCTGGCCATGACACGTTCACACCTAAATGTTTATAAGAGACATGTTTAAGGTATTATATGCAGCATCCTTGATTTATTCTAAAGCAAGATCTTTTCTTAAGGTTCATAGAGGGAAAAAGCGCTCAATGCATTATAAAGCTTGAGGCATTAGAATCAGTACTCAGTATCAGCCAATCACCAAGACAAGGAATCAGTACTCAGTATCAGCCAATCACCAAGACAAGGAATCAGTACTCAGTATCAGCCAATCACCAAGACAAGGAATCAGTACTCAGTATCAGCTGCAAAACTCCTGATCGGAGCATCCCTAGCTTTGACACAACTTGGCTATCAGAGCAGCAATACTCCCCCTGGCTGTACAAGACTGATCTTGGTAAGTCAGTAAATACACCCTTAGGAAAAAGAAGTAGACTAAAGTAAAGGTCAAGTATAAAAGTATACTTTATTTAGTAAGTAAATAAGCCCATTAAGAAACACTGCAGTGACAAAAGCTGCACACTTTGTGGATAAAAAAGATATAAAAATAAATGTTCATTTTTAGCTTGTACGGTTGTTCAGTTCAAATAATTGTTCAGTTTTTTTACTGCTGTCATTAAAAGAAACAAATTAACATCATGACTCCTTGTGTTGGTGTCAGTCTGAACAGCCGCGCCAAGGCGTAACCCCCTCCACCCCCCAACCCCCCCACCCCCCCCCCCCCCCCCCCCCCCCCCAAAAAAAAAAATAAATAAATAAATTGTGAACCTAGAGGAAACACTGGATACGCATATTTGAGTTATTAGTGGTTAAGCCACTTTTACAAAAAAACAAATTAGTTGTTTTTGTAACCCAAATTGTTGGACTCAATTGATTTGGTTAAAATAACCCAACAGCAAGGTCGGTGCAAAATGACCCATCATTGGGTTACCTGTTGAGTTATTATTAGCCCAACTGTTTTAAGTGAGTAGATTTGAAGGCTGCTGATTTCAACCAAGAGCAACTCTTGTGACATGATGTTCTTTTAGTGAAGTTTAGTGTCAAACGTTATTAGTTTTAAGATTGCTAGGTTGGGCAAGTACAGTGGATTTAAAGAAACAGTGGATTTTTGTTCCTCTCTCGAACAGCAAGAACAACATATTGAAATGGACAAATCGCTTTCATATCTTCTTACTTTAGTAGAACAGCTGTCAAGCGATGAAAAAGAAAGTGTCCTTTTCAAAGTCTAAAAAAGTGAAGCAGTGGCTGAATAAACGGATTTGAAGCAGTGTTCCTCATTCAGGCGCCAGACTGCTGATCGGAGGAGTATGTGAAGTCTGTCTCAGTCTAGTCTCATTCCTCAGTGCCTGTCATGGGCAGCCAATACTTAGTCTCATCGCCATGATAGATTGCTGTATTATCACGATGTGACACCCCAGTACCACCCTCACCGTGAGGAAGAGAGCACCCGCAAAACGCTTGAGTCAGCTTGATTGATCCTCTGATTTTTGTGGCTGGATACCTTAGAGATTTGACAAAGTTTTTGACAGTTTTCCTTTGTAAGGTCAGCTTGATTGAATCATAGGGCACTTTGCTGAGAGGAAGAAGCCAGCTCATTGTCATAATGACACAGCGTAACCCTCAAACGATACTACAATGCTTAAAGGTCAGGTTCATCTGAGGTGATTAAAGACTGCAGTCAATGAACCCTCTATAAGCTCTGCGCAGGCTTTATTGGATGAGGTATAGCGGAGGATTGATTTGTCCTGGGCACTTTATGATATGCCAGATCACTCTCGAGAGTGCAGCCAGGATTGGCAATAGAAAAACTTTCAATGGAACACAATGAAATGCCTAAACAATGCAATTATATAAAACTTGTTTCGAATATCAAGTTATTTTATTACAAAAAACGATTAACTGCTGCAACATTGAGAGGTAAAATATTTGGTCATCTTGTTTTTACTGACACTCTTGCTGAAATAAAAAGGTTTTACTGACCCCATTTGGATTACAGTAATGAATATAAAAAGCACATGGAGAAAGAAAAAGCAAATCAGAGAAATGAAGACTCAAGACTCATAAGAGCTTAATACACTGCTACTTGTCACAAAACTAAACAATTGTACATAAAACATGGATCTGAGTGGCAATAATACAGCTCTTTAATTAATCATGAAGGTTAATGTAAAAAAAAAAAACGATCAACAAACTGCTCGATGGATGTAGCCTACACTAACCTTATAATATTTTTGAGCAACATAAGCATACACACACACACACACACACAAACACACAGGGGCGTAGCAACCGGGGTGGGGGGGCGGAGGGTTCGGGGAGACAGGGGGGATACGTTCTCCTCACTTTTAGAGACAGACCATTTAGATACAGGTGATTAACCCCCAGGGGTCGAAGCCCGCGTATACGCGTTTTGAAGCATTATCACATGAAAATGCAGAAAAAAACTTAAATTACACGTTCAGTTTTGATCGTACAGATATGAGCAATACATCAATCGAATCTGTTAGGTGTCCAGTTTTTTTTTGGGGTACACTCACAATAACAACAAAAAGTGTGTGCTTTTGCAAAATAAGGAAAATAAACAGTGAAGCCACTTTCTCTTTTCTCTCTCCGTGAACTGTTTTTACAAACGCGTCAGTAAAATCTACTGAAACTCCGCGAAAACTAAACACACAGACATGACACATATATCTATAGAAAGCTTAAAGTGTCTACTTTTAAATGCAGCAAGTGCATGTTGAAAACAAATATTGCTTGATAAAGTAATCAGTATGAAACCAACGCTATGTCTAGTTTCTCTGTAGAAGCTCATTATTTTTAATGCGACCACGCCCACGAGGCTTTGTTATTACAATCTTCCACGTAAGACGGGCTCCTTGTAAACTATGGTCAGAAAAAAAGCGGAATCTCCACGAATACATGAGACATACACATGACAGACATACCTGCATAAAGCTTGGAGGGTGAACTTTCCAACTCATTTTGAAAGCAAATGTTGTCTCGCTAGGTAATCCATACAATTCTCCCGGCAGAGCGCGCATCACGCCGGCTCTTCCCACTTCCGCCATTAATACAAACATTGACGTAGGCTGCCCACACACCCACAGCGTGCTGGCTAGAACGTGACGCATGTTATACGTGTTATTAATTTAATTTTTATTTATTTTACCGTAATTGAACCTGTTAAAGTTTGGAAAAAGTTAACTAAGGCTGCAACTATTTGGGCAAAATATATATAAAAGGTCTTAAAGGTCTTTTGATTATTCTTGTGTTTTGTCATTATGCCAGAGTCATTCAGAAGTTATTATTAAATGCTGGATTAATGCACAAGAACGTTTTTATTACAACAGTTTTGCAAACACGTTTTATACCATTTCAAATATTTCCCTCCATTTCTCAGTGAATATGGGCAATGTATTTTGATGCATTTAAACAAAACAGATTTATTAAACAGATATATTTATTAAAATAATATTTTAGTCACCAAATATATTCAGAAATTGAAAGATAATACAATAAAATTCAAGCAAAATATTGAAAAAAATTACAACCTACAAAATTTTAACTTAATGTAACAAGCATTTAGTTTGGGCTAGTTTTTGCAGATGGACATTGCTTTACAATGTCCTTGATGGGTGAGTGGGGGAGTGTCTTTTGTCTCTCCAGGTGTGAATTTTTCATGACCATTGTCACTCACGCATAGACCTGAGATGAGCCAAACAAACTTAACAAAATGTAAATCTTTGTAATGTTTCCTTTGAATGAGAGAATAAAATAAGATTTACATTATTGTGAAGTAAATATTCTAGCCTACCAGACTGGTTACTCAAAAGTCTTGTTTTTGGACCTTATTTCAGCTACATTTTTTTCTCCAAATTCTACTAACCACGCATAATATTTTTTTTCTAAAAAACACAAGCATGTACATTAATATTTGTCACATATTGTTGTAGCACAGTTTGTGCTGAATACAAATAAAACACATGTTGGCCAATACCATGTAATAAGTAGCTGAAATTAGCACAAATGTCAGGGGATGTCAAAACATCTCAGGAGCCCCAAAATCACCTCAGACCCCTGAGGGTTAAGATTGTACAGTCCATACATACATACATACATATACACACAAGTGTTTGTCCCCACTGTTAAAACATAACTTAACTTTAGTTTATCACATACTGTTCTCAATCCAGACATTGCTAAAACAGGACCTTCCTGACAAAGTGAAGTAAACTAAAAGATCCTCAAAAGCTAGACATCATGCAAACAACCAAAGTTCAAAAACAAATGAGAAAGAAAATAACTGAGATCTACCAAAAAAGGTAATAAAGCAATTTCTAAAGCTTTAGAACTGCAGCGAACTAGCAAAGCTAAAGTGAACTTGGGTTCTGTAGCAGGACAATGATCCAAAGCACACCAGCAAGTGCACTTTTAAATGCCTGAAGAAAAACAAAATGGAAGCTTTGGAGTGGCATGCACTTAAAAGGTGGTTAATGCTCGAAAACCGTTCAATGCAGAGCTGAATTACAACAATTCTAGAAAGATGAGTTGGCCAAAATTCTTCCACAGCGCTATAACAGACTCATTGCAAGTTATCACAAAATGCTTGATTGCAGTTGTGGCTGCTAATGGTGGCCCAACCAGTTATTAGGTTTAGAGGGCCAACACTTTTTCACATAGCTCTATGTAGTTTTGTATTCTGTTTTCCCGAAAAACTTTCATTTCAAAACTGCATTATGTGTTTACTTGTTATTTTTGACTAATATTTAAATTTGTTTGACGATCTGAAATATTAAAGTGTGACAAATATGCAAAAAAAAAAAAAACAACTAGTACAACTCTGGTATATGGGACAGCTGCAGTACACTGATGAAATACTCACTTAAACTGCATTTAAAACCAAAACAATTTAATTAGTCGATAACAAAATTAAGACAATACTTGTTTTAATCATTTTCATAATGACTATTGCTGTGTAGTAATCGCTTCAAGTGAAAATTCCACATAATAAAATGTATCAAAAAATCAGTCGTGTTTGAAACAAATCCTTCTTTATGATGTTCCATAGTCATGTGAATATTAGTCACACCGAATCAACAAAGCAGGTACATTTTCTTTATGGTGCAATGGTATGTTTTTTTTTTTTTACTTAGAAAATAGTTTCCACAACAGAGCACCCTCTGGCCTTCAAATAAGATTTACTACTGATTAGGGTTGGGTCGATAGACATCACGATGCTGAGCCAGCATCGCGATCCTCCGCCCCGCCCCCATCGCAGCAGCAACCCGCTCGCAAAAAATACACACAGCCCTGTTTACACTAATACTGTACGTCTTAGTTTTAAATCGGCATTTTAGAATAAAAACGATTCACGTCCACACTGATGTTTTGCCAAGCAATTCTAAAAAAAGTCCTGCTTCCACACTATACCGCTGAAAACGCACATCACATGACCACACACACTTTGTCATGCTGCAACGTATGAGCGCGTCTGAGCTTCAGCAGTCAGCGGGTGCTTTGAGGACAAAACCCCAGACAGCAGAGCACATCGTACAGTTTATTAAGGATGTACCGCTGGATCACGTCTCACTATAGTTGTTAAACGTGATATTTAATTAATCTGGTCTCTATCTAACAAATCTTCTGTCTTTTGATCAGGTAATGTGTCACAGCGTCAGTACACTGCTTCAATCTTTCGCTTTTACGCTTATACTTTTAGCGAAAGCCTCAGATACTGTTGGTTGGTTCCTGTTGGTTGTGCACCTTTTTTACCAACCAAGTTTGTCGACGCCATTATAACGACACAGATCACTCTTCATGCCTATTCATGCCAGAGTCCTGTGGTAAAAAGTGATTGGCAGGTGGTAATTTGTGTGTAACTTATCTTTGTTTATTTATGATTTTGTTATGAGTAAAACAAAGACCATGCGGGTCAGGTAGTTGAAACGGTAGGCTACAAATAATTAACTTGCTATAAATTACTTAATTATTGTATAAATAATTAACTCATCATCGCCTACGATGACAATGCCATTGCCCATTGCAATGTTTCACATTAGACACTGTACGATGCCAAATTGGTCGACATCACCCAACCCTACTACTGAACACACAATTGTCCTTCCCTGACAAGATGCATGTCAATCACAGGTAAGATTGCCTAATATATATATTTTATCATTGATGTCATGATATCAGTATTACTATGACAGTTGTGTTTTGCTGTCAATAACAGTTTCCCCCATCCCCATTAATGCGGCACAAACACACACGCTTGAGATGACACTTTGTGATGTAAACGATGAAGCAAGTTTTCAATTCCACAAATTGACATAATCATTCCATTCTTGAAATCCTGCTGCGTTTAACCTGGGTCTCAGCTGTGCTTCACCTTGTCTGTTCAGTGAGGGTGGGCACTCCATCTCGGTGAGGAATGGAGGTGTTTTAACGGGCCGCTCGTGCTTTGCATGTCTGCCGCCAACCCTCCTGCTCCCCTCGCATCTGCCATCCTCATCGCCATTGATTGCCTGATGCAACCAATAGGTGAGTTTGGCCGCTCCGATCGTTAATCTGCACCAGCAACACACTTAAAAAACAGGGGTGTTCTCTCTCCCCTTTAACACATTACCTCTTTCTGGCATCGATTCAGAGAGGAAAATCTTGAAAAACCCACAACATAAACACCGGTTAGGGAATGAGAGCGCTGGCCTTGTCAGCTAGAGGTCTTTGATCGTGTCTGAGCTAATGCCCACCTGCAGGAAACGGGAAGACCTTTGTTCCCCCTTGAGCCCAAACCAAAGAACAGAGAAATACCTACCTGGCAGACGCTGTGCACTGACATATCATCCATCTGAACCAGTTTAACCAACATCACCCAGCCAGCTCACCCCTCCTTTTTTCATTTTCAGTATTTTTCACACCGCATAATTATCAACCATTTTCCAACCCATTCTAAATGGAGGGGTGGGTGTTCCTCCTACCCTTGAGCTGCAGGGTGAAAATTGCATGCCTCTCAGAAGACCAGAGATGCACCAGAGCTAATCAAGCAAGAGGAGAACACATTTGCGTTTCTCTCAATGTCATTCTGTATAAATAGATTGGACATCATTGTGCAGGTCACATCATTGTGTACAAGGTGTTTCGGTGCTAAATATCTGCTGAGACCAACTCACTGGCTGACGTTGATGTTGTTTGCGGCACTTTGTATTTTTCAATATATGTGAAATACATCACTGTTGACTTTCTGGGTTGGACCACTGTTTTGTTTTTCTTTAGAAGGCAAGGTTTCCGCAACATTCATTTATCCGTGGTGGGCCGCCACGCCAAAATTCATCCCGCCACGGCTACATTACAACTTCTCATTTAAAACATTTAGTCGTGTTTTTTTTATAGCGGATTATAATCGCACCAAAACACATTAGAGGTAAACAACGCAAACTTTTCTGTAGCGGTAGTAGTGCTGTGCGCTATTTGTTCAATTTGTCCAGCAAACACGGCGTAGCTTTCAGTTAAGATGAACACAGTTTCCATAAGTATACTTTATTGATAAAGGTCAATGGCTCTGCATACAATGACTTTATCTTGCTGGAGTTTATAGCCTTTTCACTTTACTTCAGGACGCATTAATGTCGGAAAACGCACAAAAACGCACTAAATCGCGCTTCAGCAGCGCTTACTGGAGAGCGCACAAGAAGATCTGCACTTGAACGTGTAAATTTGAGTGCGTGCAAGAAGTTCTGTGCACGAACAGAGGAAATCGGCGCGCAAGCAAAGATATTTGCATGCTCATATTACATGAATGCTATCTCGACTTGTAATACTGCGTGTAATATTTGGCTTTGAAATAGTTGGCAGATCTTTGTAAAAAAAGTCCTGCCGCCACAGCTGGAAAAAATCCTGATCAGATCACTGTCAATCGAGGTAAGGGCATCAGCAACAATAGTCAGGAAGGCTGAAATGATGCATAAAGTGTGCCAAGAAAATACACCTCACATCCAACCCAGGCTCATTGTGAATATGCATCCAGGTCTACATTTCTGCGGACATCGAAATACATAACCGGAGATACATCTGCTTGCAGTTTTTGTTTTTGCAAACCACCAGAGGCCACTGTGTACACTTCATCATCTCAAATGTCACTCGCGCAATCCATTAGAGGGCGCAATATACACTTAGGCTGACCTGGCAAGCTTGCTGTGGACTGAATGAATGACTGACCAACTTTCCTGACTGACCAACCAACCAACCCTTCCCTAGACCCAACTGATAGTGTGTTCAAAAGCAATCTAGAAAAAAGTTATTGTGGCCACATGGTTTCACCACTTTTCAGTCTGTTGTTAATTTAATAACTTTTGCTTTGTTTTAGCTGATTTCTGGAACAAACATCTCTGATCCACATCCCAAGTCCATCGGCATACATGGCATACTGGTAGGACTGGAAAAGCAGTCCATATGGACGTAAGTGGTCAGTGGGAGTGCGAAAAGAAACAGAAGCTGTCGGCAACACCATACTGCCCCACAGCGTTTATTTTACAGACGAAATGGAGCCAGACGTACCTCTGGGTACATAGTTTGCGATCTCCAGAAATGTAGATGGGTACGTATCCACAATGAGCCTGTGTTGCTCAAATCGTTACACCATCACAAGCAGACTGAACCATGGATACAAGACTGGATGGAACCAAACTTTCATTTTATTTACACCAAATTCATACCCTGCTATCCAAATGTCATTCCAGAAATTTTTTCAATGTACAGAGAAGACAACTCAGTTTCACCCAAAGAAATTATGCTCATTTGATTGTTTAAGCTTTTTTCATACAATTATATGCAAATATCCCCGATATGGATGTGCATTATATTCCCAGGACTTCTGTAATACTCAGACCAGACCATCTGGCACCAACACCAGGGCCATGCAGAGACCTATTGAGTGGCATGTGCTGAAACTCAGATTTCCCCCACAGTCCAAAGACATGCAGTGTAGGTAAATAGGGTTGTACCATAGGTGAAATTGGCCATGGTGTGCGAATAAGAGAGCGTGTGGGTGTTTCCCAGCACTGAGGATTGTTCTCTCAGTGCTGGGATCTGGCTGTAAGAGCATCGGCTATGTTAAAATACTGCAAAATAAAATGGTGGTTCATTCAGCTTTGGCAACCCCTGATAAATCAGAGAATAAGCCAAATGAAAGTGAGTGAGTGAAGAAAATGGTGGCAACACATTACATTTAATTACATTACATTCATTTTCAGCCCAAAATCTCATTTTATGAAAGATGAAATGCAACTTTATGCACAGACTATTTAATGTAGATGGAAAATGCCCTCTCTCTCTATCTGCCGCTGGTCCGCTCAGACCTCAAATGATTAAAATATGAGCCTTTAGACAGTTTTCTTTTGCACCTACCTGTTCACAAGCCTTACTAACACCCATGCCACATAAACCACCTCATAAATTACCTCTCTTCCCAGTTTTGATATTCAGTTTGAACTTGTCTAAATGCATTGAGTTGCTGTCATGTGACTGAATGATTAAAACAAATCTACCTAAAGGCCCTGTCAATTGTCTTATGTTTCAGACCAGTCAAACTCATGTGTAGCTTCTTTCAGGGTGAATGATGCAGTCGAACAATAAACAATGCTACGCTTTTCAACGACATCTCAAGTAAGTCCACATGTGTCATGGATTAGGTGGAGATTATTAAATGTCAGACCTTAAGTTCAATACTTTTCTCTGCCTTGAAGTAAATCAATACTACTTATCTTTGATAAAAGAGGCCACTGAGGCACAGTAGATCTCAGCGTAATGGAGCATTGACTCCATTTCTTTTGTTGCTTCTCTGGTTTTTCAGAAAAATAAACAACACATCCCAATGTGTTGCTGTATTTCAGACAGAGCTCTAGCAAAAGGCAGTGTTACATTTCAAGATTACATTAGCAAGTCAAGTTTAATACACGAGAAGAAAACACGTGGATAAACATCACAATGCACTAGCTGTTTGGACTATGCCAGTGTGAGTCTGTTTGAAATTCAAGAGTTGTTTATTTTTTCCTGATGCTCTTAGATGAACTGGGACACAAAGTAATATGGCACACCAGGCTCGTATGACTTCAAATGATGAGCCGAAAGAATCTATGTGCTCCTCGGTTTCCCTCTCGAAATAATCTTCGCGATTACTGCCTGCACCAAGTGTGTATTTGCCAGTTCTCTGTGATTGAGTCGGCTTGATAATTACTAGGTAATCTTATGCACTGAGCACCATCCCTGCTGATGTTCCTCTCCCTTTCCTCTTTTTCTTCTCCATGAATATCAAATGCCTCCATGCTGGGGTATGAAAGCGGTACATCTCTTCTGTAGACACACAGACATGAAAAGAGAGAAAGTACACCACACACTGACAAGAGAAAGCAGCAGGCTTCAGACATGAGGCAGCCACTCGTGTCTGGCCTACTGCTTCCATTCAGGTACTTACTCTCTCGTTCTTTCTTTTTTTTCCTGTCATGTTTCAGATTCAAGGCATTTTCCATTCTACCTCTTGAACTTGTTCTGCATTCCAGCAAATAGCCACAAAGCCTCTCTGCCCAAGACCCCAGTAGCTTCTAGCTGCTGTAGGACACCACATGGAGGCACGAATCTTGATGCAAATGTTACCACTTTGTGGTAATATTTCATTAAATGTTAATTTACGGATGCGCAGATTCAGTATAATGAACACGTGAATGATGCAATGACCCTCTAAGCCTGCTGTAATCAAAGCAATAATCACAACACATTATTTTATTGACTACGGGTTAACTAACTGAAGGCTTGTTTTTCTACACAGGGTTGCAAGAACACATTTGCCAGCTGCAAATTAATCTGTGACAATTCCATTGAGTTTTCACAGCCTTGTGTCCAGTTTGATGAATAACCCCATGGAAAATTGAGAATTTCAGCAGTGAAAACTGTTAGCTTCTCATGCGCGCCCAATTAACCCACTTTTCTGTTGTGACAGGCTCGCTTGAATCTCTTTTCTCTTTACTGCTTTTAGAGCCAAAGGTTTTTTCCTCTCATTACCAACAACATGCTTTGCTTACATTCTTATGTCATAGTAATAAGAGGATCATTAGTTTATACACTTAGCATGTTACTTTAGCACTGTGTTAATTTGCTATTTGGCTTCTTGTACTCTATAGCTTAGTACTATTATCTATTACATAAGGTGCTATTATTTCATATTTACAAAAATTAAGTCATCATATGTTAAATATATGTAAAATATACATACAGTAAATCAGTTGTCTGCAGTTTAGGGCCCTCATTTCTAATGGTTTTGAGTGATTGTGGGATCATATGTACTGTATGTATTGCAATAACAAATATGGTAGGTAAAAATGTGTATTCTTTATGTTTTAAATGTTTTTATGATTTTTTAAAGAAGCCTCATTTACAATTTATTATGATGTTTCCCTTTAGACGTGTTCACTATAAGTTAGTTTGCAACTATTTTAAATAATTCATTATCAGGCTGATACAGGGTAGGGTTGGTAGAATAGGTTGGTATACTTGATTTACCATAACATTTATTATGCTATTAAGTCTCTTACGCTCATCAAGACTGCATTAAGGTTGGTACTAGAAAAGTGAAGGAATAATCTGCTCATTTAAAGTTCCAGCTGTATTACTGGCACTGACATATGATTCATTGACATGATGATCAGTGGAGACTTTCATTTATTAAACAAATATTTATGTTGGTTCAACTGTTGTTCAAATTACTTTTCTAATGTTTTAGGGTGCTTTCAAATCTGTGGTTTGGTTCATTTGGTACGGACCAAGGGCAACAAATGATACAATGTAGCATTTTCTGACGTTTTCTTGTCCTTTTCACATCACACTGATTGCTTTGGTCACTCATTGGCCAGATGTTATTGAACGCATTTCCTAAACTGCTTTTCGATTGGTCAGAATTACCGTGCAGCGAAATGCTAATGGAACTCTTGCAAGTAAACAAACCAGCAGATACAAAATGTTGCTTTTTACTACGGAGGGACGATTTCGTTGGCTGATGGTATCCCTGGTCAAAATATACTATATATTTTGTATACATCACTTTAGACAAATTATACATTTCGAGAATGAAGCGCGGCTGGAACACAATGTTTTAATGCATTGCAAATGGCGAAGGCGCATCGCAAGTCACTTCAGGTAGAGGCTGGAATTCATTTTATCAAATTAACAGCTAAACTGCGACATGGTCATCTTCTGGAAATACTACCAACGATCCTTCAGGTAATGTTTTTCCCTCTCTTTCTCTCTTTGTTTAAAACTGTTGGTAAAGCACTGTCAACAAATATTTTTCCTCCACACCCCTTAAAATGGGACAGCGCATCAGACTACAGCAGCTGGATTAGTCCAAAAAGGCGCAGTTCTTTTTGCGGTTGGGTCTGTTTCACTTCGGACCATGTTCTCACCACAAATGAACCGCTCCAGGGTTCATTTGAAAGCGTATCGAGGCCACCTCTACAAGGAGGTATTGGTAATCTTTTTTGGTCCACTTTTGGTGCGGAGTCGAGTGCGATTGCTACATTCACACCTGCCCAAACGAACTGTACCAAGAGGGAAAACAAACTCTAGTCTATTCAACTGAACTAAATAAGGCAGGTGTGAAAACACCCTTACGCAGGGATGTAACCATTCATCTGATACAAATTATGATACTAATCTCACGTTTCACAATTTAGTCACGTTTTTTTTTACAAAATTATTTTAAAACAAACTTAGGGTAAAAAGACCTTTCATTTTTTTTTCTTAAATGCTGCACATTTTTAAATCTGCAATAACTAAAATGGAATTTTAAAACAAAATTTAAAATAAGAACGGTGACTGTGAAGCTAAATTACAAATTTAAAACAAATTGCAAATCACAAATGAACAATACAAATTAAAGAAGGATCTTTAATACAGTACAAACAAACTAAAACTGTGCTGTGATTTCACATTTTTTTTAAATAAATTTCAGCGTATCTATGTTGTCTGGTATAAGCGGAGATCTTTGCACATTAACAATGTCCCCTGCTGATGAAAGAACTCTTTCACTGGGGACTGAGATGGCTGGTGTAGAAAGGAAATCCTTTCCTAAACAAGAAAGCAGCATGTACTGAGGTGGTCAATGGGCACTCTGCTCCAGGGGACTGGCCACTGGCATAAAAAAAACTGATTATAAAATATAATATAAGATAAGCAAATTATTAAAAGATGCATAAACTAAATTGAAAAAAAGAGGGTAAAAATAATCTATTACCTGCTGTAACATCACAGCTTTCTCTTTCAGTCTGAAAAACATCTTCACACTTTTGTTATGAAAACACTGATGCACAGTGTGATCTCCATAGCACTCGTCAGAGCAAGTGGAGATGCCAATTCTCCGGTCCACGTGATTTGCCTATTATTAGATTTTTGCATATAGACATCTATGACAGTAGTTTTTTTCACTGTGCTGCATCATATGTGTTGTTCTGTTAATGTAAGTAAGCATCTTTTTGCAGTATTTGCACACAGTTTGGGTTTTGTCTGGCGCACCTCACCGCTGGCATTTTAGTGTACCTCCCCACATCGCTGATGTGCAAGTAAAGCAAGTTTGTGCTTGTAAACAGCACCCTCTCTGCTCAAAACATGTATCGTAATTTTTTCAACATTTTCACCAGTTTAAATCGTCACATATTTGATTCGATTTTCAACCGGCTCACGGTGAATCATTAGTTGATGATCATCCTTAGTTTTAGGATTTTGTCATGGCATCAATTCAAAATAACTAATGATGAGTTGTTTCAACCTAACATTCGTGTCAAATACGGACAAACCCAACATTACATTTTTAGAGTGTTTGTGATATTTTAGTGAGGTAATGTATCAAAGTTTTAAAGTTGGTATTGTAACTAGACACTAGATTGATATAAAATTCAATATTGTGATATTTACAGTGGCCGAGAAAGATTAACGTGCTGCAAATTAAGAAAACACATGCAATAACAAAAAATACCAGCAAATTAAGAAAAGATCTTCATCAGTTTGACAGCACACATGCTGCAAATCCACACAACGAAACTCATTTTTTATAAAACGCGCTGCATTTACTCACAACGCAATCAATTTACGAAAATGCGCTGCATTTTCTCACAACACTTTCAAATAGCACAGAACACAAAGGAATGTTTCAAGGAGACCCTCAAACGTGACAGACCCAGCTATTTAGGTTATGGCTAATAAACACTAAAGACAAGGGAATCAGAATGTTAAAATAAACAAACAAAAAACTCACCTTACTAAGATCACCTGAGCAATAGTCATGGCACAGCGGCGTCCGTCACGTTTTTGGGTCCACTTGAAACATTTCCTTTGTGTTCCGATGTTTTTGCAAGTGTTGTAAGAAAATGCAGCGCACTTTCGTAAATAGTTTGCGTTGTGAGAAAATGTAGCGTGTTTTATTAATTTGTTTGCATTGCGTGAAAATGCAGCCTGTTTTTTAATGTGTATGCGTTGTGAGAATTTGAGGACCTTTTCTTAATTTGCTGGCGTTTTTTGTAATTGCACATGTTTTCTTAAATTGGAGCACGTTAAGCTCTATCGGCCACTGTAGATATGTGATTACAATATAAATAAACTTTGTTTATCACTTTTAAAATATGCTTCCTGCTATGCTAGGATTCACCCTCAGATGATCTTTCAGAAATATTTTTAATATTTTAATTGTTCAGTATTCTCTGAATATCAAGTAATATAAAAAAATTAATAAAATATATTTGTTAAAAAATCATTTGGTGGTTAATTGCGCTGTGGCGACCCCAGATTATTAAAAAGAGTAAGCCAAAAAGAAATGAATGAATGAATGAATAATAAAAAAAAAATGTTACAAATGTCTTTACTGTCAGTCTTGATAAATCCAATGTCAACACTGAATAAAGTCAGCGAGTCTGTGCGACTCTTAATAGTACTATCAGAATGTGTTTTGAACATGGCAGAAATGAGATCCGTATCTGCTTGTTTACATTTCAAAATATACCGCTCATTTTTCCGCATCATTAACAGGAAATGATGTGCTTTATATTTGCATTTAATGCGCAAAACCATTTGCTCTAAAGACTCCGACTATGAGGATGTCAAAACACTGAGGACACAAATAACAGTTGCTTGGCTCACTGTCAGTACAACTGTAAACAGTAGCTTCGTCCTAGTAGTGGCTAGACTGCAGCAGAGAGCTATTCACTCTAAATGTAAATGAGAGAGAGGCTTCTGAGTGTGGTCAGGTAATATGTGAGCTGAATGCACTGCCTCATCCACGTCCTAAAAAGACTATTCGGAGGAGGAACAGGAAACATATAAGACACAGATGTGCATCTATTTAGGCTATTAAAATGAAATAAAATAAAATAAAAGCTATATGAAACATTTTTTCAAAGCATATAAAAAATATAAAACATTCTTTAAAAGGCACTCAAAAATCATAGGAATAATGTATGCAATATTTAACTAACGAGGTTAAATTAGTAAATAATTAATTAAAATTTAGATTTGGTCAATATTTATATACTGATTTTTTTTTTTTTCCAAATGATGTTACATAGAGAAACATGTGAGAAACATGAGTCTCACATGTCTGGCTTCTGTCTTTTATTCACAATGTATGACCCACAGTTGATGCTGCAAACTTGGTGCACTTTTTAAGTTTAATCAGTATAAAGATCAAACACAATAGACTTTGTTAAGATTTGTTAGGGTTAGGGTAAAGGTTAGGGGTTAGGTTAGTGTTAGGTAAGTAAGTAAGTAAAAGTGTGTGGCTTCAGGGCCAGATTGGGGTTAAGTTGCATATACTGTAGGTACAGTAAGCAAATGTGAGTTTCACCCACATTAATTCCACCCTCATTAGAATATTCCATCTGATTGGCCTAGACTTACAAGGCTGTATGTCTTCAAGCATAGGTCAGGTGTGCATTTATGAGAGGTCATCTGACTGACTGGCTGACTGTCTATCTATCTCTATATCTATTGTGGCAGACACCTCAATATTGACACCTTGTTTGACACACATCTTTCTCTCAGTTCACAAATCATTATTTCTCTTTTACATGGCATTACATTTAAAGATACTTATGTATGACTGTTCAATTCTCTTCAATAATGTTTTACATGTACACAAGTAATCTAATATATAATTAGAATGAATTTATTATAATTCTAGGTACCACTTTATATTAAGTGACTTTACCAGCTAGGTACTTACATTAAACATTAAATGCAATGTACAACAATTACGGTGCTATTAAGGTGGGATATGGGTATGAGGGATGAGGGATATGGGTATATATGAGGTATGGCTAGGTTTAATGATGGGCTATGGTCTAAGGGATAGGTCAACAGTGTAATTATGAATGTAATTACAGACATGAATGCATACAGATTTTTTTCTTATATATATATATATATATATATATATATTCATTAATTCATTTTATTTTCGGCTTAGTCCCTTTATTAATCCGGGGTCGCCACAGCGGAATGAACCGCCAACTTATCCAGCACGTTTTAAGCAGCGGATGCCCTCATTTACACTCATATACTACGGACAATTTAGCCTATCCAATTCACCTGTACTGCATGTCTTTGGACTGTGGGGGAAAACGGAGCACCCGGAGGAAACCCACGCGAGGAGGGAGTACATGCAAACTTCACACAGAAACACCAACTGACCCAGCCGGGGCTCGAACCAGTGACCTTCTTGCTGTGAGGCGACAGCACTACCTACTGAGCCACTGCGTCGCCCCATATATATATATATATATATATATATATATATATATATATATATATATATATATATATATATATATATACACATACACACACACACACACACACACACAATTACAATGTAAAAACATATATGCACATACCAAAGTGCATTGTACCAAACAATTAATTTTAATATAAAGTGGCACCTAATACTAAATGACAGTTTGTCAAAAACAACAGCTAGTTTAATATAATTAATTTTCTTTTGCTTGTTTGTTTGTTTGGCCAGTGAAAATTATGGCAGGGCAAGTTAAAATGCAAACAACCAGTAGTGACAATTCTAATTATTGAGTCATACTTAAGGTTTTACCTTTGACAAATAAAGATATGAAGACATGCAGAAATATTGTATGCTCTCAGTAAAAATAATTTTGACAAGGTACTTGTACTTGTACTGTACTAAGTTAGAAATTCCGGTATCATGATTCGTGACAACACATTTATAATATAAATCTGATTGGCAAAGCTCTTGAGTAGCTGCAGGTGGCTTGTGCTCTTTTGTGTGGAGGGCAGATCTGGGGAACGTGTTTACTGGTGGAGGACGTGCAAAGACACAGAGAGAGAGCTAAAGTTACCCTCCGAGCAACACCTGGAGTCTAACCTCATGACACAATCTCTCCAGGAGACCTCCACCCTGCCATCCAACTCTGCATAACTACAGTTGAACTGTCTTCAGGACTTGTCAGAAAGAAGGATACGAGGAAGGATTCTTTGTGTAAAACAACTGCAGTGTGCACTTTGGATGCAAATTGAAAACCTCCTGAGACCTCCTGAAACGGAATTATGGAATTTAGTACTCTAACTTTATTATTCGTATGTAGCTGCTCTTTTTATTTATTTATATAATACTCTCTCTCTCTCTCTCTCTCTCTCTCTCTCTCTCTCTCTCTCTCTCTCTCTCTCTCTCTCTCTCTCTCTCTCTCTCTCATGTTGCTTTAGACTGCACTGACTTTCATATTAGGGACAAAATATGTTGTTTTGCACAGAAGAAATTCAAATTATGGCTTAGTAAATTAAAATATAATCAAAATGTTGTGGCTGAACAGAAATCTAAAGCTTTCGTTTTGTCCTGTCCTGTAAGGTTGGTGTAATAAACTGTATTTTTTTACTAAAACAGTATTAACTGATGGTGGTCTATGCATCTGAAATATTCCAGCCTGATCTCACAAGGAAACTCAACTATGTAACATTTTGTCAGTTTATTGGTTAATTCGGAAATTTACATTTTTTTAAAAAAGGGGCTAAAAGCAAAAACTTAAAAATATATATTTTCCTCCCACCCAGTTAGTTTTTCCATAACCATGTATTTTCATGAAATCCGTACAGTACATATCAGAAACTTAAATGTGGATTTTACTAAAAAAGAATTCATTCCAGTGACTGCTTTGTACTTGTTTTCTAAGTGTCGAGAAAAAGAAATGCCTTTGACCAACGCAATCTCACAGCTATTCGTAACTTTTTGATTTAGTGGCTAATTCGTATGAATTCGTACTATCTATTTCGTACAAATTAGTACGATTTGCTCATCACCCAATGACAGTTGGGTTTAGGGGTGGGGTTAGGTGCCACGCCTCCTTTTTAAAATCGTACATTTTCGTACGACTGAACTCATTTTCGTACGAATTAGCCACTAAACTGACAAAACGTAAAATACTTACGTTTCCTCGTGAGATCAGGCTGCTTTGACACACTTATGGAGTCAATCTAGGGCCATATATACGTACAAAATTAAAGAAAGTTTTGCAAACAAAAAAAAAAGTATTGAGCAAAAATAAATAAATAAATAAATGCTTATCCATTTAAGCAACGTCATCAACTGGAGATGCAGTATCACCGAGGTGGTCTTACAGCTCAGTAGGTTCGTGTCATGATCACCAGCGATCACTTCTAGGAAGATCGCTGGTGAACTACAAACTCATTCATGAACTACAAATCCATGCATGCCGTTACACACACTGGCCACCATTCTCCACTGATCAAACATGTACAGCTGACTCTCGTTATTATTGATTATCTGGACTATTTATACACCCTACACCAGGGGTGGGCAAACTCGGTCCTGGAGGGACGGTGTCCTGCACAGTTTAGCTCCAACTCTAACCAAACACACCTGCTTATAGATTTCTAGTGATATTGAAGACACTGATTAGCATGTTCAGGTGTGTTTGATTAGAGCTGGAGCAAAACTGTGCAGGACACCGACCCTCCAGGACCAAGTTTGCCCACCCCTGCCCTACACTCTCAGAAATAAAGATATGCGAGTTGTCACTGGGGTGGTACCTTTTCAGAAGGTCCATATTAATATCTCAAGGGTACATATTAGTACCTAAAAAGTACAAAAGTGTTTCTCTTAAAATTTGTAGGTACTAATATATACTTTTGAGGTACCAATATGGACCCTTTAAGTACAAATGTGTACCTTTTGAAAAGGTACCACCCCCCAGTGACAGCTCGTGTACCTTTATTTCTGAGAGTGTACACTCAACAATCTGGAGTGAGTCTTTGTTGTTTCCTGTCACTGTGTTTTTGCCTTGGTCCAATATTGTTGTCTGTTTTGTTTATGACCTTATGACTGTTTTTGACTATGATTTTGGAATGCCGTGTTTAATCCTTGATTTTTCCTATTTTTTTCCACGATTACCTGCACAAATACTTTCTTTAATATTAAGCTGCACTTGGGTCCTACTTCTCTTGTCTTTGCCATGCCGAGACCCAGATGTGACAGTCTGGGCCACACCCAAGTTCACTTGACTCCGCCCCCTTTTCAAATCAGGGCCACAAAGTGAAACGCACAGAAACGTGAAGTGCAAAATAAAAAAAGCATCGCAAACTCACGGATGACTAAAAAGCAAATCAAAATAAGCATTGCAATTGAGTGTACAGGTTGTGTAAAGGCAATGCTATAAAAAATGTTTTACAACTATTTTTATTTGCAGTTCTCTTTTCTTTTTTTTTTTTTTTTTGCAAATTTCATTTTTATTTCTCAAAACTTAATTTTCCCTTTGCAGTTCTTTATTTTTGTTAGCAAAATTAATTTTTATTTCTTAAACATTTATTTTTGCTTTGCAATTTTTGGAGGTTATAATTTTTTTTTGCTCAATACTTTATTTTTTGTTTACAAAACTGTCCTTTATTTGGCAAATATATATGGCCCTAGATTTACTCCATACTCACTGATCATACTTAAAGGAGGCAAAATACATTTTGTATTTCAATTCAAATATTTCAAAATTTGTATTGACTCTCCCACTACATTAGTCATATCAGAGTTTTTTCAATCTTTTTCTCCTTTTAAAGATTTATTTAAAAGAATGTTAGTAAACAGTTGATGATCTCTATATATACTTTTGTATTGAGCTAGGTAGTAAAAATGGCAGAATTGATTTTTTTTAGTGAGCCATATCTTTTAGAATAAGCAATTTTGTCTATATAATGTGATTTCAAATATCAGAGATAAACACATTGTCATGGCTATCCTTACACATCACTCAAAAATGACAATCTTTAGCCCTTGATATACAATGCCCGCTTAGAAGAAAAAAAAAATCCACCTCTCTGTTCTGTAGGTTGAGCTGTGGGCTCTGTGGCTTCCCTCTATATGTCAATGGGTTTCTGACAGAGGTGAAAATATATGGTCATAGAGGGTAACCACTGTCACGGAACAGCCTCCGCCCATAAAACCGGCACCACAAAACCATCACACGCATTACTGAGCCATCTGGCAACAGTGTTTACTTTCATATCCTCACAGCTACACCAAACCTGTGTATTGATAAAGGGAAAACTTTCCCAACAACTGGCCATCCCAGAATGAACAATATGGTATTTTTTTGTAAAGTAAACATCTCTGTAGTAACTATGCTTTATTCTAGTGACATTAAATATTTGTTTGATGCCAAAGCATTCTTAAGATACAGTAAGAATGTGTTTAACTGATGTAAATCAATGTGGTTTTAACTGAAATATGTTTTGCTTGGCTTTTGTCCTCTAATTCTGATCTACTGTATAGTCCAACAACCCTGCTTGTATAACTGCACCCGGGTTGTATCGCATGCCCGTAGCAGATGACCATAAGTAACAATTAACTGAAACAATTAATTATAAATCTGCGCCTGTGCTCACAATCAGCCCATACCCTTAATCCCATTTTCCTTATATTAGTCAAATTAATTTGGACACTGAATGTGCCAGAAGGGTTGCTGTTTTTACAAAGTTTGTAAACATAATTTTAATCTTAGCAAACTGGCAGCACCAGTAATAAAGAAAAAAAAATAAACTATGTTATGGAAACTACAATTTGCATTATGACTGTATAAAACTTAAATGAACCATTTAATAATCAATTAAAATCAAATTACAACTAAATTATATTACCCACATTGGACCTGTGGTTTAGAAAATGAATTGATGGATGATTCAGCTATGGTCACCGCATCTAGGCAGATGAAAAAATTCAGCACGACCTTCCATGTGCATTATGGGTATTCTTTAGTAAGTGTGCATCAGATGTAGACTCATTAGTGCAGTGCATTATGGCATTAAAGTAGTGGTCCTCATGTCTGTTCTCTCAAATATATCCTATTTCAAAATATAAAAATATACAGTAGGGAGTGATTCTGACACAGCCAATGATTATTTCAGAAAAAAAAACAGATAGCTGCAGTCACTAAATTCATTTGTTCAAACACGCTGATTAAATTATTAATGGAAAATATGTGTTCCGATTTGACTTCAGTTCGACTTGTGACAAAAATAATAACAAATATATAATATATAGAAATATTTAGCAATACTGGCTTGAATTTAGTAATGTTGGTTTGAACATTAAAGTTTGCACACATGCAAAAACAGTTAGTACACTCTCAGAAATAAAGGTACGCAAGTTGTCACTGGAGTGGTACCTTTTAAAAAGGTACAATTTTGTACCTAAAAGGTTCATATTAATACCTCAAGGGTACATATTAGCACTTAAAAAGTACAAAAGTGTTCCTCTTAAAATATGTAGGTACTAATATATACTTTTAAGGTACCAATATGGACCCTTCAAGTACAAATGTGTACCTTTTGAAAAGGTACCACCCCAGTGACAGCTCTCATACCTTTATTTCCGAGAGTGTAGAGGAGCAACGGTTCATTGTAAAAAAAAACATCAAATTGTCCCATTGTCCTCCTATGGCTAAGTGCACCTTGTGATCCATGGTTTAAAATATGCATTATTAGCATTGCTTTTGGGAGGAAAACAACTGCAACAAAGCTGTCTGTCTCAATGTAAATTCATTAAGACATGAAAATGAATGAATGCAGATTTCTCACAATGCTGATTTGCTCACAAAAAAAAAATGAAGATAGCTTAGATGACCTTAAAAAGAAAAAAAAAAATTGTCAGGTGTTTGTTAGCCAAAAAATAGATATATTGTTCTTTGTATGTGTCTGTAGTCATTTTTTTTTTCTAAACATAGCCCAAATTGCACCATACCAAAACCTTAAAAACCATGATACATGCCGAACCGTGAGTAGTTTGTACCAATGTAGCCCTGATGGATCTGTCATTGTAATTGATTTTGGTTTATCTCTTGTTTTGTTTTCCTTTTGAAGACTGCATCAAAAATGTGGTTAATGTATGGTTCATTAGTGTTAAAATGACAACAATCTCTATTATATAAATAAAACATATATATTGTTGTCTTAAATATTATTAAATATATATGTGAGAAAAAATTTATATTTTAGATTTTTTTCTAAGCATTGCAGAAACCATACTGTACCGAAACCGTGACCCTAAAAAGGTCAACCGCTTGAACCGTTACAGCCCTAACAGACAGACAGACAGACAGACAGACAGACAGACAGACAGACAGACAGACAGACAGACAGACAGACAGACAGACAGACAGACAGACAGACAGACAGACAGACAGACAGACAGACAGACAGACAGACAGACAGACAGATAGATAGATAGATAGATAGATAGATAGATAGATAGATAGATAGATAGATAGAAAGATAGATATATAGATTATCTGTATCTTCAGGGAAGATGAGTAGGATCTGCTGTAATACATGCTGCTCAGGTAGACCCCAGGTCTAGGACAAAGAGGCCTTGAGTTGATTCCTGTGCACACATACCTGACAATCACCAAGTTGATCACTGAAGGGGAGGTCAAAGATCTGAAACAACTGAGTCAGCAGGTAAACAGGAAAACCGCCAGCTTTGCAGGGCACATGCTATGACCTACAGACAAGGCCGTTGAAAGTGTTCGATGCAGAGTTTGGATCTGTAAAAGTCCATTACTGGCTATCCTCAAGAATTTATGATATGTTTAGAGCATTTTGATTTTAGCCTTTTACCATTTTACAATATAATGTATGAGTTAATAGTGTGTGGCACATTCTTTACATACTATTAAAGACAATGTGTTTTCCTTAGACAAAATATTTGTATTAAACAGCCAAACATACATTGAATGGGTCAGAAATATTTTAATTTTATTGCAGAAATCATTTAAATATTATTGAGGTGGTCCACTGTGATATCATGTTTTAAAATTTTGTTGATGTGTGATGTAGCTGTGTGAACAACATCTCTTAATGTAATACGCTCAAAGTTCAATGCAAAGAGAGACATTGGCTTTTACAGAGTTAGCTTAGCAAAGCCTACAGTGAACCAAGTTTGGAGACTACAAAAAATACATCCGGCTTTATGAAATCATAAACCCTTTAGGTTACATGCATAGGAAATGCGCAGTGAAGGGACGTAGCCAGAGGCACTGTAATGTTATAGCAGAGAAAGCTACAATGTCATCAAAATGCTGCTATTTCCACAGAGCTTGTTCTGTTTCTGAATTTGGGCTTCCAAAGGACACGACACAAAGAGATAAGTGCTTACAATTAAATTTTAATTATGTTCCAGAGAATTATAAATAAAGATAGCTCTAGCATTTGACAAAGGACAGCTTCCAGAATCTCTCCCAGTTCAGTGGTGGATTCGACTGAAAACTCCTCAAAGAGAAAGCAGCTCCAACCATAATAGACGAATCTGTGGATTGTGAGCCTCAACCTGTAAGTAATGCTATTACATGCATAGTTTCTAGTGTTGAGGGTATGTTGTAGCAAGGACGTAAACAAGGATGTAAACGACTGCAAATGCTGTTTTGCCATATTAACAATTTAGCTACAAATTCATATTTATCCATCAAACCCCAGTAAACACCCAAAATCTTCAACAGTGCTGCAGTGTCTCTCTATGCGGCCGCTTTCCCTGCATTCCACATCTCAAATAATGAATTCGTAAAAAATATGAGAATGTTTCATTTTATTTACAACAGGTTATTCAGAATATATGTGAAAGACACTTCCCAGGTTTTATTTTAGAGAGCGGGCATGAGGTTCAGCTGTGTCCTTTTTATTTTCTGTCTGATTAAGGCTCACACTGATACGACTGCTACACTGACAGAATTTACACAGCAGAGGCCAAGCACATGCTTGTAGGGGCGTGACGCTTTTTTCTGGTGACGTGAAGCCGATCCGCGAATCACAGCACATTATGTTAGCTAACCAATCAGAGCCTCTTGAGGGCAGGCTTTTGGAGGAACTAGAAAATATGACAGACGTTTTCATGTTAGCTCAGTAGCAGTATATAATTAAAGTAAGGTATATGAAAAAAAAACGTGATTTTTTTTATAAGTGACGAATGAGCACACATTGATTTGCATATTATAAAACACAACCAAGCCTTAAAAATACACTCTGGACCCCCCTTTTAAATAAAGATCATGTTCCATAAAAGAATTTTGTAAATGTCCCACTTTAAATTTATCAAAACTCAAATTTTGCTTAGTAATGTGCATTGCTAAGCACATAATTTATTATTATTATTATTATTATTATTATTATTATTATTATAAAACCTTTCATTTTCCTTCGGCTTAGTCTCTATTTCAGAGGTCGCCATAGCAGAATGAACCACTAAATATTCCCGCATATATTTTATGTTCCTCAACCCAGTATTGGGAAACACCCGTACACACTCATTCACGCACACGGACAATTTAGTTTATTCAATTCATGTGTAGCGAACATCTTTGAACTGTGGGGGGAAACTGGAGCACCTGGAAAAACGCGAACACGGGGAGAACATGCAAATTCCACACAGAAATGCCAATAGGATGATGAAACATCAAATTTCAAAATCCAAATCTTCAAATTATTGTAACTCAGCCAAATATTGCGATACAACAAAGTACACATCAATGGAAAGCTTATCAAGTCATCTTTCAGCCAGGTGATATATACAGGACATCTCAGTTGTAATCATCTCCCTGCAGAATGTAAACAAAGGAATTATTACTGAACAAACTGAAGATGTTATTCTAAATGATCATATGTCAAGTCTTGGAGAAATGCAATGAGAATGCTAATTACTCAACTAGACTAATAAATGCATAGCTAACCATCTTACCAACTAAATAAATGAATAAATACATGTACTACTTTTTGTTGTTGTTGGCTATAGCATACCGCCTCTGGACATTTGTGATTTTGTAAAACTTCCACTGGCATCTCAGTTAGACAGGCTGCAGGAATTTAAGGGAAATTATAATAAGCTATTCTCCTACCACATACTGATTTTGCACTGTGGTTAACTTTCATGTGTGACCGTGGCTCACGCACATTTAAAATATACACAAGAAAGAAAAAAAAAAAAAAAAAAGCCATTGCACTAGACTGCTCTAATCATTTGGCGGCTTCGGTATCATGATTGCCCCAAAGCCTGTGAAGGAGAGAACACGGCACACTAATAAGTCAGCATGTTTAGTACCAGAAGTTGATCCCAAGAGTTTTGGGTCAGCCAAGACTCACTGGAGGACAAAAACACCATACATACACAATGTCCTGGACAGTGGCTAACAACAATTCATCATCTCCTACATGTGAATCTCCCAGCTCTCCCAGTCTTTTTAACCTCACGGTCTCTGCTGAAATAATAATGTACAAACCAACAAAATATGTCCTAATTAAAATAAATAAGTGTTTTGGAGTGAAGGATTTGCATTTACCCTATGCCTTGAGGTTAAGATTATTTTCCTACTAATCATCTGCAAGCAAATTAATTATGTTTTATGCTTTTTAATGTAGCACAATATATTTTGCCACTTTCTCTCAAAATTGTAATAACACTATCTTAAGAACACCATTTAATCAACTTTAAGTGAATTATCATTCTTTAAGTGCTAAAAAAAATGCATTTGCTCATTACCCTGATGGCAGAAGTATAGTGTACACGTATTACCATTCAGTGCCAGAAGATGCATTTTGACCAAAATTAAAATGAAATGCTACAGTTTTTGTTAAACCTTTAAAAGAGATCATTGAATGACTGTGATAAAACATAACAAGATATTGCTGCCTTTCAAAAAGCAATGTACAATCACTACGCTTTTTGACATACTTGATTTAATATAATCTTTTGTCTTTGATTCAGAGCAAAGCTGAGTCTAACATGACTATCGTAGAATCTAAGAAAACTCAGTTTTGACAAAATATGTTGTCATTGTGCTTAAAATGTCCTCATACTTCTAAGAATGTATCAATAACAAATATATTTAGGGCAAAAGTAATGCATACATCGTCAGCACATATAATAGCAATTTATGGCAAGTTAATTCATAACAACATATCGCATGAAAGACAAAGACTATAAGCCGACTCACTGCCAGAGTTACCGTTATGATACTGTAGTGCGGGTCAAAAAGCTAGTCAAAATCTTGCTCAATCAGGCATTTTCCGCAGTTACTGGTCATCGTTGTTATGAAATGTCTCCTCCCACTGAGTGCATCTTCACCGCGTTCACCTGGGATGATTTGAAGTCTGCCACACCTATGTGGCCGCGCACTTCACGAATTCTGTGCTTTTCAGTTCATTTACAAAACATGTCAGTGTCAACGCATCGCAGAGGACAGCAGCCAATCACATTACTTTTCCAACGTTGCGTAAACGTGATTGGCTAGCATCTGTTCTAGGGTATTTGCATTAAGCGATCGAAATGACAGACACCTGTTTTATGATTTAAAGTTCATGTGAATCATCGATGCTGACTAGGCATGGGATGACAACCATTTTCAAGGTATACCGCGGTTTGGAAAAGTCAAGGTTTTGAAACCGCCAAAATTTTCTGTAATACCGTTCCCAAGGTATGTGTACGATTTTTTATTTACGTTTTTTTTTTTTTTCATTTTTTAGGACAACAGTATCTCCAGCAGAAAAGATCTCCAAAAATGCCAATTTAAAATGTAAAAAAAAAAACTGTGTTTCTAAAACGAATGAAGACAGCAGAAGTCAATGATTCATTTGAATTATTTAACCTGACATGTTCACTGCTCCAAAATATATTAAATGTTTCTCAAAATAAAATACATTGTGTTAAATGCAGGAAAAAGATTGTAGTTTTTTACCCAGACTTTTAAGAAGAATATATCTTAGAGCAGTATTCACAATACCGTGAAACCGTGATATTTTTATCCAAGGTTATCATACCTTCAGAATCTTATACCAGCCCATGCCTAATGCTGACATAAGAAATATTGCATTTAAATTAATTTCAATAATCAGAGGACAGTTTCATTCAGTGAACCTACATTTATGCTTACCAAAATACTGACATGAAAAACCATGTAATCTGCGCAGGGTGACTAAAAAAGCATCAAAAATCACCAGTGGACTAGTCTGTGCAACCTCTAATTTATGTATGTGTGTGTGTGTATATATATATATATATATATATATATATATATATATATATATATATTACCCTAAACTGTCTAGTTAACCTAATTAACCTAGTTAAGCCTTTAAATGTCACTTTAAGCTGTATAGAAGTGTCTTAAAAAATATCTAGTAAAATATTATTTACTGTCATCATGACAAAGATAAAATAAATCAGTTATTAGAGATGAGTTATTAAAACTATTGTTTAGAAATGTGTTGAAAAATCACAGAAAATGGGGAAAAAAATAAACAGCCGTGCTAATAATTCAGGGGAGCTAATAATTCTGACTTCAACTGTATATATATATATATATATATATATATATATATATATATATATATATATATATATATATATATATATACATAATTTTTATGTAAAAAATGTTATTATTATTAATGTGTAATTAACATTGTTTTAATATGCATATTGGCATAAGCTTGCATTATCTCTCGTTCTAAAAAAGGAGGGAAAAAATCCTTATAGTTCAATTTGGCAGTGGTTTGATTAAAATTTGCTGGAGGCATTTTCTCGCCAACAGACAGAATCCTGGAGACATTTCACTCCAGTGATGGTAATGAAGACAACATGAGGATTTGCAGATGTAGATTAAAAGGTTAAGATCCCATCTGTTGTCAATAAGATGAAGATAAGAGAGACAGAGGAGTATGTTCTGAAGCCACGAATGCTCTTCAAGAGCAAGCTGCTGTTAGTTTCAAAGCATGCGACTGATATTAAAAAAATATATATCATCTTTTACCCTAGTTGATCATACTTTACAAAGTTGGTTTAGGCTAAATATAAAGATGGGAATATACTGAAACTTTACAAGTTTAAAGAGGTCACATGATGTGATTTCATGTTTCCTTTTTCTTTAGTGTGCTATGTAGCTGTTTGTGTGTCTGAAGATCTGCAGAAGTTACAAAGCTCAAAGTCACCCACAATACTTTTTATTTTCTTTTTCATCCAGACCTGCTGAAAGTGTCTTGTTTTGCCTCTGTGTGTTTGTTTTCCAAAAGAGGGAGTCGATACAATCTATTTGTGCTTCAAATTCATATTCAGAACAAGTATCGAGTGCAATAAATAGTTTTTTGTCATAGGAAGATATTGTAATTGTATTAACCACTGAAGACATAAAACTGGTATCAGTGACCCAACACGAACAGAGATACAGACTGCAACAGTCAAACTATTTAATGTATAGTTATTACATGGATACAAATCATATTGAAATAACAAATTAAGTATTCAAGTAGGTATAGTTTCAAATAATGACATTTTTTTAAAACAGTGTTATTGTTATACATTATTACAATGATGGACAAATGTATGAATGTATGGATATTTGTACGTTTTTTACTTCTGACATTATTTTAATTTGGCAATGTTGTGATTTATATCTAGACAAAATTGCATATTCGATGAATTTAAAGGCATTATAATGAGAGTGGTATTGAAAGCATTCGATTGCTTTCATTGAGAGGATTGATCAAATGTTGTTGTAATGTGGTGTTCTTAATTTTAAAATAGTTTATATGGCTGTGATCTTGGTCAGGTCTCTCTTGTAAAAGAGATTTTAAATCTCAGTGAGACTTCCTAGTTAAATAACGGTAATAAATAAAAATAATTACTTATTTCTTTAAATGCATGAAATTACTGCAAGAGAATGAACTCCCACTATTCTGAGATGGCACATCTAAGGTTGAAGAAAATAAATAAATGTCCAATGGGTGTCCAAAAAAAAAAAAAAAAAAAAGTAAAACTAACAAACACACTCACTGACCACTTTATTAGGTGCACCTTACCAGTACCAGGTTGGACCCTTTTGTGCCTTCAGAACTGCTTTAATCATTTGTGGCATAGATTCAACAAGGTACAGGAAATATTCCTCAGAGATTTGGATCCATATTGACATGATAGCATCAGACAGTTGCTGCAAATTTGTCAGCTGCACATCCATGATGTGAATCTCCCGTTCCACCACATCCCTAAGGTGCTCTATTGGATTGAGATATGGTGACTGTGGAGGCTATTTGAGTACAGTGAACTCATTGTCAGGTTCAAGAAACCAGTCTGAGATGATTCACACTTTTATGACATGGTGCGTTATCCTGATGGAAGTAGCCATCAGAAGATGGGTAACACTGTGGTCATAAAGGGATGGACATGGTCAGCAACAATATTCAACGCTGGGGCATTGACACAATGCTCAGTTGGTACTAATGGAAGTGCTCAAAGTGCCAAAAAATATCCCCCACACCATTACACCACCACCAGCAGCCTGAACCATTGATACAAGGCAGAATTAATCCATGCTTTCAAGTTGTAGATGCCAAATTCTGACCCTACCATCCGAAGGTCGCAGCATAAATTGAGATTCATCAGACCAGGCAATGTTTTTCCAATCTTCTATTGTCTAATTTTGGTGACCCTGTGTGAATTGTAGCCTCAGTTTCCTGTTCTTAGTTGACAGGAGTGGCACCCGGTGTGGTCTTCATCTGCTGTAGCCCATCCACCTCAAGGTTGGACGTGTTGTGCGCTCAGAGATGCTCTTCTGCATACTTCAGTTGTAACAAGTTTTTTGAGTTATTGTTGCCTTTTTATCAGCTCAAACCAGTCTGGCCATTCTCCTCCGACCTCTGGCATCAACAAGGCATTTGCACTCACAGATTTGCATTGATTTGCTGCTGTGTGATTGGCTGATTAGAAATTTGCGTTAATGAGCAGTTGAACAGTTGTACCTAATAAAGAGGCCAGTGAGTGTATGGTGTTAGTTTTATACCTACAATATCTGTTGGAATAACTCATTAATTATGAATTGTAGAGTCAGGTACAACAACTAATACTACTAAATTGCATTACTAGTGTGTGTTTACATGTAATATGTTTACCATTGCAGTCTGCGTGGATTTTCAAAAAATGTGTTTGAAATCATGAAGTTTATTTATTTTATTTTTTTTGCAATTCCATTTTGCACCACTAGTATAAAAAAAATCCACACTTCACCTTTAATGCAGCGGTATGTTTATAGATGAAGCAAATAAATAAATAAAACTAAAGCCTATCTCCTCTATGCAGAAGGCTCCAGAGAATTTGATTCCTTTTCATGTGTCAGAATGAAGGTGTTATTCTCCTCCTCAAGGTTTTTATCACCTCACAGGCCCTGACAGCTTCAAGCCGCTCTCTCAAGAACATTCATAAACAGTATTATAGGACTCAATGAGGGGAGAGAAAAAGAGGAAGAAGAAAATGTCACTGGTTTAAATATTCTGACTCGTGTCTTTATTAATTCCGTTTTCATGATCCATGCAAACACAATGTTATGTTAACATGCATTGAGGATTAGTGTAAAGAAATTTGTTGACTTAGGATTTTTCTCTCTGTGTGTGAATGATTTATTTTCCAGTCTTCTTCTTTTTTTTTTCAATTTACCCTGACAATGATTTCAAAGTTATTTATTTAGTCATGGACCGAAATAATCTGACATTTCTGACACTTGTTTATGCTCCCATATCAATCACCCTTTCTTCAGACTATAAATGCATCTTGAACGGATTTTTCCCCTCACACCATTGTGTATATCGTCATTCATAACACTTCAATAATATAGAGATAAGTCCAAAGCAATTGGCCTGCAGAACTTCCACAGAACCTCCTTTCTTTTTTCTTCTGACATAAAGGTTTAATAACATTACTTTCACGGGCCAAGCAGACAGGTTTGATGTTCGTCTCGGTATAGAAACCCACCGTAGCCTGCCTTCCCTCATCACCATTAAAGCCTGTCAGAAGCAGAGCTTAAGCAATAACATGGCAGACATACACAGTGTAATTCCTCACATCAGACACATGACCTGCACCTCGGAATGTAAGGAGATTAGTCAGGCACATGTATTTGCATTTGTGCGCTTATTAGGAATGTTTCTATCTGGCTTTTCTGCAATGTTAGTCGACACTGAGCTGGATGACAAAGATCAACCTGTGCTGAAATAACAGGTGTGTCTATTATATGAACAGGTTCAACAATAACACATGGAGGGAGTAATAGAAACCTGTTTAAAAACAGACAGCATTTTTTCATTTCTTTAGTGGCATACACTACCTGACTAAAGTCTTGCCATTGATCCCAGTTGTACTTCTAGTTGATCATTTGGAAAAAAATCGGCAGAAGGTAAATTCTTCAGATGAATCAGATATTGAACTGCATCCCAATCATCACAAATACTGCAGAAGACCTACTCGAACCTGCATGGACCCAAGATTCTCACAGAAATCAGTCAAGTTTAGTAAAAGAAGAATCATGGTTTGGGGTTACATTCAGTGTAGGGGTGTGCAAGAGATCTGCAGAGTGGATGGCAACATCAACAGCCTGAGGTATCAAGACATTTGTGCTGCCCATTACATTACAAACCACAGGAGAGGGCAAATTCTTCAGCAGTATAGCGCTCCTTCTCATACTTGAGCCTCCACATCAAATTTCCTGAAAGCAAAGAATGTCAAGGTGTTCCAGGATTGGCCAGTCCAGTCACCAGATATGAACATTATTGAGTATGTCTGGGGTAAGATGGAGGAGGCATTGAAGACGAATCCAAAGAATCTTGATGAACTCTGGAAGTCCTGCAAGAACACTTTCTTTGCCATTCCAGATGACTTTATTAATAAGTTATTTGAGTCACTGCAGAGATGTATGGATGCAGTCCTCCAAGCCCATGGGAGTCATACACAATATTAATTCTTTTTCCACTGCACCATGACTTTATATTCTATACTGTACATTATTTCTGTTTAGTGACAAGACTTTTGTCAAAGCAAAGTCAGACCTTACTGTCCAAATTGAATAATTAAAAATCAAGGCTTGATCATGTTTTACTTTGGTAAAATAAGCTTAATCTAGAGACACTTGCCTTTCATAGAAGCCACTTCTAATGCCAAATAATCAAAGAAGAAGTCAAGTTATTATTTGCTGTTACTAAAACTTGGATAGGCGACAAGACTTTTTTCAGGTAGTGTAGATAGACCTGTGATCCAAAAAAAAAAAAAAAGAAAGATTAGATTAGATTCCGAGACACTGATAAAAGAGTCAATTCCAAAAGTTGTTCACAAATGATTAATTATTAGTTTGATTACCACAAGATAATAGTAATCAGAAGTCAGATACATTAGCACAAAGACATTATTTTGGATGGTTAGGTTCAAATAACTAGTTAGTGTTTATTTTAAGTCATTGCATAATTTGTAATATTTGGTTATGGTAAGTCATGCTGGAACTACCAAATAAAACCATCCGCTTGTTAAGTCATGACATATCGGTGACGTATGGATAGGTGTGTTAAGATTAATTGTTTCTTTGATGCACTGCGATGCAGATGCGGACAGTTCGGTATCGCTTCAGTATAAGATCATAATTGGTTATTATGTACTGACGTCATTTATCTCCTATGCGCTATGTCGTGGTAGAATACTATGGCAAAGGAGGCGTGGGCGATCCTCTCGGCTATTAAAGTGATACTTGTGGATCCAGACATGACCATGCCTGTGGTACGAGTTTTTTCCACCGTGTCTATTACTGATTACCTGTGATAACCGCGTATATGCGTATTTAGACTCTAACTGCAGCTGTCACTCATCACTGAGCTGTGCTTTAATTTTAAAGCCAATCGCTTTTGTTGAGCGGGTGAAGACAATGACCAATCATAGGAGTATAAAAACTCGCTTGACAGTGCCCAAAAAGCAAGCGGGATAATATTTACATTAGTTTATTTGTTATAAATGCTCAGGTTGTTCTGTGCATGTATTGGAGTTTTGTCTAAAACATTCAATAGCGTGTTTTCTTTGAGCAAGTAAAATAAATTAAAACGCACAGTTCATATATCTTACTGCTTGTATTAAAAGACACTATTGTATTACAAATACTAGATAAATAATAATATTTTTATAGAGTTTAATACAATTTTATTCTTGTGTTGTGAAGAAAAAAATCGAATTATGTATGGAAAGCATCGTCAATGCACCGTGATGCACCGAGATATCGAATTGAACCGAATCTATGGCATGATAATCTTAACCAAACCGAACCGTGAGACCAACGTATGTTCACACCCCTACGTATGGAATACTGTTTCTGGGTCCAAGCTGCTTCATATTTGAATTGAGAAAATATTAGTTTATTAGTTTATGACTTTTTAGTCATATCACACACTAAAGTAAATTTTATATAAAATCATAGTGTACACTACAGTCTCTAGACTTGCTGCATCACAGACATCAATATTTTAACAATTTATACAATATATAAACAATATATATATATATATATATATATATATATATATATATATATATATATATATATATATATATATATATATACACACACACATATATATATATATATATATATATATATATATATATATATATATATATATATATATATATATATATATATATATATATATATATATATATATATATATATATAGTTGAAGTCAGAATTATTAGCCCCCCTTTGAATTTTAGTTAACCTAATTAACCTAGTTAAGCCTTTAAATGTCACTTTAAGCTGTATAGAAGTGTCTTGAAAAATATCTAGTGAAATATTATTTACTGTCATCATAGCAAAGATAAAATAAATCAGTTATTAGAAATGAGTTATTAAAAGTATTATGTTTAGAAATGTGTTAAATCTCTCCGTTAAACAGAAATTGGGAGAAAAAAAATAAACAGGGGGGCTAATAATTCTGACTTCAACTGTATATCTAGTCATACTGTGATCGTGATTTTCGAAAGTATTACATCGCTTTGTAAACGTTTATTAATACCACCATTTGTTGAGTCTCCCCACACAGTTTGATAGAGCGCTTGGACCCGGAAGCTGCTTTGCATGACATCACACTTAACAAGCGAATAGGCTATGATCTGTATTGTTAAATATGATAATTCGCTGTTTATTATAGTTTTATTCTGTGATCCTGCATGTCGTATAGTAAACAACTGACATCTCTACTAATATCTTGGACCATGGCACTAAAACTACAATATACCAAATAAATACAGTATACATGACCTTAACTAGTATGTATTTAATAATTTCATACAATCTCGCAATTATACACATGCGTGCAGTACACTGTAATTAAATGTCAATTACTTCCATTTGAATGAAACTTGTAATCATACCATTAACTTTATCTTAATTCAAATGTTGCCCCAAAAACTTACTCCTACAATTACTCCTAAACCTCAGACTCATTAGCAGAAACTATAGGATTTTTCCAGCACAACATTTAGTTACACAGTAAATCCATAGTCTTGTAGGTTTTTTAAGTAAGTACACAGTAGTTAAGGCCACCTAATAAAAAGTATGACTAGAAATACTTCAGGAACCAGCACTGCTAAAAATGTGGGTAGAGCACTAATGGACCCTGTAGTCATAGTGATGTATGATGTCACTACTCAAGTTCTCAGACTCAGCATCAAAGGGACTTCCCCAAATACATGTGCAGAGGCTGGTAAGACACTGCTGGTTCCTGAAGAGAGGATTATGCTTAACTAGGATAATGTTCAGTGACTAATGCTTCAAACTGTTCCACTGACTTACCCTAGAAGTAAGGATGCATGACCTTGAGAAATGGATGAAGAGGGAGCATTATTGTAGAATTGCTAAATTATAAAAGTGACCTCCCTATAATTATAAACTTAAACATGTGATGATGGTCTTGCTTTATATAATCAGTTTTTTCTTTTTTTTGACTGAAATGATGTCAAAATGAAACTGAATTGATTCTGACACAATACTGTACAAACTGCATCAGAGTGAACAATCTTTATGAACAACTACAAAAGTATCAGATTTATATTGCTTTATTTGATGATAAAATGGACAAGCAACATTGTACAAATTATATGATCAATTAGTCCTGACAGCATTTGTTTTTAGGTCATTGTAACTTGTTCTAACTTAATTTTATAAGTTACAAAAGCTGTTTAAGTCAGTGTAACATAATATAAGTTCAATGGACTCATAAGGCTTATTTGATTCAGCTTAGAAATGCAACCAGGTTTTTTTAAGGCAACCAGGTTTTTTTTTACAGCAAAGTTACTCCCTTCAAAATGGGACCTCTGCAGTTTGTATCCTTACTTATTTAAAAAAAAAAAAAAACATTGAAACTTAGGAAGCTGTAATTTGACAACTTTTAGTTTGACACCCTGCTTTTTTTCAGAGATCTGGTCACCCTTATCTTGCACTCTCTTGTGTCAACATCTACTGACAATATGAAAATACTGTACATAACATTGCATGCTAGGAGGCAGTGCTTAATTTGATCCAGATCTTGCCAGTCAGATATTCGTGTTTTGTGTTCCGGTATTTAATTTCACTGATCTGGCATTAACTTTTGCATGGTGAATACCTGCATGTGTATGTGTGTGTGAGAGAGAGAGAGAGAGAGAGAGAGAGAGAGAGAGAGAGAGAGAGAGAGAGAGAGAGAGAGAGAGAGAGAGAGAGAGAGAGAGAGAGAGAGAAAGTGTGTGTGAGTGACAGAAAGTGAAAAACAGCAAGCAACGATGTCTGGATTGTGTGAGCGCATAAAGTTAGTACGTTTACAATCACTCTCATTGGTTGGTAATTATTGTTTCGTGCGCAGTGAGCAGCGAAAATAAATAATGGCAAAGTGGCCTGCATAAATAATATTTGTCTTTTCAAAATGCCAGAGGCAGCCAAGCATACAGTATATTGTTTCTTTAAAACCACGAGTAAATTTGATAAGGAGCCTGATCAAAAGAAATTTCAAATGGATCAGCATAGCGGGAGACAGAAGCAAAGTGATCTCAAGTCAGCCAGAAAACATGATGGAAGAGGTAACTGTGGGCTCTTCTTAAGGATTGCACTGAGTGAATCATTTTCACTTGGCACTGGGTATTGATGTTAAATATGATTTATGTTTGTAGCTACATGTTTGTTTGTTTTTTTTACTCATTGTTGGCCCATAACGTTATATTGCACAAAATAATTAAAGACTATTAGTCTTTATTATTTACTATTAGATTTTTTTATTTTATTATTTTTTTATTAACCGCTTAGTAATGTCATGTTCCGGGAAAACTGAAACTTGTATGTCCTGGTTTTGTTCCGGAAATTATCCATTTACAAATGGTAGGAGGAAATATGTAAATGATAAAACAGAAGTCGAAAAGTGATGAGGCTTCTAAAACCAGTATTTTAACATTACGGGAAGTAGTAATAAGAATTGAACACTGCTGGATTAAAATACAGTACTGTAATTAAAGGGATAGTTCACCCCCAAATTAAATTTACTCACTATTTACACTCACTCTAGTGGTTCCAAACTTTTGTGTTTCTTTATTCTGTTGAACACAAAATAAGATATGTTTAAGACAGCTGAAAACCTGCAACAAAGGACATCCATAGTAGGAAAAAACAAATACTGGTTACAGGTTTCTAACATTCTTCAAAATATCTTCTTTTGTGTTTAACAGCTAAACTTTGAACAGTTTGAAATTAGTATAGTGTCACATCTGCCATGCGGTGCAAGGAGTGGAACAAATGTGAGGATCCAAATGCAGTCTTTTGGGTTTATTGAACTCAAATAAAAACAAACAAAAAGGACAGGGAGAACACTCAAACACCTCGGAAGTAACGTAAACGACTGATAACAAATAACTTAACAAAGGGGTATATATAAACATATTGTTTAACAATTTGATAAGGAGATGGAGACAATTACGACAATAATTGTCAAGAGAAAACGCAAATGACCGAACGTGTCAAAGGAAACTGAACAAAACACAAACAACACTGGGAACGTTACATAAAGAGTGAGTACATGATGACAGAATTTAATTTTTTGGTGAACTATCCTTTTAAATTATTAGAATACTAATGAACATAAAAACATGAACTACTTTTCTTGCATAACATGCACACACACTGATAAATATAAACTAATAATGAAGAAACCCAAATAAGGCATCATTTGATCTCTTTTCAAAGTGTTTTTGAGAGTTTTTCCCTTTTAATAGATGACAGGGAAACTTGAGGAGATGAATACAAAGCACGAACAAACCATCATCAACTAGTAGGGGTGTGACGAGATGCCTACTCCACAAGACGAAATGAGACACAAGATTGGGTTCATGAGAACAAGACGAAACAAGATTTTGTACTATTTTTAAGAAATATTCAATGATGAAAACAATGAATGGAAAATAGTCTTTTATTCAACTGAAAAAAAAATAAATAAATCACAAATTGCAAAACTATTTAGGTGCTTTTTTTAAAAAAAAAAATCAACGTATAAAATGCTATATAACTTATATTTTAATGAATTATATACAGTGAAGAACATGCAAACACTGCAAGATATTTAGCTAATAGCCTACGTAAATGAAAAATCGTCTTTTTATATAGAATTTAAATATTAGCAAAATATTTGAAAATGCATAAAAAATGTATTCAACAGAAAAAAAAAATCACAAACTACAAAATGTTTAGGTGCTTTTTAAAAAAAATGTAATGCATGGTATTTAATTTCTATCTTATTTTCTTTCTATTTTTCTACTTTTTTCTATTTCATCGAATTCTATGCTGTAAAGGACATGCAAACACAGCAAAATATTTAGTTATAAACTCTACTGACTGGCTTCTGCCAGTAAAATTTCACACAAGGAATTGAACTTTCCGCAAATTGAACTTAAAATGCATGTAATTGTTGGTATTTCATTTTTATTTTTTTAGCAGTTTTACTTTAATTTAGCAAGATTTCATTCATGCCCCGTCACAAACTCTGAGCTACTGAATGCAAATATAAAGTAAGGACTGATAGGAGAGAGTTGTTTTAATGTAATTTGATACCGCACACGATAGTATAAACGTGTGTTCGGTGATGATGAAGGTGTATGTCTCGAGTCTCCAGAAGTTCACTGTGCGAGTGTGTGTGTGAGCGCATGCACACTTAGAGATGTGTCTGTGGTCTTTCACTGACTCTGTAGGTGCAGAGATTAGTGTCAAACAGCCGTGTGTGTAGGTCTTATCCTGTCGCAAAAGTTGGCTTAAAGACCTACACGATGGTAGTAGTTTGATTACGGTCTTTAATCTGCACTTCAGTACTTCGACTGAAAAAGGAATACTCAAAATGTCTTAATTCCATTTGTTTACGATGATTATGACTTTAAGCATATCTGAGGGGCTATTCTATTGCATGGATATGAAGCATGGTTAATGTGTGTGGCTGCAGTTGTAGCCTCTATTGGACAGCTGCTGAACTTCCGTAAAAAAAAAAAAGGGGGTATGTCACACTCACCCAAGCAACCAAGTGATATGCGCAACTCCCGAGCCCAGCCTGGGTTGCCAGGTGTGTGCAAAGCACCTGATTGGCAGTTCAAATCAAATCCTGCCTCCAATCTTCAGTGCTAAATTCAACCTCACACGCTCCATCATAACATCACAACTTTTCACCTCGATGAGAAATCTCATCACAAATTTATCTAGCGAGATCTCGTCATGCAAGATCTTGTGACGTCCCTATCATCTAGCCTAAGTATCTTTATTCTAAGGTAGGACCAAGTAATGCACTTTTATAGCATAGGCACTTTCAGCAAAATAAGAGCTTTGTGGCCTTAATGAGCTTGAGTGTTATGCATTAACCTCTAGTGTGTACAGTGTTTATAATGGGGTCAGAAGCACAATAATATGTTGCCTAATGTTGGTGGAGGTTTTCATAAGCTAATTGTAGGGAACGAGGCAGATCCTCCTCACACTGAGGTGACAGAAGTGCAGAGGGAGGAAAGGGTTTTTGCGCGAGGTGCCCGTGCTGGAGAATGACACTCCAGCAGACGCCAGTGCTAATAGGTTTCATGTGGCTGCCCTTCCAGCGGCTCTGAGGGGAATGTGTCACACATGAACTGCTTTAGCTGCTCACGCTGTCTCTCTCCCTTGCCACTCTACTCCATCACCGTCTCTGGTGCAAGTCTCTGTGGGTTTGTGTGTGTGTGTGCGTTTGTGCTTGCATAAGTGTGCGTGAATCAGACTAAAAAGCTTTTATACAAAGGTGGGGCAGAAGTGCACCTCAGACACAGAGCAGCATCTTGATGATACAATTTTTAATGTTGGGCTGATACATTTACTTTTTTTTAGAATTGGTGCATTTGTCTAACTAGTAGTAGGGTATACTACACCTTGGTCATTGGATGACATATTTAATTTGATATAAATGAAAATGAGGCTGTGCGGGATATATGCGTAGTGCAATTGGATGTTGGTTGCTCATGAATCATTAAATTAGGTTTCCCCAGAACATATAGGGCTAGATTTATTAAATAGGGAAACCCAGCACAACATTGACATAAAAGTGCCAATGGGAGAGGGAAGCTATTTCAGAGATATACTGATGTTGTGCATATCAAAGTATACAGGTGCAGGAGCTGATGTTTATCATATCTAGCACTGCGCATAAACCAGCGCAAATTTGGTTGCAAACAAGCAGAGCTGATGATGATAAGATGCAATCGAACTACTAACAAAATATGCACTTTTTGTCTGTGTGTGTGTGTGTGGTTTTGAAAAATATTACACAAATACTTCCCAATTAGATGTGATTTGAGATCCTAACCCTAGAATAGACCTAGGAGAGGGAACAAAAACTATACTGTTAATTGGAATATTTTTACATAAGGGTTACGAAAGGCAGTTTTTAGGGGGAGGGGGTGGTGTGTGGGTTAGAGAAAAGAGTTGTTCAACCCAGGGTCATTCTGAATTGTACTAAATAAATTTCTGAAGAGCACCAAATACTTCCCAGGAGCTACTTTTTTTTTGCAGCTTTTGTTTTCGCGAATGCACCAGAGGGCGCTTTGTATGCTTTTTGAGATCTCAAATTTCTCTCGCAAGTGCCATTCATGTCTGCTGTTCTTGCATAAATCCACCAGAGGCTGCTGTCAACTGACCAAAAGATTGTTTGACTGACCCATCCTTCTCCTTCCCTAAACCCAACCAATAGTTTTTTTCAAAAGCACCGATTGACCTACCCACCCACTTCCCTAAACCCAACTGACAGTTTTAAAATAAACATTCCAGAAAAGAGAGATTGACAGGCAGATTGGTGCAGTGGCAGCAGTAATGCTGTCGATGTATCGGTCTGTTGTGGTAAAGAAGAAGCTGAGCCGAAAGGCAAAGCTCTTGATTTACCGGTCAATCTACGTTTCTACACTCACCTATGGTCAGCTTTGGGTCATGACCGAAAAGACAAAATCTCATTTTGTGGTCAGCTGGTAAGCGCAGAAAAGGAATGGCATCATACCACTCGAATCGTTCGTTTTAAAGACAAAATGCACCCATGCGTATTTCTGGCTACATACAGTTGCAATCAGAATTATTAAACCCCCTGAATTATTAGCCCCGTTAATTTTTTTCCCCAATTTCTGTCTAACGGAGAAAAGAGTTTTTCAACACATTTCTAAACACAATAGTTTTAATAACTCATTTCTAATAACTGATTTATTTTATCTTTGCCATGATGACAGTAAATAATATTTTACTTGACATTTTTCAAGACACTTCTATACAGCTTAAAGTGACATTTAAAGGCTTAACTAGGTTAATTAGGTTAACTAGACAGGTTAGGGTAATTAGGAAAGTTATTGTATAATGATGGTTTGTTCTGTAGACTATCGAAAAAAAATTTAGCTTAAAGGGGCTAATAATTTTAACCTTAAAATGGGTTTTAAAAAATTAAAAATTGCTTTTATTCTAGCCGAAATAAAACAAATAAGACTTTCTCTAGAAGAAAAAAATATTATCATTATTACTGTGAAAATGTCCTTGCTCTGTTAAACATCATTTGGGAAATATTTAAAAAAGAAAAAAAAAATTCAAAAAGGTTTAATAATTCTGATCGCAACTGTAATTCGCGATCTCCAGAAATGTATATAGGGCTACGTTTTCAGAATGAGCCTATGTTGGGATTGTTTATTTAAAAACTGCTGCAAATTTACTCATCCTTATGCAATCAAAGGTGTTCAAGACTTTGAGTAAAACTTTTTTTTCATTTATTTATTTATTTGTAACAGTGGTCTTTGCTGATTCATATAATGCAATTGATTGGCAGACTGACAGGCTGGCTGGCTGGCAGGCTGGCTGGCTAGTTGTATTAATGGATGGGCGGTTGGATGGATCGACGGTTGATTGGACGGATGGATGGACGGATGGATGGACGGACGGATGGACGGACGGACGGACGGACGGACGGATGGGTGGTTGGATGGATCGACAGTTGATTGGATGGATGGATGGATGGATGGATGTAAAGTGTCAATGAAAGAAAGATAAGAGAATGGGGAAAATCAATAAAGACAGATTGATGATGGATGCATGAATAGTCAACAAACCAAAAGAAGAAAAAAAAAAAGAATGAAAGGAATGAGAGAAGCTAAAAAAGAAGTATAAGAAAAAGGGAATAAAATCAATAAAGAAACATGAATGGATGGACGGTTGGATGAATTCAACAACAAAGGGGAAAGAATAAGAGAAAGGAATGAGAGAAGCAAGGAAAGAAGGATAAGAATATGGGGAAAAAATCTATAAAGAAACATGGATGAATGGATGGATGAATGAATGGATGGATGGAAAGTGTCAACAAACTGAAAAAAAAATTAAAAAAAAGGAAGGAGAGAAGCAAGAAAAGAAGGATAATAGAATGGGGGGAAAATCAATGGATGGACGGAAAGTGTCAATGAAAAAGATAAGAGAGTGGGGAAAAAAATCAATAAAGAAACATTGATGATGGATGGATGGATGGAACTGGTTCTTTCAAACAGTTTGTTTCTGGTTCAAAGAACTGATCTACCAGTCTGTTTATATAAACATGCAACCATATATGCAATTATATTATTAAGACATCTCATAATGATTTGAAAAGATTTACACATCTAAAGCATATAAGTGAATATACTGTCTTCATCAACAACTTTATTTTTTTTATTCAAAGTGCTAGGTTTATGTAAACTGTGGCTGGCTCATCACTTCTTTAGTCCAAGTAAAGTCCTTTAGGCATCAATCATAAGATTATTCACCAGTGTATTATTAGCTCAATTCAAGTAAGAGTTTTGAACCATGAACTGTTTTAAATGGTTTGGATTTAGTGTTTTTTCCAGCTTACTTAAAAAAAAAGGTTCAAAAGACTTTCTTTGCAAACTGGACATCTCTGCACTGTTTGCTGATTTGGGATTAAATGCTGATTTGACATTTATTGTCCCAGATAACAAAATGCTTCACACTGATTTTGAAAATGTACAGCATGATTCGAATAATTTACAGAACAGTCCATTGTGAAATGTGAAGTATATTTATCCAGGAGTAGAATTGCTCTTGTGATTTTATTGTACAATAACTGTAATGTCCCAGCAAACAATTTTGTGTTTAATAGACATCTAATAGACATTTAAACGTAGATAGCCTGGCTAAAATAAGACTAAACTTGGGCTGTCAGTGAAAATCTAATAGACATTTGGGCAAGAATAGCCCAAACTAGACTTGTCGTCAAATAGACAGATTAGACAGACTTTATATGTGTAGTCATTCATTTGTTTATTAGATGACTAGTCTAGTTTTGGCCTATTCTTGGATGTCTATTAGATTTTCACTGACAGCCCAAATTTAGCCTTGTTTTAGCCAAGACGACTATGTTTAGATGTCTATTAGACATAGACATCTTAAAAAAAAAAAAAAAAAAAAAAAAACGCATGCTGGGTTGTACATGCCAATAATATTTTCATTCTCCATTTCATAACAATTTATGATTTACTATACTACTGATACTATTTGTACTATACTTAACACATTATGTGTTTCTTATAAATGACCCATATTCAATTAAAAATAATAATAATAATAATAATAATAATAATTATTATTATTATTATTATTATTATTATTATTACAATTATTATTATCATTATTAATTCATATGGAGTAGCAAAGTTGCTTACAGCAACTCTAGGAGAGCATATCAATTTTTTAAAAAGTAGAATTCAATATTTTTAATTTTGCTGAAGCCAGAAAAATTATATATGCAACACTTTTGAACAGATTCCTGCAGTCGGCATGCCATTTGCACACTCCCTAATAACTTGCAACATATTTGGCATTGTGCTGTGTGACACAACTGCACATTTTAAAGTGGATTCAAGCATGATACTGTGATACTGATACTTGTGCAATAAATCTAATAATGAAATGTCCTCACAACTAAATATTTAGTCAATTCTTATAACAAAGCGGAAACTACTGGAAACAATAGAAACACAGCCAAATGATAGACCAGGCTTCATCTAATAGGTTTCTATGGGCAAGCAGCTGCATCAGTGCCTTACATCACCAAGTGCAATGTAAAGAGCCTGATGCTGTGGCATAAAGCACGCCACCACTGGACATTAGCAGTGAAGATGTGTTCTCTGATGTTACCAATCACACTTCTCTGTCTGGCAATCCAATGGTCATGTCTGGGTTTGGCACCTACCAGAACAATGATATTTGCTAGACTGCATTGTGCCAAGAGTAATGTTTGTTTGGGGAATAATGGAGTGTGTTGTTATTCAGGGGTTGGACTTGGTCCCTTATATTTCCAAAGAAAATAACTTTTAATGCTTCAGCATACCAACACATTTTGAGCACTTTAATGCTCCCACCTTTGTGGGGAGAGTTTAGGGATCCCTCCTCCTGTCCAAACATGATTGCAGATCAACGCAAACTTCATAAAGACATAAAGAATGAGCAAGTTTGATATGGAGGATCTTGATTGTCCTGTACAGAGTCCTAACCTTAAGAATTAGAGCAGAGACAATGAGCCAGACCTATCGGTCTTTGTCAGTCACGTGCGTTTGTTGCGTGTGACGTCACACCGGCGCCATTTTTGTGGTATCGCTTCCCGAGACAACCTGAGAGAAACTCATAACCCAAGAGAGATGCATACCATAAAAAGGTCAAGCTGGAGAAGTACAAGAAAATCGAGAGTACGCAGCACCGCAATAAACTAAACAAAGATGCCAGGGGTCATTTTGATAGACTGTCTTACATTCAGGATATAGATCCGTTTGAATTAACTGCAAACCTGTGGAGTGCGCTGCCGCCGACCCCTCATTGCTGATAATAATAATGACATGTCATACTGTATATTATCAGTGTCTTAATATAAGTTCAGTTTGAACACCAGTAGACTACAGTAAGTATTTCTAATTATGTATTGCAGCTTTTAGTTTTATTTCGTTAGTTACATCCAATATTTACATTTACAAGCTGTTGGACAGATGTTTGTGTCCAAAGCATTTTACAAATATGAACAATAAATGTACTTAAAGCAACAGAACAAAAAATAGTCACTTTAAACCATCTATTCAGTTCAAACTGCTGATTGAGCTAATGTTTAACTTGCAGCAAAAGCACTCGTCTCAGTTCTTTAAAGGATTATTTAGTTCAGTAATAACTGCTTACCGTGTGTTTGATTCTGATGTACCAGTTTTGTTATTGTGAAGAACAAACAATAAATGAGTAAACAACAAATTTTATGTCATCCTCCATTTATTTACATTTATACAAATGATATGTTTATTCAGGCACTGAGGGAAAAGTCATTTCTGGAGGAATGCATTATAATCGCTTACATAAGACAGGATGAAACATCAGCAAAACACACTCATACACACTGTGGAAGAAACAAAGTTACAAAAATGTAAAGGAATTAGCAAAGAGCGTATCAGTTAAGCACAGAATGCATTTATACACCTTATACTCTTATTGACAACTCCAGCTCTTCTACACTACAGTTGGACATTGGTTTGTTTGTGCACAACAGACAGTTACAATCCTGTGCTGTAATGTGACATCTTCACCTTCACAGGGGAGCATCATGTTGATGGGTCAGTGCTTATTAAGATTGTTTTTTACCGATTACTACTTTTAGCATCATTCTTATTGCAAAATCCATCAGACATCCTGTATTCCTCAAGTTCACACAGCAGCTGTCAGTTCTCCTCCAACAGGCACTTTACTTCTACACATCTGTCTATACACAATTTACACTCAGTTGGTCTTGGCTACTCGTCGATATCCTTTCTTCTGAGTGGCAAATTTAAAATATCTGTCGTCGTGATATTTTTGATTACCTTTTCGATCGTGTGATTTACTATTACAGCCCTTAACACAACAATAACGTAACACTGTATTTACTACGCGAAAGACAGCTCACGTTAACTCGGATACAACACAAATGGCGGCTATGTCCCATAATGCAACTTGGTGTTTACGAGCGTGACGTCACCTGACAAAGACCGATAGTCCAACATCAATGTTAGAACTCACAAATGTGCTTATAAAAGAATTATCAAAAATTTCCATAGACACACTTCAACTCTTCCGGAAAGATTTTCCAGAAGGTTTATAAGCTGTTATGCTGCGTTCACACCAGCGTGAGTGATTTACATGTTAAGTCAATGCAAACGCGCGAATAGGCATCCTGCGGCGTGAAACTCGCGAACTGCACGAATGGCGCCGCACGAATTGAGCGTTTGACGCGCTTAACAAGCAAAACACGCGAATCGCTCGAGTTCAAAAATCTGAACTTCTGCGGACATTCGCGCCGCGTTAACCAATCAGGAGCTTGCTCTTGTAGGGGCATGATTGTGACGCAGCACCTGTTGTTGGTGTCCCGGGGGAAATCCTCGAGCCGACACTGACAACAGTTCATCAAACTGGGCTTGGCTCAGTCAGAAGCACCGCTGAAAGCCTCCGTCATCCAGGTTAAGTTTCTGGAGGAGTTTATGAGCTCACAGAGCTGGGTGCACCTCTGAAAGTATCTAGTAGACTCAGACACTGGTTCAAACGTATCAGCGCTGTTTTTCAGTCGTCATGTCCATGTTAGCCATTTAGCAACGAAGCTATAGTTACCGGGCAGACAGAAGCCCTGCCCATGATGCGAATCCACATCTGTTCTGAAGTGAATCTGACGCGCGAATGAAGCGATATATCCGCGCGTTCCGCGTCTGGTGTGAATGCAGCATTATAGATGCAAAGGGTGGGCCAACTCCATTTATATATTTAAAAAAAACCTACAGATGAAGATAAAGGTTTATTTAAATTTCATGTCCCAAAACCTTTGGCAATATAATGTACACTGAAATGAAAAATAGATGTTGCAATTGACTTAACAGAACACATGCATGTTTCATTAAAGGTCAGCAAGGGAGGGATAATACACTGCATGTGCAGTATCATATGTCTGATTGCTTCAGAGTATAGATGGATGAGGAATAGATGGAGACGGGGTTGAACGGAGGCAATGAGTACCGCTAGAAACATGAATGGATTTGACCTCATAAAACCCTTGAAGCAGTCTCAGGTTTCTCATTAAGACCGAGTGAAGGGAATCATCGGCGCAGTGGGACAGCAAAATCATCTTATTATTGAATGATCTATGCCAGTACACAGTTTAAGCATCTATATTAGAAGTAAATTTGGCGATTTATATGTCATGATTACACAATGAGCTTATAATTGACCTTGGAGGAAACAAATTATTATTGATGCAGAGCGGTATCAAAATCACCAAGAAGCCAATGATGGGTATTCGCAAGGTTAGCATAAAAACAGAGCAGGGATCTGTTGTTATTAATTATTGGCACTCGGGTTTACCGTGGAACTCTAAACACAGAGCTGTTTGGTGACTCTGGCACATTGTGTTGTGTTGACTGGGGGGGTGAAACTGCCCGGCAACAGACTCATTATTCCCAATTATGCCTCCCCTAACATCCATCATAAAGTCCTGTTGTAAAGCATGTGGAAGGCCCATTAAAGGGTGCTATTAAAGAAGTCCACATGGGGTTGATGGAGATGGAGTGTGGGCTCAGGAACGCCAGCTAACGGGACCCTCTGGGCTCCTCTGGAAAGTTTTACAGCTCCTGTGTGGAGGATTGAGGTGGTAAGGCTGGCTTGAAGATCCACAGCACACCAGAGGCATAGTGGGCTGGATTTATGCCTCTATCAAGTTTAGTTTCATAATTAGGAACTCGGTCCTGAGAGTATTGAGATACTGTGCTCATTCTAATATGTGCTGAATTATTCAGTGAGTCATCAGTTATTTTAGCTTTAAGGTGACGCTGTGCCATACGTTTTTAAGGAGGGCATGAAGGTTGTTTCATGTGGTAGGAATGATCAAGTTCTTTGGATCCAGGATAATGCATATTGTGTCATACTGGCATACTTGTAGAAACTAGTGTTAATACAGTCACTGGCCACTTTATTAGGTATACCTTACTAGTACCAGGTTGGACAGCCTTTTGCCTTCAGAACTGCCTTAATCTTTAGTAACATAGATTCAACAAGGTACTGGAAATATTCCTCTGAGATTTTGGTCCATATTGGCATGATAGCATCACGCTGTTACAGCAGATTTGTCGGCTGCACATCATGATGTGAATCTCCCATTCCACCACATCCCAAAGGTGCTCTATTGGATTAAGTGACTAAGTACAGCGAAATAATTTGTAGGTTAATCTATGCTCCATTCAACCAGTTTCATTTCTAGTGTTTATTTCTAGGTTAGTGTTTGCTACATTGAGCTCCATATTGTTTCTGTCAGCTTTCAGTTAAACTAATACTTAATTAACTATTATGGATCAGAACAATGGTTTGGGTCAACATTTTATGTGATAAGCCTGTCAGGCTTTATTCTCTGATAACTGTATATGCTATATGCTAAATGTACTTTATCCCTAACATATAGTAGGGTGCTGTACAATATCAAATGAACCTAATAAATACTTACAGCAATATAGGAAATAGTAAACTAACCCACAATATTCGAAGGTAAGGAAAATAAAATCAGCTAATACCAAGCGGCAACCTCCCGCTCTCCCTCGGGAAGCCAATACGGAAGTAACTAAAACTGCAATTCATCGACTCGCCTTGGGGGGCTGGCTCCATGAAGTCCAAGGGCTTTCTTTCTGCATTGGTAAATTGGCCATTTTTACAGCTGATAAAAACATGTTTACAGCCTGGTACAAACGATGGCTTTGATGCATATAGCTATGATTACCCTTCATGACAACTCTGAGGGGGGTGAATTTTTTTATAACTCATCCGTTTCGTTTTTATTAGGTTATATTAAGTTTGCATAATTAAGGGCGTGGCCACTTGAGTGACAGCTAGCCCTCGCTGCTCGCTGTCTCGTCACCTCAGCTGATTCTGGCTAATTAGCCGCTGAGCTCGGCAAATAAATCGTGTATTTGTTTTGTTTAATGTTTCTTTACACCTTCATTTGCCTTTTGGAATTATTTCCTGCAATTATCAGATGATATGGCATGCTGTGTGGACTTAATTGTGCTTACAAACCGTTCAAGTTGCCTTCATTTCACAGGTGAGTGAAATGATGTACTTCTATACCATCTCTATAAATGTATTTGTTTTATTTAAGATCATTTATCATTTAAATGTTCTTTAGACCAGTAATGCACTCCAGAATCTGACAGATTGATTAGCTGTAGGCTATAAAACAGTCATGTTAGTGCTGGATTTTATAAACAGCCTTGCATTTACTAACACAGACTATATCTGAAGTGTTTGATAGTAATTCGCGTTTTCCTCCTGTCGAAAAACGTCATAAGAACAATGTTTAGTGGCTCAATGTGTTACAACAGTGTTTTTAAAAGTCTAAACACTTTATTGATATAGTGTACAACCAAGCACATGTGGTCAGAACACAAACGAGTCACAGGTAATGAAGTATTAAGCGTTCTCCCAAAGTAATAAGTCTGTTTTAATCCAGGTCTAAGCAAAAGGCTGAGAATCAAGCATGCGTCTGTAGCTCTGCTCACTCTCCGCCTCTTTGCCCTTATTTGGTATGCCGCGTTCGGTGCGATGACGCGCTAACAAAATGGCGACGGTTGGCCGCGCCTACTTGTGGCTTCTTTTGCAGTGTTCAGAAACCTATGGGTGACGTCACGGATACTACGTCCATATCTTTTACAGTCTATGGCTAATACACACAAAGTATATAGTCTAAGAGCACAAATATGAACAAACAAACTACTACTGCTACTACTGCTACTACTAATACTACTACTACTACTACTACTACTACTACTAATAATAATAATAATAATAATAATAATAATAATAATAATAATAATAATAATAATAAAAATAATAATAAAAAAAGCGTGTCGGCAAAGTGGCGCAGTGGTCAGCACTGTCGCCTCACAGCAGGAAGGTCGATAGTTCAAGTCCCGGCTTAGCCAGTTGGCGTTTCTGTGTGAAGTTTGCATGTTCTCCCCATGTTCACGTGGGTTTCCTTCGGGTGCTCCGGTTTCCCCCACAGTCCGAAGACATTCAAATATGCCAAAATAGTTGGCAGTTCATTACGCTGTGGTGACCCCTGATAATAAAGGGGCTAAGCTGAAGAAAAATGAGTGAATGAATAATAAATGTATTGTCTTATAGGTTTCTTCTAATGTTATGTTATGCATTTGCCTCTCTTTTTTGAAGTTGTTATTTTGGCTCTGTATTTTTCTCTGAAACCGCTTAGTTGGCTGCCTGCTGTCCTCTTGCTGTGAATGTTTTGCTGTAACAGCCAAAGGTAACGCTCACCTGGTTTTATCTTCCTGTGCACTGTCACTTATGGTCTGATTAGACGTGAGACCTGTGATCTCATGCTAAGGTGCCCTAATGCAAAATGCTCTTTGAACAGTCAGTGAAGAAATCTGATTATTCTCTTAAAACTGGGGGCATTCAAGTCACCGGTGACAGACAGACCAGCAGAGCATCCCCTATGAAGGTCAGTTTCTGCTCACCTGTGCATCACTATATTCATGTTTATTGTTGCCTTCTAGCATAAATCCAATTACTACAGTCTGCTTTGACAGCCAGTTCATGATACGCACAGCATGGGTGTATTCATTTCAGCATTTTAAGCAAAATAGAACCATGGTTAACAAAACCAGAACGGAAAAAGTAAAAGTGTTAAGTACTTCATTAAGAACAAGTTAAAGATGAAGACTAAAGCCCCGGTCAGGTCACACGTTTTTTTATTGTCGGTTACGAAAGTCACTATGTCAGATTATGCAGATTATGTAGGATTATTTTTCTTGATAAAATCTTGACTTGTCCTGGGTAACAAATGTGCCAGACTACACGTTCCTTCGCAATCAGTCATCCAATGACGTGTATGACGAGCGTTATTTCCCAAAGCAGTCACAATTGTTTTATAATGATATTTCTTATCTTAATTTCAATTTTTATTTTATCTTATGTCAATCTCAATAAACACTCATGCTTGCTGACAACTAGGTTAAATTATTTAAGGACATTCAATATGACATTGATAGGATCAAACTTAAGATTCCTTATTGATATTAAGATATTTTCTTTGAAATCTAAAGGTATATTTTCTTGCCAGGGTTGCTTATGAAACACTGCCTCGTCTGAACTTGCCGCGATTGAAACAGAGAAAATGAAAGTATATCAGCACCAAGGAAAAATCAGATGCTCAAGACATAATCTTTTAAATAATGACATATTTAAAAATTAGCAAATACATGACAGTGGTTTGTGATACAACAATTACAGTGAAGCATTCATTAAATCTTTATTTTCCACAGAGCGAAACAAATGATCCAAATAGTTGAATAGTGGAGGGGCACAAACAAAAATATAATTTGTACATTTTTCTTGGAAAAAAAATATATTTTTGAAACAAGTTTGCTTTAATTTGTATCTTAATTTTAATGTATTTTTTGTTGGTCAGTTATCTATACCGAGAATAACAAATAACAATTGCGGTGAAGCACTTCAAAACAAGTCCGCTATATGCGCCAAAACATGAATTTCCATGAGATTGTGTTGGTTTGTTAAATAAAATAATAATCTAGCCTAAATAAAATTAAAGTAAAATATTGACAGTTTCATGGAAGCCTATATCAAACTGTTTTCACTATTAATGATACATTTGAATAAGCAGGACAAGATTTTACAATGTATTTGCAGCACTGAACATGTTCCCAGATTACCTCGGAAGAACAAACTCTGTTGGAAGGATGAGAGAACTCAGAAACTTGTTGTGAGAATGAAGATGTCTGCATAGTTGTGCCAGTCTGCCAGATAAAATAGCTTAAAACACCTTAAATTTTAGAAAAGGTAGTTAAAGTTTGCATAACCAATGATTGATCTTATCCACCCGTTACCCAATAAGTACATACCCAGCCTATTTTTTGATTACCTGACCGGCGCATTAAAGGCAGCACCTGCTGAGATAACTGAGCAATTATGTGCTCCTATTGCCCAGTGTCACCCATGTGACGGAACTCGTCTTGAAGAATGAGAAAAATAATTAAACATGCTAGACTTTCTGTGATGGTGTCATGAGGTGTCGCAGACATGGTATTGGTTGTCATGAACTATGCCACATTACACAAGAAGAAACAATTGAATCTTGTGTCACGACGTCCATCCCCTTGACACCATACGTCAAGAAAAGTGTGCCGAAATCATGACAAATTTGTGTGATCTGACCAGCGCTTAAGATTAAGACGAAGATTAAGATACAAATGTTTTGGATACTTTGGTCACACAAAGTTTAGAGATGATTTTGCCCTATTGAAGTATAACAATTGGTTGAGTATATATATATATATATATATATATATATATATATATATATATATATATTAAGGGTGTAACGATACGCGTATTCGTATCGAACCGTTCGGTACGAGGCTTTCGGTTCGGTACGCATACGAACCGAACGATTCAGACAAACATAATGTTTTCAGCGCAACAATGCTCAACAAGGCATCCCATGATGTGACAGGCAACATCTGCCTTCCCCGCCCACCTCCAGTCAGGCACACACTGCACTCAGGGTCGGAGTAAGCTCAATTGGCGCTCAAACCGAAAGTTATGCCGCTTTCAATCCGAAAAAGCCGGCGGAGCTGGGTGTTGAGATGATGCGGGGTTTGTCCCGGACAAAAGCGAAGACCGAGGGGCGCTGAGATGATGCAGGGTTTGTTCCGGACGAAAGCGAAAGGGTGGAAACGCGCCGCAGACTGACTGCACTACAGCTAGCAAAATGGCTAGTAGCTAACATTAATGTAATCCTCCTATAACCAACAACGGGTCTGGCGTTGGGAGCACTTTGCTTATTCCTGCTTTCAGATCCACTGAGATGGCAGGTGACGGTCAAATCAAGCAGATCTCGGTTGTATCCACATGTGCTGCCGTTAATCCGTGAGTCAGGTAATCAAAAAATAGGTCGCATGATATTTAAGTATACGTGGGTCACGCGTGGGTAAGATCAATTATTGGTGATGCAAACTTTAACTATTTACTCTAAAATATTAAAGTGTTTCAAGCAATCTTAACAGACTGGCACAAATATGCTTTCATTTAAAAAAAATCGCTCGTCACGGCTATATGCGGTGAACATCTCCGTTTTCACAGGTTTCTGAGTTTTCTCATCATCAATCACTTTCAGTCTGGGAACATGTTCAGTGCTGCGAATTTTGTTTTAAGCCTGTCCTGCAATATCGTGTATTGAGGAGGATATAGGCAAAGATATTGCAGAGAGCTGAGATCTACAGTATGACGACTTTAAAGACGATATTTAGCTTGTTTCGCATTAATGTAGATATATTACATGTTTTAATTACATTATTGAATAAAATGAATAGCATTATTATTTTTAATCATCATCATTAATAATAAATAAACTAAAAATAATTTGACAGCTTCAGCTGTTCACATCAACATGACCGGCACTTTCAGACTTCAGCACCACATGTCTTTAGCATGAATTGAAATCGACTTTCCCTCCTAAAGGAAAAAATACAATAATTTTTAAAATTGCAATGCGATTAGTCATGTATTCGCAATTTCACATAAATCAGCATGCGAAAATTTAAATAGCCTATTTCCATTGCGCTCTTTCTCTCTGCAGCAGCAGTTCACGCGCTCTGGATAAGCGCACTACACAGCCACATCTTGTAGCAAATTAATTTGCAACTTTGTTGTATAACAAATAGGCTAAATAACAACATTTAATTAACAAACAAATGAAATAAAATTATTTGTAAAAATGAAACTACAGAAAAAAGAAAATGAAAAGAACTGAAACCAGCTCAAATGTTCTGTTCTGGAATAACAGGTGTTGCGATCAAATTAATTCGATGGAATAATTAACACAGACAGGCACATTTTTCAGAAAATAGCCTATTTTATTTTATTTAAAAATATGTTAGGCCTATATTTATTATATATATTTTTTTTTAAATAGCCTATATTAAATTACCATTCATTTTGGCTTTAACGAATTATTGAACAGATTATTAATAACTTATCAAAAACATTTTACTGAGCTCAGTGTCGGCCGTCACCGGATAAAGTCCAATCTTTCTTTAATTTTTTGGACTTTTGTTTGAAAGCTTAGTGGCATTGTAGAGGTCCAATTTACTGTTGTTTGATTTAAATTATTGCCTATTTATGCGCCAATAAACAAGTCAAAGAAATGAGTGAATTAATAAAATGATTCTTAAATGTCGATATTGTTTTTACTCAAAAAAAAAAAATAACAAATGTTTTATAAAAATAAAAGGAGCAATTTTCATAATTTATACGATTCAGTTAAATATAAGTTGGACATTTATGGGGCCATGTAACATGTTTTTGTGTTTGTTTTTTTGTTCTAGTGATCTTTAATATATACTGAGTAGCTACGCAAAATATTTTCTAAAATGTCAAGCAGGAATTTGTCGATTAGCTTTAATTATGAAGACAAAGAAATATTAAAAATAACAAAAATAAAATGATAAAAAAAATACAAAGATAAAAAGAGCAGCATTTTGCTAAATATAATAGTTCTTTATATGCTTTAAATCCTGCTATGTGTTGTTTCATATTCGTTTTTATTTCACTTGATGCATTAGTTATTTAATGTTTGAAAGCTGAAAGAAATAACAGCCGTCCTTTAAATCATTATTTTACCATCAAAATGTAGTATATTTTATATTATTATCAACTTTTGATATAAAACCGCTGTGTAATTTAATTGATTGTTAAAAATGAAATAATTTTATTGCATAACAGTGTTTAGTAGTTGCTTTCGCTTTCGTTCTTCACGGAAGCTTTAACAGAAGCGTGTGCCGCATTCACCTCTGACGTGGCTACTCAGCCTGTAGCCTAGTTTGGGATTTTTTCGTTGTGACGATTAAGCAAGAATCATAATGCATTGCATATTCAGCTCATTCTTCAGTAGCCTCAACACAGGCTGGTAGCCTAGATTTAAACGGATCGTTTATAAGAATGAGCGATTAATAGATTAATTGGTCGTTAATTTAAATGATCATTGATCACTGGATTTTGTAGAAACTGACATCCCTAGTTCAAAGTAAAAAAAAGAAAAGAAGAGAGATCATGCTTTTATGATGTTAGTTTTCATTCATTCATTCATTCATTTTCTTGTCGGCTTTGTCCCTTGCGGGGTCGCCACAGCGGAATGAACCGCCAACTTATCCAGCACGATTTTACGCAGCGGATGCCCTTCCAGCCGCAACCCATCTCTGGGAACTTCCACACACACATTCACACTCATACACTACAGACAATTTAGCTTACCCAATTCAACTGTACTGCATGTCTTTGGACTGTGGGGGAAACCGGAGCACCCGGAGGAAACCCACGCGAACCCAGGGAGAACATGCAAACTCCACACAGAAACGCCAACTGACCCAGCCCAGCCGAGGTTCGAACCTGCGACCCAGCGACGTTCTTGCTGTGAGGCAACAGCACTACCTACTGCGCCACTGGGTTGCCCGATGTTAGTTTTCATACAATAAAAAGATTTCAATCAGAGAAATCCTCTGGCTTTTTTTTTTTTTTTTTTTTTTTTTTTTTTTTTTTGCTGTATCGAAAACATACCGAACCGTGACACCACTGTGTCGTATCGAACCGAACCGTGATTTTTGTGAACCGTTACACCCCTAATATATATATATATATATATATATATATATATATATATATATATATATATATATATATATATATATAGTTGAAGTCAGAATTATTAGCCCCCTTTTGATTTTTTTTTCTTTTTGAAATATTTCCCAAATGATGCTTAACAGAGCAGGGAAATTTTCACAGTATGTCTGATAATGTTTTTTTCTTCTGAAGAAAGTCTTATTTGTTTTGTTTCGGCTAGAATAAAAACAGTTTTAATTTTTTTAAAAGCCATTTTAAAGACAAAATTATTAGCCCCTTTAAGCTATTTTTTTTATCGATAGTCTATACAGAACAAACCATCGTTATACAATAACTTGCCTAATTACCCTAACCTGCCTAGTTAACCTACTTAACCTAGTTAAGCCTTTAAATGTCACTTACACTGTACAGTATAGAAGTGTCTTGAAACATATCTAGTAAAATATTATTTACTGTCATCATGACAAAGATAAAATAAATCAGTTATTAGAGATGAGTTATTAAAACTATTATGTTTAGAAATGTGTTGAAAAAAAATCTTCTCTCTGTTAAACATAAATTGGCGAAAAAAATAAACAGGGGGGCTAATAATTCTGACTTCAACTGTATATATATATATATATATATATATATATATATATATATATATATATATATATATATATATATATATCAGATTCTATTTATGACAACATATACATACTGTACTGCTGGTCAAATATATCAATAAACCTATTTACTTACAAAGGGTCCATGTTTTTGATTATTATTATTATTATTATTATTATTATTATTATTATTATTATCACTATTGAAACAAAAACTGTTTTCAACAATAATACAAACCACTGGGGTTTCAATAGTCTGACTCCAACAAACCATTTCAAATATTAATGTTGCTCTGCAAATATCCAATGGCTTATGATCCAAACATGGCTTTAGTTTCACAAGTATATTTGTAGCAAGAGCTCTTTTGAGTTCACCGTGTTCTTTTACTCTAGATTATTCGCTCATCTTGTTCCTTACAGTACGGGCATATTTAACATGCCTGCGATATTGTGAACATGTCTTGAGTTTATTTTGCAGTTATTCATGGTCGGCTGTAATTGTTTGAATTCCAGATATTTTTCTGTAGTATTCTATTGCTGAACTGCAAAGGGAAATACCGACACTTATTTATCTCTTTTTTATTATTTGCACTTCAACAGAAGTTAGTTGAATAATTTGTAAGAAAATGTTGATGAATTTATTTAGAGAAAACAACAAAAACAACAACAACAACAAACTATATATTTTGCTCAGTCTTTTTTTATATATTGATGAGCGTAGCATTGGGTTTGTGCCTGCCAGACATTTGAAGGGGGGAAAAACAAAACAAAACAAAAAAAAATGAAACACTTCTTTTCATGAGGAGGCACACAAAGCATCGAATGCACTTGAGGGAACAAACAAGGCTTGAGGGAGTGAACCATCATAAGGTAAATATTATCAGTGAATCTGTATGCTGCTGAATGGGTTCTGAAAGAGATTGAATTCAAAGCTATGCAAAGACTATGTGCCATAAAGCTGAGAGGGATTTTAAAATCATATTAATATGTATAAGTTTATCTGGAAATCTATGTTAGAATATAACTGGGGAGACTCTGCTTTCTAGTACAAACATTATAGTGCGGGTATTTACCGAAACCATTCCTTTCATATTATTTAAAGCAATGGATCAGGTGTGAAATACTGATGTTGGACAAAAAATACATTAATTCAGTGTGAAAATGTGGTCGTACATATCTTAATGCATCTCTTCACCACGATGTTCAGGTATATTTAGAGATGATCTGTTATTAGAACAGCAGCTATCTTTAGCCTCTCTTCTGCTCTTCATCAAACTTATGTGAAGTTCTTCAGACTCATTCTCCATCCTTATGTGCCCTCTGCAGACAGACAGAGGAACTAACAGCCCTGCATCCTCCCTGTTCCCCGATGAAATAAGACAAGGACATGTACATTTAATGCAGGCTCATAAAACATTTTAGAAGAGGGAGGGGTTGACCTAGAAACGTGGGTTTGTCGACAGGGGGAAAAGAGCCCTAAAGCGCTTTACTGGGGCTGTGCAGAAATCCTAAATCTAAACAGTGGAGGGCAGTGAGCTCTGAGGCTTTTATACACCAAGCAAAGAGCAGCTGAATTTCTTTCTTCTCGCACATTCTCTGTCTCTCTCACTCACTCTTTCTCTATTTTCTCTCTCTCAACCGTGACAGAAAGTTTCTGACTGGGTTTATTGGTGAACTTTTTTTTTTGCTGTGTGTGAAGCACAGTGTTCCCTTTGTCTGTTTTGTCTCATATTTACCCTTTAAAAATACAAGTAAAAAATAACAACCAATTCCAAAATTATATGTAAAATAAATTGAAATAAATCAACAGTAAAAAACAGCAATTTACTCAATCAGCCCACATCATTTCACATTGTGATTGAGAGTGCAGTAGGGTTGGGTCGATAGACAATGATATCGTCCATCGCTGATGGCCATTAAACATCATAATGCTGACCCGGCACTGCGATCCTCCACCCTGCCCCCATTGCAGCAGCAACCCGCTCGTAAAAAAATACACACTGCCCCATTTACACGAATACGTCTTAGTTTTTAAATTACATTTTAGAACGAAAACGACCCATGTCCACACTGGCGTTTCACCTAGCATTTCTGAAAAGCCCTCCTTCCACACTATACCGCTGAAAACACACATCATGTGTACACACACACAAACAAATACACTCCGTATGCGCATGTCTGAGCTTCGGCAGTCAGCAGGTGCTTTGAGCACAAAACCCCAGAGAGCAGTGTGCGTCTCACTATAGTTGTTATACATGATATTTAATTAATCTTGTCTCTATCTAACGACTCGAAAACCTCAGATACTGTTGGTTGGTTGCTGTTGGTTGTGCACCTTTTTTACCAACCAACTTTGTCGACACCATTATAACGACACAGATCACTCTGCCTATTCATGCCAGAGTCCCATGGAAAAAGTGATTGACAGGTGGTAATTTGTGTAACTTATCTTTATTTATGATTTGGTTATGGGTAAAACTACGGAAGTCCTAAGAGGCCATGCAATAAAATATTTTTTCTCTCGTTATGTCGTGATCACGACTTAATTATCTCATGATCTTGACATAACTCGTTTTCTCGTGATCTCGACATAACAAAAAGTTGGTATGACATGATCACGACTTAATAAAGTTGTTATGTCGTGATCACGACTTATTTGTTTTGCTTTTATTTATTTATGTATTAATTATTATTATTATTATTATTATTATTATTATTAATATCTGGCAAATATCTGGCCAGAGAGTCTACACCGGCCCTGCGAACAGGGAGAGAATAGCCCAACTGCAGACACGGATTTGTGCAACACATTAAAGGCGTTCAGAACAGCCATAATATGAGAGCAAATGCTCGTGTTCATGATTAATGTACATTTATGATTATATTCACTTATTTGATTATTTATCATTATTTACAATAATATTCCCTCAACTGTTACCATTTTAAGGCAACTCTATATGGCGCAAAATAAGTTGCCTGATGCATGAATTAAATTATGGAGAATGATGAAGATCCTGCACTTGCTTTGATCCTTTCCGCAAATTATTTACAACTTTAAAAATGCGCCATAGAGTTGCTTTAAAATGGTAACAGTTGATGCAAATTATTGTAAATAATGATCATATACATGAACATAATCATGAATGTACATTAATCAGGAGCACGAGCGTTTGCTCATATTATGGCTGTTCTGAACGCCTTTAATGTGTTGCACGAATGCGCGTCTGCAGTTATTCTCTCCCTGTTCGCAAGGCCGGTGTCCTGACAATTGTCAGATATTAATACTAATACTACTACTATACTACTACTACTAATAATAATAATAATAATAATTAATACATAAATAAATAAATTAACGCAAAAAAAAAAAAAAAGTTGTGATCAGGACATAAGTTTTTGTTATGTCGAGATCACGAGAAAAATAAGTCGTGATCACTACAAAACAAGAGAGAAAAAATATTGTAATGCATGGCCTCTTAGGACTTCCGTATAAAACAAAGACCATGTGGGTCAGGTAGCTGAAACGGTAGGCTACAAATAATTAATTGTTTATGAAATTATTAATTATTTATAAATCATTAATTCACTGTCAACTACGACGACAATGCCATCGTCCATCACGATGTTTCACATTAGACATGCTACGATGCCAAATTGGTCAACATCACCCAACCCTAGAGTGCAGTTTGACACATTTGTTTCAGGTGGGGAAAAAAAAAAAAAAAAAACATTTGAATCTCAAAAAAGATTTCTATACTATATAGCAATACCTTAATCGAATGGAAATAAGCACAGGTCATCATGCTGCTTCTCTCTTTCCCTTACACACACACACAAATACTGGTTTTAGGGTTTAATGGCTACTTCTTATAGACATAATGATTTTTATTTGGGATGCACCGATATGGATTCTTTGGCCGATATCGATAACCGATAACCAATATACTATAGGCCGATAAATATAAACATTTTAAAATGTTTTATTTTATACAGTGAACAACTGATTTTATTTTAAAAACTTCATAAAAGTTTGAACTGAACTTAGAATAGCCTACTCAAAGCAAAAAAAGCTATACTCTCAAAATTGCAAGGTGATTATATAGACCTATATTCATGATTTAACATAAATTAGCATTTAGCAAATTACTTCCTTTTCTTCGCATAGCAAATTAACATGCAACTTGACTGTTGCATAAAAATAATTGGTTAAATAACAAAATGGGGCCTAATTAACAAACAAGTTAAATAAATATATGTTAAGTAATATGAAAATGAAAGAACTAAGGACTGAAACCAGCTCAAATGTTCTTGAATAAAATATGTTACATTAATGTACATACTTTATGTACAAATATGTAATGTCTGAAAAGGCGTTTTGAGAGGTGTTTTGACAGTTACCACCGTAGAAGCAAGCAAAAAAACAAATACAGATAGTATTATTTTATAAAATGCAGCATAAATTCATCCCATTTGGCGCTTTACTCTTTTGAACATGCAGGTGCTGCTTCCCAGATGATGTTTGACGGTTGCCAAATTAGTGAAATAAATGACCAGACTAGCAAGTAATACCTGCCATGAGTATAACCGCATTTAACATCATGAGGCGCTATAATCACTCTCGTAGGAGAATACTCCTTTCACAATCCAAAATAAATAAGGTAATCCAACATGAGCGCCTGAAAGCTCCACTCCGTCCGCTACATCAGCAAAGCAGCGTCCGTTGAGTGCGTGAAGTGTCCAACAGTCCACGCTTTATTTTACCGGTTGAATGAGTGCATCATCCGAGTAATCAAAGTGCACTTATTATTTTTAGAGTTTTCAGTGTGAACGCACTACTTACACTATTTACCCAAGAATAGTGCATAAGTATGCGTTTTGGGACGCACCTTGTGTGTGTGCGTGGTAATAGCCTTCACGTGCGCTCGTTATAATCATTATAAATATGCCGATCAATCTGAATATAATCTTACATCAACAACACATGACAACCAACATGTTGATAAGAACAAATTAGCACGTGTGCATCGCTGCTATTATGTTTACATGTCATATTTTTCCTGAGGTGATTTAAAACAAAATACACAATGACACTATATCAAACATACTGTATCTACAATGATAAGGAATATGGCTACTTACTGAGTTATTAACGCACAGCAATACCACACAAAGAAAGGATGGACTTTGAAGGATTAAACAATGAGAGAAAAACAATGAGAGAAAAACTCTGTTATAGTGCACTGGACAAGTCTGAACAAGTTCCGCCCATGCATGCGTGAGGCAGGCAGTTCTGTACAATTACATAATTGGCTACATAATCAGCCTAATTTTGACTTCAGACCAATAACGATAACATTAAAAATTGTTAAGTTAATGATATGGCCACCAATATAATGTGCATCCGTATTTCTTATACTGTATTACAGTAGCTGTATATTATTTCCCTTTACCCCAATCCTGCACCTAAACACAAAGAAAAATACTCATTATATGAATAATATGATGACATTATTATAAAGTTGACCTTAGTTTGTAATGAGTAAATGGGTGACTGTCTTATAAAAAGACAGAATGTTGTTGTTTTTGTAAATGCCAACCTGATTTCACCAAGTGGGACATGTTCCTGGATTAACATCTATGTTGATCCTGGAACAACATTCCAGTCAGCCAATGAAAATTAAGGGGTCTGTTTACTGTTTAAGTTAAGTTTAGGCTTACGGTTAGATTTATGCACTTCTACATTATTGTTATCCAACTACAGTATTATCCCCCTCTGGTTTTGGGAATAATTTACAGTTATGGTTGGGTTTAGAGGTAGGGATATAGGTATGGATTACATTTTCTAAAAAAAATGATGTTCCAGGATCAACAGTGTCACAACTACCAGCGATCTAATTCTGGCAGATCGCTGGTAAACACGCAGATCACCATAGACCTACAAATCCACCATTATATGGACTACAGATCCAGTTTTGCACCGCTCACACGCACCTGTTCTAAATTCTGCTGGTTGCACACACTCACAGCCGGAGGATTGTCAAGGACTGATTACATGGTCTTTAAATACAGAGCACACACACATATTTGCTGAGTCTTGTTTAGCTGTTTTGTGAACATTAAGATGCGTTTCTCTTGCCTTGCTTTGCCGAGTTTAGACCCTTGCCTTGTTTATTGTTAATTCCTGTATACTGCCTGCCTTCTGACCATATGCCTGTTATTTGATTCTCTGGATTCTCTGTATGTACCTGATTACCCCTGCTTTTGGATCCGCACTTCGTTGTCACCGTCCTCTTCACATTACACATAGATGTTAATCCAGGATCGGATCGTACTTGGCAAAATCATGACGTGCTTTTGTGAACAGCCTATTTACAATGATTACTGTGTAAAATACTTTTTTGTTTTCATCATAATTACATTAAATGTTGATCACAAAAAAACTTTTAGAATATAAAGTGTAATATGCATTATTAACACTAGTAAACATAATATTTTAGTGTATTACAATATAATTAATCATTACTTCTAAAGGCTTTAATTACCTGCATTTCGAAGATAGATTGCTGCAATGTTGTGTTGCCTTGGTGTGTAAGGCTTTTTCTAGATTAATTGTGTGATAATGTACTGTTAATTTTTATACACTCTGCTGCAGCTGAATTTTCCTGCCATTAGAGCAATCTGAGCATTGATTGAATTGCTTCCATGCAGTTTTGTGCGACTCTCCATTCTCAACAAGAGCAGGCAGCAAAGAAAGAGCACATACAAAGCATGTTCTTGTGTTTTCTTGTGTTCAAAAGCAGCTGGATTAAAAATTATGGAATGTAGGTACCTAGAATTTGTATAAAAATAAAAAAAGATACAACTAACACTTATAACTTGTATGTAACATGCATGTGCGAGCCACTAAAAAGCAATGTCAAAAAGCCTTTCTATAACAGGATCTAACTAAAATAAATATAAATAAAATACACTGAAAAATGAGTAAAGCCATTGCTTTAAAAGTGACACTTGGATTTTACTTAAAGTATTTCTGCTACTATTAAGTTCAATTAATTTAATTTTTATAATTATGCACAGTTCATTTACTTTCATCATTTTAAGACTATTTACTTATTTTTGTAAAGTCAACTAATTGCTTTTTATTTGTATGATAGATACAAATAAAATATAAAAGATAAGATAATCATATATTGGTCTATTTAATTTTCCAGAGATGGGTTGCGGCTGGAAGGGCATCCGCTGAGTAAAAGTGGATAAGTTGGCGGTTCATTCCGCTGTGGCGACCCCAGATTAATAAAGGGACTAAGCCGAAAAAAAAAAAAATGAATGAATGAATGGTCTATTTAATTATTGAACATATCCTGAAATTGATTCAGTTGAAAGTGTTTAAATAATCGACATGCCTAATTCAAGCATTCATTCAATACAAACCAACTAGTTGACGAATTTCCTGCTCGTTTGAGCTATACATAAATCATGAGACATGAAACAGCATATGTGTATCCACTGCCATCCTTCACTTGGTTACTCTTAGCTTCAAAAGACTCACAGGATGCACCACAACAGATGAATGAGAATACTGCAAGCAGATGACCGCCATCTGGGAGAAAGTCTGACCACTTGGCGCAGACCTGTGATGCATCCAATGAGATATAATGGAAAAGATGGTTCCAAAGACACGGGACACAAAACAACAATTAATGCATAACATGCCACTGAAGTAGGCAGATTATCTTTTGAATGCATTTTTGACTATAAATCCAATGATGATTCTAATGCCTAATTCAATTCAATTCAATTCATGTTTATTTCTATAGCGCTTTTACAATGTAGATTGTGTCAAAGCAGCTTAACATAGAAGATTATAGTAAACTGAAACTGCGTCACTCCAGTTTTCAGAGTTTAAGTTCAGTTTAGTTCAGTTCAGTGTGGTTTAAATTTGTTTGCTGAAAGTTCAAACACTGAAGAGCAAATCCATCGATGCGCAGCTCCACAAGTCCCGAACCATGCAAGCCTGTGGCGACAGCGGTGAGGAACAAACTTCACCAACTGACGAAAGTGAAGGGAAAAAAAAACCTAGAGAGAAACCAGGCTCAGTTGGGTGGGACCATTTACAGTTGCAATCAGAATTATTCAACCCCCTGATTTATTAGCCCCCGTTTATTTTTTTCCCCAATTTCTGTTTAACGGAGAGAATTTTTTTTCAACACATTTCTAAACATACTAGTTTTAATAACTCATCTCTAATAACTGATTTATTTTATCTTTGCCATGATGACAGTTAATAATATTTGACTAGATATTTTTCAAGACACTTCTATACAGCTTAAAGTGACATTTAAAGGCTTAACTAGGTTAATTAGGTTAACCAGGCAGGTTAGGGTAATTAGGCAAGGTATTGTATAAGGATGGTTTGTTCTGTATACTATTGAAAAAATATATAGCTTAAAGGGGCTAATAATTTTGACCTTAAAATGGGTTTTAAAAAATTAAAAACTGCTTTTATTCTAGCCGAAATAAAACAAATAAGACTTTCTCCAGAAGAAAAAATATTATCAGACATACTGTGAAAATGTCCTTGTTCTGTTAAACATCATTTGGGAAATATTTAAAAGAGAAAAAAAATTCAAAGGGGGTTCAATAATTCTGATTGCAACTGTATGCTCTGGGCAAACTTCTTGTGCAGAGCTGCAGTTTAGGCGTCGGAGGCTGGCAAACTGACAAATGGATTGATCGATTGATCAATTGATTGATCAATTGATTGATTAATAGATCAAAAAATCTGCATTTTGTTATCATTTACTGATCTTTGTTTCAGTCTTGAGCATAAGCAAATGCTGACATAACTTGGTTCCAGTTTTATTTAGCGGTCAAATTCAAACATTCTGTTGACTTTGAAAGTGTCTTTCACAAAAGTAACTCTCACTAGAGTAGTGGACTGTTAAAATGTTTGAATAAATTGATTATGATAGTTATGATTAATTATAATATTTGAGTCAGCTGTACACATTTACTAGATGTCAAGCGTTTATTTTATAACAGTATTTGCTATTCAGTAGATCTACAGACCAAAGGAATCCTCAACTTTATAAATCAGACATGCATCAGTTTGATACTTGCATGTACCATCCATCTGAATAAGTGTTATTATGCAGGTCATCGAGGCATTGAAGTTCATATAAGTGAACCAGTCTGAGCTGGAGGATCTTGGCTGAATGAAAACACAAGGCCAAAGCCTGGAACAAGCATGAGTGTGGTTGAAGATGGCTTTTAGCTCATTATCATGTCCTTTGACCACTGGCTTCAAGAAGACAGAAAGGAGGGAAAGAATATAGCATTGGTCTGTGTATAGAGATGACGATGTCACCTTCAGGAGCTGCATGAACCAAAGTTTAGAATTAATTGACTTTGAGCAAAGGTGTTTTGCATACATAATCTGATTGGGTGCTCAGAGTAAACTACTAAGGATTCTAATAACAACAAAATGCTGCACAATTATCTAAATAAAATGTAAATGACCATCTGGGAAACTAAATTAGAAAACATGATATATTTATTTTGTTTTTACTGTATTAATGGTAAAACATTAGTTCCAATAACTTTAATACACATAAAATTAATACAGTACATAAGTATAGACTATAAACAAACATTTGATTACAGAGAATGGATAAATGACTTTGAATGTCAACTGATTTTATTTATAGAGAGCACAGAGATAAGATGGGCTGTGTAAAACAGGTTTTATGTGTCTGTTCCAAAGTGAACGCCTTTTGAGTTGTGAATGCTCCCTTGTTACTATGGTAACATGGGCCTGGTTCTGCTTGGGTGTTGTGTTTTACACAGTCTGGCCTTAGTTTGCTTGACTAGTGAGGGTGTTTGTAAATTATTTGTTATAAAACAATGTGTCAGATCTCTCCTCAGTCATTACAGGTCGGTCAAAATCATGTGTATGCATATATTAAGCAGATAGGCCGCTAGTACTATAATGGCTGGTAGTTGACATAGTTAATTACAGTCAACTCAATGTCTAAAGTGGATCATTAGAATAAAGTGTTAGCCAGAATTATTATTTCTGGGTGAACAATCCCTTTAACCAAATGCTAGGGCACAAAGATATTTCAAGAACTTGTAGCAGAATGTATGAAAATGAGTCAAGCTCAGCTTGCTAGAGGGGAAAACAATGGAGATTAGGTGTGCAACTAAAAAGCCTTTCCATCTGGTACACGGGCAGCCCATGAAACAGCCCATACATGTGGCAGCCGGAGCATTGAGGGCAAAACACTCCAAATGGAAGCGGCTTCAGCTTTCCTGGCAGCAGCACCACAAGATGGATAACAAATCAGGAAATGCAATGTGTATCTGCACCAGGCCTTTGTCCTTCAACTCTCACGAAGCGACAAGGAGACTTTGATAAAATAATGAGGATTTACGAAGGGGCTTCTGGGTTTCATTCAGATGGTCACATAGAGGAAGGCTGCTGATTCCTCTCCCAGCGGGTTCTCTGTGCTCCCGAAGCATTGTGTGAGAGGAAATGATGGTGAGCAGAGGGCCATCTGTTGTGCCACTTGGCATGTCTGCCCCTGCCAGGGTCTTTTCAGGTGGGAACTGGAGAGACTCCCTCCAACGTGGTGTGAACAAGGTGCGCACAAGATAAAAATCTGCTCAGTATTCACACATTTCACACCACTTACAGCTCCAGATGTACGGAAGGATTCGTTTATCCGCCTGCACATCCTATCACCCTCTGCGATGAAGGAGTTGCCTCTGTTTGGTGGAGGATAGAGTAGATTAGTCAGGATCGAGAGTTACATAAACTTTTTCTCAAATTCGCTCGAAACTTCCCTTTTAGTTCCAGCGTGGAGCACAGCATGCACCAGCCTTTTCAGGATCCATCCGCAAACAACAACAAAAAAACACAGAGCTTGACTTAAAATGCATCCGGCTCCACATGTGTTCCATTAGCCCCGCGTTAATTATACATCCATTTATATGTTTAAAAAATGCCGTCTTGATGACTCCTGACTGATGAGGAAGTTGGGCAGCGAGACGGAGACTTAATCAGTGTTTTGAGTGCTTCGCTGTTTTATCTCTGTCTGACTGCAGTCAAGTGAGCCCTGCTGTCCTTGACGGAGGGATATGGCAGCAGTGACACAGCGGATGAGAGAGCTCCAGCCTTGGTCAGGGGAAAGTCATTTATTTCCGTTGACCTGCTCGGTCAAGTGGATTGAAGCTGAGCCTCTCGTTTCACTCTCTTTCTTTACAACCCCTGCCCCCGTCCCTCCCTTCCCCATCTCCCTCCTTTTTCTTTTCCCTAGCTGAGTGCTGACACCATTCCTGCAATTACAGCACACAGTGAGGATGATGGGACTAAGATTTTGCTCTGTTACAAGAGTCGGGACCTCGTCCCTCACACTGACACCATTAAGCCATCCTTTTGGGGGTGGAGCTTAAAGTGTTGGGGGGTTGAAAAGTTGCTACCCTCTGGCTCTTCGACAGCTGTATGAAAGTGCTTTGGATGAGCCCAGATTACAACCCAATTTTGAAGGGTTAAGGCCTTACAAAGGACACCGAGAGATGTGACCCGTCTCGCATTTAACGGGTTTCCTGCTTCGCTCGGGACTCCGCCACATGGAGGCCTGTTATTAAAAGTCCATTTCATCTCGAGCGGTTGGTCCTGTTAGAGATCTTTTATTTATTTTTTTTTATTTTTTTCAGCTCCAGGAGCACCTGCTGTCAGAAGATTTGCTGGGATCTTGGACACAATACGTAAAAATGCTCCGCAGAAGGCTCTGACAAAAGAAAGCATCAAGCCTTGTGTAGAATTTAGCTCGGTGCAAGAAGTATCTTCTTCCGAGGCCTGAAAGCAGAAGGCGCACAAAAGGTGGAAAGCACAGAATTTGTATAAGCGCTGAAGTCGCACAAGAGGTTGTTTAACGCGGATTTAATCCAGCCTTCCGTCTCTGCCTAGAGCTCTTAATCTCTTTACAGCTAAACTTATCACACGATAACCGACTCTTCACTGATTCATTTCCAACAGCACAAATGAAAGAACTGCTGAATTACCACTGATGTGTAGACTGCTCTCCTCTCTATTGAAAGTAATACCTTACATTATGTGATTTGCTGCATACATTTATTAGCTTTTAGGAAAAGTGCTATAAAATCTTTCAAAGAGAGCATTTGAACTTTATTCTTGCCCATTCTTTGCGAAAATAAATCAGTCTTCAAAGACTATATTAACAGGGTTAAGGAATGGAGGTTTAAAGTGTTGGTTTGACAAAAATATTGCTGAAAGTAAGCACTTTTTTAGTTCTGTTGATAGGCCATTTTACAGATGCACTAATCAGATCTGTGGCTTAATGGACCCTAGGCAGATCTCATCTGAAGAATCAATCATAACCTCATTTTTATGCTATTGCACACGCATGCTGATGTCATTTACATCACTCCATTGAGATCAATCAAAGCATTTTCCCAGCATCTTGGTATCAGCATGCTCTCCAAATTGTAACTCTGGCTGCATGCAAAATAATCCCAGATAGAGATACAGCTTGGGATCATTTCTACCGCAAACAGCTCTAACAGAGTCAACAGCTGAATGGAAGAGATACATTACCAAAACACTGAACGAATAGCTAGCACACACAAATAGAGGGGAAAGCGTATGGCTGTGAGAGAACTGTTAGCATGGACCGTCAGCCATGATAATGGCAGCAGAATCAATGTCATAGAGGACGAGTCCTCTTCATCTCAACTCTAATGGAGAATGACTCCACTGAATTGCACCAAGCAACAGCATCTGAGAGTAAACACATTGCTATTCACCCAGCGTCACATATCAGGTTTAACAAGTTGAGACCTACAGTATGTGTGGTTAGACTACAGACGAGAGGGGAGGGAGGTGAGCCGTTTCCCTCTTTCTCCTGCTTTTTCATTTGCCACCTTTAATGTGACAGCGCCACACAGTCGTTTACAATGACACCCGAGCCTTTATTGTTTCAAACACGTTGCCCTTGAACAATGTGAAAACGCATACTCCATGAGGTTTGTTCAAGATCACTTTGGATAAAACCTTTGTTATTGTCGATTTGTTTCCAAAGGAATTCCTGGGAGGTTGTGCATTTTACTTTTAAATTGCAAGGTAAAAGGCTACTTAAAGAAGGGCTTCTTGAGCCCAAATACAAATACGCATTGAGTTTTACTTTTCCATGATGGCTGCAACATCAGTTTAGTGTAATATTCAGTTTGTGTTACATTTGTCACTTTCTGGATTTATAACTTTTGTGATACCCTCAAGTGTATGTTCTTTGGTATAATCAAGGTTAGGTTATTTTAATAGGAGCGTCTGGAATTTAATTGTTCAGCTGCTTAACCTGAAGGGATTGGCTGTGATATGGCAATGATTTTTGATTGCTGTTTTTTTATTGCTAATTAATTTCATCGACATCAGCATAGACAAGTGATGGCACTGAAAAAAAGGCCATTGCTCTAGATGTCTGGCAGGTAAAAACATTGCTACTAAGCCCCGTTTACACGAATTCGTTTTCGTTTTAAAACGCATACGTTTTGCTGCGTTTTCACCTTCCGCCCACACTACCCAAGAGTTTTCAAGCGCCAAAAACTGAGCTTTATGAAAACGCTGAAGAGGCCGTTTTCATTTTAAAATGCTGCTGCTCCCTGTCAGTTTAAATGGGGGGAGGGGGGGGGGGGGGGTCTGAAAACGGAGGTGTGGCTGCAGACATTCGCGCTACCTGATTGGGGCTTTTTCCTCAATATTAAGTAGTCTACACAAAACAAAATCCAGTGGACACGTCGGATAAATGTTAGCTACATATGTACTGTATACATATATGACCGTCATCCTCACCGAATGCATATTTATAACAAAACGGAACCTATAACATCGCTGCCTCCTTTCATTTTCATTGAAAATACGAAACATACGCTCTCTTTTGCTGAATAACAGTTTTAATAATGGCCATTATAAAAGTATAACGTACAACAAGTTTATACATTATAGGAAATAAAGGCAAGCAATCAGTCAAATGTGACGTGTACGTGGTTACACAAGTTAATATATAACTTATCTTTGCGGTCAGCCAAAACACGTTACCTGATAACAAACAATAGATTCAAAGACCAAAGTCAGGGAATATGTCATTATAGACAACAAGATGAATTAAATATCATGTTTAACAAATATAGTGAGATTAGATCCAGCGGTAGATTCTTGATGAACTGTCTGTCGTGCACAGCTCCCACCTGGGGTTCTGTGCTTAAAGCACCCGCTGACTGCCTGGAGCTCTGACGTGTGCATACGCTGCAGTGCATGCCAGAGTGTGTGAGTGGTCACGTGATGTGCGTTTCAGTAGTATAGTGTGGACGGAGATATTTTCAGAAGTGCTAGGTGAAACGCCTGTATTTTAAAACTAAACACTGTTTTAAAACTAAAATGTACTGTAAACGGGGCCTAAGATTCGTTCTATGAGAATACTTAACTTATTATTACCTACAAGATGTGAAGAAAGCTTCTGTTTCTTTAAGCCAGCACTTCTTGGCTGGTGAGTAGAGAGGAAATAAGCACTTGGTCTCAGGTTGTTTTTTTTTTTTTTTTTTTTGTATTTACACAGTACATGATGATAACCAAATAAAACAACTTCTTCAGTGCTACCATGTGACCGTATGGAATTGTAACATGCAAGAAGTTCAACTTACATAATTATAGCTATCATGCACTCAGCTTATCCTTTAATACAATTTTTATTGCATTTAGGGCCAGAGAGGATTAGCAAGTCCTCAGGAAGTGTTACATCATTTTCAATAACCCAATCCTATTGCAAGATGGCATGTGCTCAACTACATATTCATATTCTTATGAATGAATAAACTGCATGCCTACAGTCTGTAAAACATTGAAAAACATGCATGAAAGAACAACAGAGAGTAACAGTGCTGGGTCAGGTTTTTTATTTTTTTGTGGAAAAATGATAGAACATTAGCTTCAGGGTTGAGTACTTTGTTCACTCTGCTTTGCTAGCAAGGTTAAGTCATGAATATAACACACTGCTGTCTAAAGCCTTGAGGGGATCAAATTTAACTGTACTTACACCTTTCTATCTATCTATCTATCTATCTATCTATCTATCTATCTATCTATCTATCTATCTATCTATCTATCTATCTATCTATCTATCTATCTATCTATCTACTTATCTATCTATCTATCTATCTACTTATCTATCTACTTATCTATCTACTTATCTATCTACTTATCTATCTACTTATCTATCTATCTATCTACTTATCTATCTATCTATCTATCTATCTATCTATCTATCTATCTATCTATCTATCTATCTATCTATCTATCTATCTATCTATCTATCTATCTATCTATCTATCTATCTATCTATCTATCCATCTACTGTATCTATCCATCTACTGTATCTATCCATCTACTGTATCTATCTATCTATCTATCTATCTATCTATCTATCTATCTATCTATCTATCTATCTATCTATCTATCTATCTATCCATCTATCCATCTACTGTATCTATCCATCTACTGTATCTATCTATCTATCTATCTATCTATCTATCTATCTATCTATCTATCTATCTATCTATCTATCTATCTATCTATCTATCATCTATCTATCTATCTATCTATCTATCTATCTATAGTGATCCATCCATCCAGACATCCAGCATCTCTTCATTCATTCATTTACTTCCTATATTAAATAGCATTCATTCATTCATTCATTCATTCATTCATTCATTTATGCATTTGCTCATTACTTTGTTTGTTGATTCATTCTAACCATAGCATGGTCGAAAAAAATCTTGCTTACCTAATCACAAGGGTAGAACTAGGACTTTTTTTCCTCAACCTAGGTTATAAAACACCCTTAAACTGTCATGACTTTCTATCCCCTAAACATACTTGATCCAGACCTGTTCCCTTGGCAGTTAAAAGGTAACAAAAATAATAAAGCCAAATATTCTCCCTGGATGTCTCTCATAATTGGCCATATGGACTTGTTCAGATGAAAGATTTCTCTCCTGGAGACAGATGCGCGGGGTTATGGACTTAGCTTAGTGACTGTCATGCCATGGCATCCACTAGTCCCTGGCAATGCCACCCTACATTATGTCTCTGAAGCTACTTTAGAACTTGAGCCATATGTTCCTCTGTGTTTGAGAGGGGGGAGGTTCTTAATTATTTTATTTGGCTTTCATTAAAGCTGCCCAGGAACTTTGAAAGGTGTATTGTTTGTCCAGGGATATAAGCATATGTCCTAAAAATATTTTTTTCCAAATAGAACCTATATTATTATTATTATTATTATTATTATTATTATTATTATTATTATTATTACAAATACTGTATATGAATGTTGGTTCCTTAAATCATGAGAATGATTTACTAGTATAAATTATGTAGACATTCTATTTGAATGTGACATTCTATTTGAATACGACAGGTGTTATTCTTTGTTATTTTGAGCACAAAATGTGTTTACACTGTATTATGAATTAAAGTGAATTCCTGCTTCCCTGCTGAGCCACAGTAATTCAGTTTTGAGAGAGTGTATATTCATTTGGCAGATGCCAGACATGGGGTCCCTTTAAGGTCTGCCCAGGTTGTGGGTTTCCAACCCTTGGTGCTATTTGCATAATGGAATTATGGGAACTATGCTGTGTCTTTAGTGGACCATTAGGCAGAACTTTGCTGGATTGTAATTAGTGGCTTCTGCCCTTAACCTTCATTAACATGCAAATGCAAATCCTACTCTGGAAGAAATGCACGGCACATTGGAGCAAAAATGCCAAAACGATTAACAGGCAATCCATGGCTAAACTGCCTATTTTTATTTATCACTTTGAAATCACTTGATGGAAGGCTGGCGAGGGAATGATTACAGCGCATAGTTTATGCGGTTGCTTTGTTTCTTCTTGCTACTGCATTAATCATGTTGTCAGCATTGTTATAAACCTACATTAAAATGTACTTTCATAAAATAATCAACAAAAGGGATATACTGTCATTAAAAATATGTTCAGATATATGTACTTATGAATTGTAAAATATCTTGATACATGACATGATAAAGATCCATCAATAATATATGAATTATCATGAATGGAAACATTACTAATAGCCTATAGCTTTTATAATGTAAATCTGTCTCTGACAGCTAAATGTCATCTGTATGTATTTATGTATATATGTATATATGGTTGTATGTATGCATGCACATGTGCATTTATTTGTTTGTTTGTTTATTTATTAGATTGTGTTTGTTTTTTTAAGGTTATATCATTACAGCACCTATTACAACCTATTGGTATTTTATTCATTTTAACTGAATGGAAACTGATTTCTTGAAAAATATATAAGTTGAAGTCAAAATTATTAGCCCCCTTTTGATTGTTTTTCTCTTTTTTAAATACTTCCCAAATGATGTTTAACAGAGCCAGGAAATTTTCACTATGTCTGATAATATTTTTTTTCTTCTGGAGAAAGTCTTATTTGTTTTACTTCGACTAGAAAAAAGCAGTTTTTAATTTTTTAAACATAATGTTAAGGTCAAAATTATTAGCCCCTTTAAGCTAAATTGTTTTTCTCAATAGTCTACAGAACATACCATCGTTATACAATAACTTGCCTAATTACCCTATCCTGCCTAGTTAACCTAATTGACCTAGTTAAGCCTTTAAATGTCACTTTAAGCTGTATGGAAGTGTCTTGAAAAATATCTATTCAAATATTATTTACTGTCATCATGGCAAAGATCAAATAAATCAGTTATTAGAGATGAGTTATTAAAACTATTATGTTTAGAAATGTGTTGAAAAAAAATCTCTCCGTTAAACAGAAAACGGGGAAAAAAATAAACAGGGGGGCTAATAACTCTGACTATATATATATATATATATATATATATATATATATATATATATATATATATATATATATATATATATATATATATATATATATATACACAAACATACAAGGTTTCTCCTACATTCATTCTTCCATGGCGGGGCGCCACACCAAAATTCATCCCACCATGGCTACATTACAGCTTTTCATTGAAAACATTCAGTCGTTGTTGTTTTTTAATAGTGGGTTATAATTGCATCAAAACATATTAAAAGGCAAGTGAATTATAACAGCGCAACTTTTCTGTAATCGTAGTAGTGCTGTGCATTATTTGTTTAACCCTTTAAGGTGACTGACTGACTGACAGCTGTGTGACTGACTGACAGCTGTAGCCGTTTCACTTTACTTCAGGACGCATTATTGCCGCTCTGTAGGTCTATTGGAGACATTCATAAATATTCCTAGCAAATCTAATAAATGTTAAAGACATACCTGTTACATAAACGCACTAAAATGCACTTCAGCAACGTATATTTGAGACTGCACAAGAAAATCTGCATTTGAGCAGCGTATATTTGAGGGTGTGCAAAAAGTTGTGCACAAACAGAGGAAATCGCAAAGAGATTCGCATGCTCGTATTACATGAATGCGATCTCGATTTGTAATGCTGCGCTCAAGACATTTGTCATTGAAATAACAACATGGGTAGTTGGTAGATCTGTAAAAGGTCTGCCGCCACAGCTGGAAAAAAATCCTAGAGGAAACACTGAGATATATATATATATATACACACACACACAATTTTATTGCACACCCTCCAGCCAATCAGAACCAAGAATTTTAGCAGACCATGTAATATATATCTATATTATAGACAGGTAGTTCCAAACAATTTTGGTCTAAGTTTGCAAAAAAAATGCTTCCCCCAAACAGAAGTAATCATTCCTCTCTGTAATCTCAAGGACACCATCATGTGTTTCACCAAAGAGCGGAAGTGGATTAACCAACTCATAAATATGGTAGCTAAATGTTATATGAGCTATTAGATATGCCCTTGTCATTTACATGCACATGATCTCTCTCACAAGCACATTTCCTCTCTGTCTACTAATATCTAATAACTAACAAAAATCCAAAAATCAAATATTTTGCTCCAAAGAACAAAACTAGTTTTAACTAATCTATAACTTAACAACTGACCACAGTATAAGCAGGATAATCAATGACCATTCACACGTTAAATGATTTTAAATGCACTCAGTGGAGGCAACTGTCAGGTGGTTACATGTAGTACAGTACTATGCATTAGATGCTCAAAACTTAACACTTACCAAGGAATTGGAGGCACACAAAAACAAAACAGCACACATAAACTAAACCTGTTCTAATATAGTAACATTAAAATATTAATGCTGATTTAACTTTGTATCCTGGCCCATCCTTCCATATTACAGCGAAATCATAACATCTGTAAGCATTTCACTGTTTTGTACAGTCATGACTCCATAGTTTCTATTATTAGCTTGTTTTTGCACTTGTACTGCACATATCGTTCTTTCTACAGCAGTCAGCCAGTAACTGTTTGACTGTTTGTCCATCCAAACAATCACAGAAAACATTATTGCCCGATCCATCCAAATTCTCCACTATTAATTGATTTTTATTAGCATATCAGTGAGCTGCCAGCTCTCATTTTGCACTCATTATCTGCTCCAGGCGTCATATAATGGTGTTTTAATGGCAGTCTGAGATGAAACTGACACTTTAGGGGATCAGTAAATATTAGATTTTATTGGCAAGGTGCAATTTCAAATGCACTCCAGTACGATTTCAATTGTGCAGTGGAGAACTGACAGAAGAGGGCCAGGGAGTGCAATACACGTCATAAGATAACAATGCCATGCAATTTACTTTTTGATTAGAGCAGTGTTTCTCTACAAGGAGCAGGTGAAATAATAAAAACCCTTATCAGAGGGCAACACTGTCAAGCACACTGCAAAGCAATGCACAGAGAATGCTGGTTTTCATTCATAGCCTCAAAAATACAGCTTTCCGTTCGTTTCATCTTAGAGAAAACATGCAAAGGCAGGGCATGCGGATAGAACGATGTTTGTGGATACACACCACAATCACACAAAGCTTGCACACAAACTACACGTCCACTCTGACACACGCGCTCACAGACCTTAGCCCTTTTAAACTAGCTTTATTTGCAATTCAGATCAGCTCATTTGAATTAAGTGCTTCTTTGCTATGAATACAGCTGGACTTTCCAGACATGTCAGACAAGAACCTTGCCAGAATTACCCCATGGACATGGACACATTAATCAAATGAGGAATTGGCCATTCGACAGCCCACTGAATCCACCCTTTAGCTGGGGTCATGGTGGAGATAGGTGCAGTCTATGGGTCGTTCTCCTTTTGTTAACCCTGTCTAATTAAAGTCGAAAACCAGTTCTCTCTGACAGAGCTTTTATGGTGTTATTTTAATACATGCCATTTTTTTTTACACCTAATTGATTTACTAAAGCATGTGTGCACTGAGGTGTTTTGTAGGGGTTGTAAAATACAACAAAATGAGCTTCATGCTTTTAAAATGAGGAGCCCCACCATAATCGCAGTGCTAATTCTTGAAATTTAACACCATATATCTCTCGTGTTTTAGCATGCACTTGACGACCGGTGATCATCACAGACACGCTACAGAGCTTCTTCTGGAAGAAAAGCGAGAATAAAACAGCAAGATGTATGACAGTAGTTCTAATACTTAAAGTAGATGACAGTCCTGTTGGACCGTGTTGATTCATTTCTTTTAGTGTTTGGCTGAAATTAGATAAACCTTTCTGAAGCTGAGGTGTTGTCATAAGCTGACGTCTAATCAGAATAAGAGTGGTTTATAATCAGTGAATTTAATTTCTTTTCTGTTGTTCTAGTATTATTGTTTAATTAGCAGTTCAACAATTCTAAAGGCTAAAACCTTGTGAAAGATCTTCAGTATTTTTGATATTGGTAATTCGCCATGTTAATGTACACTCACCGGCCACATTATTAGGTACACCTGTCCAACTGCTCGCTAACGCAAATTTTTGATCAGTCAATTACATGGCAGCAACTCAATGCATTTAGGCATGTAGACATGGTCAAGACGATCTGCTGCAGTTTAAACCGAGCATCAGAATGAGGAAGAAAGGGGATTTCAAGTGACTTTGAACGTGGCATGGTTGTTGGTACCAGACAGGCTGGTGTGAGTATTTCAGAAACTGCTCATCTACTGTTATTTTCACACACAACCGTCTCTAAGGTTTACAGAGAATGGTCCAAAAAAGAGAAAATATCCAGTGGGTGGCAGTTCTGTGGGCACAAATGCTTTGTTGATGCCAGAGTTCAGAGGAGAATGGTCAGACTAGATGGAGCTGATAAAAGGCAACAGAAACTCTAATAACCACTTGTTGCAGCCAAGGTATGGAGAAGAGCATCTCTAAACACACAACACATCCAACCTTGAGGCGGATGGGCTACAGCAGCAGAAGAACACATCGGGTGCCACTACTGTCAGCTAAGAACAGGAAGCTGATGCTACAATTTGCACAGGCTCACCAAAACTGGACCATAAAAGACTGGAAAAACATAGCCTGGTCTGGTTTAGTCTCGATTTCTGCTGCGACATTCGGATGGTAGGGTCAGAATTTGGCATCCACAACATGAAAGCATGGATTCATTCTGTGTTGTACCAACGGTTCAGGCTGGAGGTGATGGTGTATTGGTGTGAGCGATATTTTCTTGGCACACTTTGGGCCCATTAGTACCAATTTAGCATTGTGTCATCATCAACAGCCTACCTGAGTATAGTTGCTGATCATGTCAATCCCTTTATGACCACAGTGTACCCATCTCAGATTGGTTTCATGAACATGACAAGCAGTTCACTGTACTCAAATGGCCTCCACAGTCACCAGAAGTCAATCCAATAGAGCACCTTTGGGATGTGGTGGAATAAGAGATTCGCATCATGGATGTGCAGCCGACAAATCTGCAGCAACTGCATGATGCTTTCATGTCAATATGGAGCAAAATCTCTGAGGATATTTCCAGTACCTTTTTGAATCTATGCCATGAAGGATTAAGGCAGTTCTGAAGGCAAAAGGGGGGCCAGCCAGTACCAGTAAGGTGTACCTAATAAAGTGGCCGGTGAGTGTATTTTTATTTTTTCCAGTTGTGGTCATTTCAAAGGTTTTTTCTATGTCCTTAAATACACTTACCCATATTTGTAATGTCTTGTCAGGTCCCATTAACCACCTCTAAACAAATAAACAAACATTGTTCTACATTGTGGAACACCATTCACTACATCTACACACATTGTCAGTCATATATATTGTCATAGTCTAATACTTAATGATGATGTGATGTTTCACACTGAACAAAATAATATGCTAAATCAATATCAAACAAATATCTTAAAATGGCTTTAATGCCTTCACTGCGGTCAATTACTGTGTGCGTTCAAATATGTCACTGTGACTTGGTGGTGGTGAATAAACTGCACGTGATCAAAATATTGATTGTGAAGATGCTGGAATTGATCATTTTGAGAATATGGTTGAGATCATAAATATGAGCCAAAGACTGAATGTACTGGGGGGGGGGGGGGGGTGCATTTAGGTAATTAAAGGCCTCTGGTCTAAAGCTTTACAGTAGCCAATCTGTCAATGACCAGTAGGCTATAAACATGCTAGATCACCGGCCAGCAGATTTTTGCATCAAAAGTGTCAAACAGATTTTGGAACAATTATAAGCATAAAAAGACAGTAGATCTGGGTCATTGAAAATCAAAACATGTAATGTTTGATCAAATATTCATGTAAAAGTTAAATTACTTATGTTATTAGTTGGTTCTACCCTTAAATATCTGCCACTGTACATCCAAATCAATTTGCTGCATGATTTCTACAGTAATATTATTTCTTTACATGATCTGTCTGGGCAGCGATGTGAAGCAGTGGGTAGCGCTGTCACCTCACAGCAAGAAGGTCACTGGTTTGAGCCTCAGCTGGGTCAGATGGCATGTCTGTGTAGAGGTTGCATTTTCTATCTGTGTTTACATGCGTTTCCTCCGGGTGCTCCAGTTTCCCCCACAAGTCCAAAGACATGCACCATAGGAGGGTATGTTAAATTGTCTGTCGTGTATATGTGTGAATAAGTGTGTATGGGTGGTTCCCAGTGATGTATTGCAGTTGGAAGGACCGCTGCATAAAACATATGCTGGATAAGTTGGCGGTTCATTCCGCTGTGCCAACCCCATATTAATAAAGGGACTAAGCCAAAAAGAAAATGAATAAATGATCTGTCTGATCACTGAATCAGTTTCCGTATCTCTGCTGAATGTCCCTCTCCCCTAAACAGGAGGTCACCCATTATCTTCCACACTGTAACTGTACAGGCATTGCATTGGCAGCCAGGAGACAGTCTGAGTCCCTTTAACCACAGGTGGCCTCTGAAACATATGCAAGAGTTGGTAAATCACTGACACTGGTGACTTATTAGGTTAAGCTCTGGGCGTCCGACCATTTTTAGCTGCTAGCAAGCTGTAACGCCATGCTGCGTCCTGTAGAGATGCTCGAGCACAGATGGTATTTAGCATGGCTAACATTTCACCTGATTGATTAAACGATCCAAAATTGTCATAAATATCTATGACCTGGGTATAAATGCACTGCATTTAAGGAACAGTGGTAGGTAAACAATTAGCATAGCAGCCCGCTCGATGATGAAACACACATTCCCTCTCATTAAAGAACTGTGTCTTTTAACAGTTTATCCCTGCTGTTTTATGAATTCTGAATTACACCTCATTAATGTGTCATTTACATAATTACAAGGAATAGGGACAGCGCGCACAGCGGGATGAGTCCTGATCAGGGGAGGACGTAAAGAAATACTAGCGTGAAATTCACTCACAATCCCATAAAACGCACACGTCTTCCCCGACCTGTTACGTAAAATCGGCCATTTCTCGTCCCAGCGTGCCACCACCTGCTTGATGCCAGCCAGACCCCAGAATTAGCCACTTCTTCTGTCGCGATGAACACAGTCTTGATGAACACTGCAGAAAGAGAAGCGCAGCTGCTGATGGACCCTCAGCACAGGATGCTGGATTGTTTTGTATCTGTAATTAATCTACCTCCAATAAGGAGTCTCATGCTGCTTCTGAAACTAGCGCATACATTAAAAATGCATAATTATCAAGTCTCGCGCAAAAATCCGGGGAGACGTTGTGAAGGCATCCATCCGTTCTTTATTTTAAAACTGTGCATCAAACAGGAGGCACATTTTAACAAGAACACTTTGTCACTAATGTAATACATGGGGAATAAGTAAAAGAAAATTAGGGCAAACGCTCTCCAAATCTACCGAATATAAAAAAGTCTCTCATTTAGCATAGCAAGGTGGCGCAGCACACCTTCTGTAGGTTATTTGTAAGATAAATGGGACCACAGAAACAGATGACAGGTCTTTAGCTCAAGTATAGAATGCAATTAACCGGCAAATGAGGCCAGGCAAACCCAAATGACCAATGAGAATGGGCAATACTTCAGAGGGAATGAATATTCGGACTCATATCCAATCTTCAGTCAGCTCAGTCAGCCCCGCTGGGGTGGTAAATGGCATGTGACGTTTTAACCGCTTACCACTGATTTGTGTATTCAAATTTATTTATCATCATTTAAGAGAAAGCGTGTTTTCCCTGCCAAGACGACGAAAGAAAAAAAAAACTCTATGGGGTGAATAAAAAATAAATAAATAATAAGCGTTGCTGTAGCTCAAACAGTTCAGCGTACAGCAATGCCAAGGTCATGGGTTTGATTTTCAGGAAATACATAAATTGCTAAAATGAGAACTCTGAATGAACTCTCTCTCTCGCCTTAAATAAAAGTGTCTGCCAAATGTGAACACTATATAGGTATTTGGAAGCCTGATCAGGTCCTGCAAAGGCCCTGAAGCTCACAGCTCTAAAATATCCTCCGCTGTTATTGTGTGGGTGAAACAAGCTTAGCATAATGGAGACTGGAGTGGGTGCTTTTATCTCCTGCTCTTTGCTCAATCCCCAACATTGCTTGTTTTCATTGTGCATCGGCCAAATAATATCCATGTAAGCCTGTCACTGATATTAGTATGGGATTCACAAAAAGTAGCATGACAGTCATTTCTAGGTGTTTGAAATAACAGATGGGGTTTATTCCACTGAGAGGAGCGACTCTAATCCAGCACTGCACCCAAAATGCTGAACTTCATTATCATATGCACCGATTTGATTGACAAGAGGCAATGAGAGCCTACAGTTAGAGATTGCTCCTGCCCACCTCTCCCACGGGCCACAACTGTGTGACACACTGCCAAGACATGTTACTCCAGTTCCTAATGCATCTTTATTACCCCGATCCCATTGCTCCCGAGCACAGAACAAACTTCATTTGTCTTTATCCAAATCATGTTGGCGCCTACTTTAAATGGAAAACTCCAATGCAAATGAACGGCATCAGCAGCCCAATTAAAGCCTAGCCTGAAGAACAGCTTGGTCCGGAGACAAGAGCTCTCATGTGAAGATGAGCTCCTAAATGCTCCACAAAACACCCCAAAGAGACAACACATCCATATATTCCCTCTTAAATGAGCCAGTTTTATCTTCCAGCATTACGGAAAGGGAGCGGCAGCAGGAGCAAGTTCCTCATCTCTCTCCTTCACACATTTCTTGTCTCTCCGCACTTTTTTTTTTTTTAAGATTTATGGTGGGGTCTGATGAATTGTTGGTGCAGCAATTCTTAAGGGGTTTTCGCAGCCCCTATTTGTTTTCCACATTACTGATGTTTCACTTAATGTTCTCCAAGCATCCCCACGAGATGGGAAGGTAGGCTTGTTCTCAAGTCGAGCTTTCATTTGGCTTGTTTGTCTCCTCTGGAGGTAAAGTCTGACGTACAGGACCTCTCCCGAGGAGCTATTAATGAAGGGAGAAGCTTTGGGTGTTCACATTACCTGGGAATTTACTGGTTTGTTTCAGGAATGGATGAAAAGGGGAGGGCACTGTGCAAGAACTTCTGAAACAAGACTTGACAGCGATCATGACAGTAAACAATGTTAATTGCATCTTTGTGCAAGTTCTCTAGAGATAGAAACCGCAAACATATCATGGAATGGAAAAAATAAATAAATAAATAAAGTGATTTTAGCACTTCTCACTGTAAAATTATTATTTTTACCTGTAAATGAAAGTGTATGTGACTGTGTGAGAAAAAAAAAAGAGTAAATACACTTCCACCCACACTCTAATTGTGTTTATTCTATTGTAGTTGTGAAGCACAATCTAGTTTCTCGCCTTGTTTTGTGCCTCACTTTTGTTATTTAGCTTTCATATTGCAAACAGAGGGCGTACAATAGAGGTAGCACAATCACCTCACAGCAAGAAGGTTGCCGGTTCGAGCCTCAGCTGGGTCAGTTGGCATTTTTGTGTGGAGTTTGCATGTTCTCCCCGTGTTGGCGTGGGTTTCCTCTGGGTGCTCCGGTTTCCCCCACAAGTCCAAAGACATGCGGTACAGGTAAATTGGGTAAGCTAAATTGTCCGTAGTGTATGTGTGTGAATGAGTATGTATGGATGTTTCCCAGTGATGGGTTGCAGCTGGAAGCGCATCCGCTGCGTAAAACATATGCTGGATAAGTTGGCAGTTCATTACGCTGTGGTGACCCCAGATTAATAAAGGGACTAAGCCGAAAAGAAAAAAAAAAAGAATGAATGGATGAATTGCAAACAGAGCATATATATATATAGGGCTGGGCGATTTTTTTCGATTAATCGAATTTACGTTTTAAGACGATTAAATTTTTTATAAAATCGAGGTTTCGTGATTTTTTAAATAAAAATATTAAAGCAGCTTTTCCACTATTGTGCCACACCATTCTAAACTGTTAGACAACCGTGCTGAATTGTGCTGATAGATTCTGTGTGTTGACGTCGCGGCTCTGTTGATGAGCTACCACAGCTGGTTCAGCGCAAGCGCGCTAGCCCATTATCGCGAGGTGCGCGCGCTTTCAGCGGAGGCGCGCGATGCGGCGCCAGGCGAAAGTATAAATCCAGCTTAACACTCAGGGCCGGCGCGTCCATAGAGGCGACCTAGGCAGAATAGTGAGCGAGAACCCCCCTGTCCTTACGTTTATCTGCAACACCTACCCCCTCTCGGTCCTCTTTCATCCGCAAACCGGTAAGTTTCTATTTCACTTTCGGGTTGAGGGCTGCGTGATTGCTGTTCGCCCCTAGAGCGCCAGTTCAGCTTGCTCCGGCCCTGATTCATACCTGCCAACACTCCCATTTTTCCCGGAAGTCTCTCGTATTTCAGACCCGTCTCCCGTATTGTTCTGTCTCCCGAAAAACTCCCGGAATTTCAAAGCCCAGACGTCTGGTTTTGTATTTTATACCTGCGCACCACCTGAAGGACGGTTACGGCGTGTTGTTTATTGTCGGCTGTCACCGCAGAAAGTCAAATCTTTCTTTAATTTGGACTTTTGCTTGAAAGCTTTACGGAGTGGCACAGTAGCTGTCCAAGGTACTGTAGCTATGAATTAAATCATAACCCTTATATGCACCAATAAACAAGTAAAATGAATGAATAAATAAAATAAATATGGATTCTTAAATGTCGGTATTGTTTTTACTCCAAAAAAATATCAATACGTTTTGACAAATGTTTTATAAAAATAAATTGAGCAATTTTCAACATTTCAGCTATAGGCTGTTATACGATTCAGTTAAATATAAGATAGACATTTAAATAAAGATAGATATGTAACAGGTTTCTGTGGGGTTTTTTGTTGTTCACAGTGATCTTTAATATATACTGGGTGGTGTAGCTACGCACAAATATTTTCTAAAACGTCAAGCAGGAATTTGTCTATAGGAATGTAATAGGCTACACCTTGTTGACCAATTTATGCATGTATGGCCATTAAAAATACATGTTCCTTAACCAGATGGTTTTTCAAGTTATAAAGAGATTGTTACTTCAGTCATGTTGTTGTAATATTTTAAGTTGACTATAGTTACACAGAAAAAAAAAAAAAAAAAAAAATTCGAAATCGGTCAAACTTTATGAAAAAAATCTAGATTTTTTTTTTTGCCATATCGCCCAGCCCTAATATATATAATATAATAATATAATAATATAATAATATATATATATATATATATATATATATATATATATATATATATATATATATATATATATATATATATATATATATATATATATATATATGTATGTATGTATATAAAGTCAGTTTTTTTTTTTTTGTCAATGTCGATGATATGAAGGTGAACCAATGCTGATGGCTAGCCAAAAAGTAACTCAGGGTTATACAAAGAGTGGCCAACACAAATTACATACATTCCTGATATGCGAGTCCCATCTCACACTCAATACACTACAATTATATGGTATAAATACAGCAGAGACATCGACTTAGAATGTCATTTACTTATTATGCGGCCCTGTCGCCATCTTGTGGATGGACAATATCAACCATCTTTGTTCTGCTCAAAGACGGGCTAATGGCCGTCCACGCATGCACTCTCTCAGAAATGATAGGCACTATTCTTATAAATAAACTGCATAGTTGCAATCTAAACAACTACATTCTCAACAAAAAAGCCTCAAAAGTACATTATGTTGTCCCACAGCAGCAATAATTGTAACTGCAATAACTGTAGAGTGTCCTAAGCTTGTCGCTGTATGTGGGCAAAATAATACACAAACGTGAAGGGTTAAGAGGCTATATGAGTGCTATTATTTGCAGAATATCACACGGATATCAGCCAATCAGAATCAAGAACCAGACAGGACTGTATATATATATATAAAATTATAAAATTATAAATGTTTATCAATATTAATGTGTATGAATTTGAGTACATAAGGTTGATAAAAAGGCAAACCATCAGATTATCTCTAAACATTCAATTGCAAAATCTTTCAAAGCAGAAAATTTTATAGAAAATTTGTCATATCATCCAACAAATATTGTCTCTAAAAGTTCTTTGTCACTACTCTCCTCAAATCTCAGCCCAATCCTTGTTTGGAAAAAAAACTTCCAGAAGATTATCGTTTTGTGGTTTTCACATTGGCATTGCTTTCAAGTTCCATGAAATAATTGAATGAGATTTAAACTGAACAGGCCACGCCAAATCACAATAAAACAACCCCTGAACCAATGTTTGGTGGATTTGGAAATATTCCTCAAGATGATTATCCTGCAGAACACTCCAAAGACCATCAAGCATCAATCAATGCACCGCAGGCATCAAAATCTTTACCAGTATGACCTGTACTTCTGAGAATCCTCAATGTCCTTCATGCAGTTACGATTTACACTTCCTGCTACAGCAAAGCAATCCTATAACAAGACCATTTCCTTCTATCCACTGATCCACCGGGTCCAAAAAAAGAAAGTTTGGTAACATCAGTTCATAAAACATTCAGAGAGCTGAGCAGGTCTTTCTAAATGTGAATTTAGCACATTCAAGTCAGCCCTTTATGTTCTTCGTGGTCAACAACATTTATATAATTACAGTTCTTGATGATGTTAATAGGAAAAAATTTATTTCATTCATTTTTGACTGGTAGTGTATATTAAGTAAATGCAATTAATTTCAGCCAAAGACAGACATCTGTGAAAACGTCCTTCGAGGTTTGTAAATCCATTGCAGGTCAGATATAGAGCATTATGTAGGCAGTACAAGAGACTGCAAATTATCACTAATATGCTAATTTCTCATGTGAATCCAAGCCTCTCCAGCAAACAAGCTCATTGTTCAGCGCAGTGTAACTTGATAGCTGGAAAATGCATGCCATTTTAAGTGACATGCTAATGCTGTCATCGCTATAGTTTGACGCGCAAATCAGCTCATCCATTTAAACTCGCAGAGGGTCCAGCTCTAATTAAATTCCTTCCACAATAAGAGCTGACTGACAGGTCGGACATTGGGCTTTTGATGAGGATTTATGACCCTTTGCCAGTTCCTCTAATGGCAGTTTTGGAGCAAAAGCTTGCCGGCTTTCACCACCACCACCAGGCTCCAAACCCGTCATGGCCATTTTAATAAATTACACCACTGATCCGTTCATACGAGTCTGACATAGTTTCATCAGCGGGTGAAATCTCTGCAGACCCAGAGCTCGGATCTAGTGGCTCCCTAGGCCAGGTTATATAACCTTCATTGTAGCTGCATGCTGGATGAGTCCCAGGCCACATGCCTGAGGAGAAAGACATGGCTTTCCCATCAGGCTAAAACAAGGCTTTGCATATCATATTCCAACACCTCAACAACCCTCTGACACATGCAAGGCTCAAATGAAAGATGTTTGATATATCTCTGCCGTGGGGACCTTGTCTGTAATAATGAAACAGTTATTCGCATCAAGTCTTTTCCGTGTGTCTACATCTATGTCAACACTCTGAGGGCTTCAAAATAGAGTTTCTGACAGCTTCCTATTATAGCTTTACTGGCCACCTTCAGATCTCTGGGTGTTTTTGCCCCAGAGTTTGTTTCTTTATTCCTAGCAATGCTTTCAGTCAACTGCACTTTTTTTTGGTAACACTTTATTTTAGGCCACAATTTATGCTATGAACTACTATCCTATTACCTGCCTGTTATTAAGATATTAACTCTTCACTAGTAGTAATAGTAACATATGATCTTATTCTGCATCCCTAATCCAACCCCAAAATCTAAACCCAACTTCTACCTTACTAACAATTAATAAATAGCTAATTAGTAGTTAATTACGTTAGTAGTGTTAGTTAAAAGTTTGTTAATACCATGAATTGTGACCTAAACTAAAGTGGTACCCTTTTTTAGTCATGATTGATTGATTGATTGATTGATTGATTGATTGATTGATTGATTGATTGATTGCAGTATAGTACCTTATAGTTTACTTCATATCTTGACTGTTTTAAAAAAAATATATATCTTAAAACTTATTTTTTATTGTTGCTTTCTACAGTAGGTCATTGATACATGTCGATGTGATGTTTTATATTCTTTCTTCTTTTATTGTTTCTACTGTTGTGGCTCTCTTGGTTATTGAATATCAATCACTCTGTGAAGATTAGTGGTTTAAGAGTAATGGTTTTTACCTGTGATATCAAAAGTATAGATTTGAACCTATAGTATATGGTGCATATTCATACCCTGAGGTACATAGAACCTAAACAGTACATTAGTATACCTTTTTAAACTTATAACCCCTAGTTTTTCACAATTTTTTTTTGTGATTTTTCACGATTTTGTGGCAGTAATTCACCAGAAATTTGCGGACAATTTTGCGATTAAAAATATATATATAAATGTATAAAATTATATGTATTTACCATATTAGGTAGCCTACTATGTTTAGGTGTGCAATCTGAAACAATGACAATGACATAATAATAAAACTTCTTTATTTTAGTTTCTTGTCAAGACAAGATCTAAAACGGTAGGGATTAAGTCAAAGTAGGGCTGGACGATATGGCAAAAATTTATATCACGATATATTTTTTTATTTCGGTCGATACGATATAATTCCGATATCGATATGAACAATATTAAAAAGTAAGGAAAAACTGCCAAGAACGCACACAATGGATGTCTGTACCTACAAATGTCTGCAAAGTGAATTTGCAAAGTCGATAATACCTCCAGACTCTTATAACTTTTTTTTAAAAATAAAAAGCGTACAAAAAATTTGTTCACTTTTTATTTGTATTTAGCCTATACAAACAAGAAATGTGAAATAAACTATCAAATAAATAAAGCTCTCAGAAAAATTCATAAAAAATATGCAAAATAGTTTTTTAAAAAAAACAAGTTTTGTAGTATAACCAGCAGGACAGCATTGATGTGTGAACTGAATTTGGTGAGAGTACAGTAATTTACAGTACAGTTATTGAATATTTTTCATAATAAAAATTCATACAAAATATGCAAAATAGTTTTTTTTAGAAAAATAAGTGTTGTAGTCTAACCAGCAGGACAGCAGTGACGTGTGATCTGAGTTTGATGGCAGTATAATGAGTTAGAGGGAAGTTATTGACAGCTTTTGTAGTATTGGTTTTTGCGTTTTGCTCTTTGTAGACGGTCCCTAAGGATCGGTCTCTTTGCCGCCTGCGCATAGAGATCAATATAATGCGTCCAGCGCGTAGGAAAGCTCATTTTTAGGAAAATAAGGTTGTAGGTGGTTGTATACATTGCGACAGTTGAAAAAATGTGCTATTTGTGTAGGAACAATGTTTCGGTCATGAGTTATTGATCCGGAAAATACGAATCTGCGAATCTGTTGCTAACTTTACTAAACTCTGACTCTCAGTATGTTTTATCGGGTGGAACTGCTTCAAATGGTGAAACAGATTTGATGTGTTGCCGCCGCTTGTCAACTACACTCTCTGGCACACTTTGCAGAACACCGAAACTAAGTTTATCGGAACTTAAAAAGCTGAACCACTTTCACACAACTGCATTAGTCTTTCCTTTCTTATCAACTATTTCGTCTGCCTTCTTACTTGTGGAAGCTTGTTCATTCGCATCTGTATTCAGAGCACTCATTTTGTAGCTAAAACTTTCTGCGGCGCAGCTTAACCAACTGCTGTGCTGAGCGCTGGCAGCGTGTCTGTGTTGTTCGTCATCACGTAAGTGACATCAGATCACGCTCTTTCTGACGGCTGAGCACTGAACGTCATTCAGTGACAAGTGATACATGTATAAGATCTTATATAAATAATAATATATATATTTATATATATATGCAAATTTATATCGAAATATCGGAAATGGGTTTAAAATCATATCATCGTTATTGAAAAAAATTCTAACGCGATATATATTGATATCGAATTATTGTCCAGCCCTAAGTCAAAGGAAGGTTGTATAACTCTTATTTTTATCTATGATCTTACTTTCTCTCAGATTTCACTACCCGGAGCATCTGACATTGTCACACATAGGACATGCGTAAGGGCGTCCACTACCGTAACACACCTTAAACACGGATTGCCGTAAAACTCTTCAATGGAAACATTTTCTCTTGTTAACTGCAGGGAAAGAGTTAAACAAACTCATTTATCTATTTAACGCTCATCATAATACCAGCCAAACATGTAAACTACAAATAATGTCCTTCAATTCAGTCACATCTAGTGGCCGTCACCCTTGAACCAATCTTATTTCAGGTCTGTTCTATTGCTCCATTTGCTCCAACTTTCTTTTGCAGTCTGAAGCACGTCAAACGTACAAAATTTGCGCCACAAGATGCCTATATCTCATCTTTGCTATGACTACATGTAAATCACTCGTGGTTTGTCTGCATCTGCTTACTGCACAAGCTGAAAACTCCCCTGGCCCCTCCACCCACCCCCTTCCATGTAATGTAATGATTGTGAGGGAGCAGGTGATCCGCCATTTTTCGAGAGACAAATACATCACATGTAAAACAATTTATTGCAAACTGAAATATTTATAATTTGATTATATGGTTTGGAATCTGATGTTTTATGAGAACATTTACAATTTTTGCAATTATTTTGCGTTTAATTAAGAATTTTGCAGGATTGCAGAAATGTGCAACTTTTTCTTATTTTGCGTTGGATTCAGCGATCGCGAAATCACGAAAAACTAGGGGGTCTGCTTATAGGTACTATGTAAGGGTGTAACTGATTTTCAGGCTATCATAAAAATGTAGAAACAATAATAATAATAGAGATAGCAGTGTAATATGTATGTAGGCTAATTAAATAAAACATTTTTTCCATTATTAATCATGCATAAACAATCAACCTTGTTTAAGGAAGAAATAACACATTTAAAAAAGCATCCAGGTGCTAATTTTCTGTGCAACACCATTTCCTACATGTTAGACTAACATCAACAGGTGTAAACTGATTCTTTATGACAGAAAATACGATCCTCCTGACCTGAGCTAATACACTGAATTACCCAACTCGTGTCTCCTTTTTGTCATTCATCTGTTTCTGCTTGGCGTTTCATCGCTGAAGGTGCTGCAACCGCAATACCTGCTCATTAGAACTGTCAGCGAGCTATTTTTAGAGTGTACACGTGAAGTTCCTGGACACCGATGTGCTCATCGACACATGCAGACTCTCTCTTTGCTCTGCTCGGTCACACTCTTCTGTGACAATGACAATGATGTGGCAATTTTTCTGTCCCCACTGTTATCAGTGGAAATTATGTCCCCGCTAATATGTCCTTTTCAGGTATCAATATGGATCCTTTAGGATACAAATGTGCAGGTGTTAAATGCAGGTGTATTGTGTAAAATATTACACTTTCACCTAAACAAGTAAAGTTTCATCAATAATACTCAATAAAGCATGTCAAACATGGAAAATAAAAGCCCTAACATGCTTGTGGGACACATGGGAGCAAACATCATTGGTTTCAGTGTCACACAAGCATGTTTGAGCTTTCAACAATCAATGCGAAGCTAAGAAAATAAGTAGATATACAAGTAAATAATTAAATTAAAATAAATGTGATGAAAGACTCTAAAAAAACAATCATTAGTAAACTGATGACTGAAAAATGCATCAAATACGTTATGTAATGAATATAATTACTTTGAATTGAGTGAAAATGTCGAGTTCGGTTACGTCAACGTAGCACTGTGGTGAGAGACTGTGCTTTTATGTTCGACAACTAAAATGTGCAAATGAAGGCCAAGAAACACATAAAAAAATGAAGCACTCTTGGTGATGAGTCAGTTTGGAAGGCGCAGCTTTTCTCACAGCCTACACTGATTTTAGATTTCATATGAATTTATTAAATACTGGGAAAATGGTTTAGGGATGTGTGTAATCCTTGAAAGAATCTTCTGTTAAAAAATAAATAAATAACAGCAGCTAGCCTACTGCATATCAATTGAAGTTAAGTCGGGTTGAGCCTTCTCAGTACCTGAATAGGAGATCTCTTGGGGATGGAATGGTTCCTGCTGGAATAGATGTAAGTCATGGCAACAACAAAAACGTTGTCCAGTTGCATGGCCTGGATACTATTACACTAATTTCTCAACTAATGGGTTGATTCTCCAAACCTTAATGGCAATTCAAACAGCTTGGGAACAATAACAAGCCTGGCACATGACCCATAAAATCAGTAATGAAATACTAACAAACAAAAGCCACTGCTGTACGAGCAGCTTCTTTATTAGCAGCGAGAAAGCGTTCATAATTCTAACAGCATCTTTGAAACTGAATTTAAATGGATAAAAGATCTATAATATCACATCATCACATAATATATACTCGTGCTTTAACCCCATGCTCACCTGCTTCTGGCATTTCGTTCTGCCTCTCAAAGAGACATGATTTAATTAAATTTTCAGAACAAAATCTAAGCACTCATCATCCAGTGCAGGAATAAATCGACTACCAAAAGGGAAGGCAATTCGCTTTCCTCTTCCCTTGGTGGACAAGGTCAATTAGAGGAGGACATGGATTGGCAATCAAAACTGACACCAAAGATTGACTATGGTGATTACAGGCATGCAGATGGGAAGCTTTAAAGGTTATTAATAATGATTTATAGAATTAATTAAAAGTAAGAGAGAAGAGTGTGCTTGAAATACGTTAAATAAGTTTGGCATATGAACGGGCCGAAGGTGCTCAGGAGCCTCAAATTACCGTGGTGTTAAAGATGGATATGAAAGTTTTACTGCCGTTTTACATGGCATAACAAACACTACTAGATTACACCGTGGTGTAAATGTCTTTAATTTTTCATCTTATTTTCTCTCCTGGTTACGCTTTATTCTCTTGCATCCAGACCGAAGTGCTGTAGATTAACAAACTCACTTTGACGTGTTTATGATTTCCAGCATATGCTGGATCCTGGCTTTCACCCCAGGCGTAGTGTGTCTATTTTTTAGCCCAATTTGCTTTGATTGATTTTGACTAGGAAGCATGCTAGGAATGAACGCAATGATGTATAATTGGAGGGATTTGAATGAATGTCAAAAAAAAAAAGAAAAGAAAAAAACATTTTATATGAAACAGGATAAATGGTCTGGCTGGGACCATGTATTATTTATATAGCCAACATTTTTTATTCTTTTTCAACTTGTTTCAGAAATCAGCCAAATGTTGTTAGCAGTATAGTATATTAATCTTGACGTTAAACAAACAAAAAAATAATAATAATGCACTTGTTGCAAACTCCGGCTTATTGGAAATATGTGACTCTGCCTAGGGCAGCACGATGGCGCAGTGGGTAGCACAATCACCTCACAGCAAGAAGGTCATTGACATTTTTGTGTGGAGTTTGCATGTTCTTCTTGTGTTCGCATGGGTTTCCTCCAGGTGCCCCGGTTTCCCTCACAAGTTTAAGTCATGCGCTATAGGTGAATTGGGTAAGCTAAAATTGTCCAACCCAATGATGGGTTGCAGCTGAAAGGGCATCCGCTGCGTAAAACATACACTCAACTTTTACGTGTTCAAACTACTTATTTTAAAGGATCTGAAACAACACAACTCTTGAGATTTCATTGGGACATCTTAATTTTTTTTTATGTTCAATCCACATAAATTTGTTAAAATTGTTAAGTTAACTTAATTTGTGTTGGGACATGCATTTTTTACAGTGTTTGCTGGATAAGTTGGCAGTTCATTCCGCTGTGGCAACCCCAGATTAATAAAGGGACTAAGCCAAAAAGAATGAATGAATGACTCTGCCTAAATTTTTGCAATAGTGGAAAAGTTTCCAAGTGAAATACACAATAGAAACAAATAATTAAAAACAACAGTGTTTGTTCATTTTCACAGAAATTATGATCATAGGGGCGACGCAGTGGCGCAGTAGGTAGTGCTGTCGCCTCACAGCAAGAAGGTCACTGGTTTGAGCCTCGGCTGGGTCAGTTGGTGTTTCTGTGTGGAGTTTGCATGTTCTTCCTGCGTTCGCGTGGGTTTCCTCCTTGTGCTCCGGTTTCCCCCACAGTCCAAAGACATGCAGTATAGGTGAATTGGGTAGGCTAAATTGTCAGTAGTGTATGAGTGTGATGGGTTGCAGCTGGAAGGGCATTCGCTGCTTAAAACATGTGCTGGATAAGTTGGCGGTTCATTCCGCTGTGGCGACCCTGGATTAATAAAGGGACTAAGCTGAAAAGAAAATGAATAAATGAATTATGATCATAGGGAAAAATGTGCATTTGTAAAGCACATTTATTGTGTATGGCCATACACCCAAAGCGCGTGGGGAGGGGGGGGGGTCTCTCCACACCACCACCAGTTTTCCTGTGGCTGATGCGACAGCAGGAAAATGGTGCCAGGCTAGTGCGATCACCACACACCAGCTATAGGAGGAGTGGAGGGACAGTGATGGAGCCAATTCAGTGGATGGGGATGATTGTGAGGCCATGGTGGGTAAGGGCCGATGAAGGAAATTTGGCCAGGACACTGGGGTTACACCCCTACTCTTTACGAGAAGTGCCATGGGATTTTAATGACCACAGAGAGTGAGGACCTCGGTTGAACGTCTCTTCCTAAAGACAGCGCTCACTGACAGTATAGTTTCCCCTTCAATTTACTGGGGCATTAGGACTCACACAGACTGCAGGTTAAGCACCCCCTGCTGGCCTCACCAACACCACTTCCAACAGCAACCTAGATTTCCCATGTCCTCTCCCATCCAGGTAATGATGAGTCTCCCTCCTGCTTAGCTTCAGTGAGTAACTGGTCTTTGACTGCAGGGTGATATGGCTGTGGCATATGAATGTATCATAGAGAGGACTATAACATTTATTTTGTACATTTCTTAATAGTGGAAAATGTATAAAGTGCTACAGTACATTTGAATGGTTGTATAATAATTCTATATGTAATGTTTCTTTTTTTTTTAAATAAACTAATCTATACTGTACATAATAAGTCTATACATTAGGGCTGTGATATCGCAATGTGCACACTGATATGCAATGTTGAGTTGGGATTATACTGTAGTTGACCAACACCACAGTCCAGAACAAATGCGATTTGTGGAGTTACTACAGAGTTTAATCATAATGGAGTAAAAGTTTATCATCTGCATCTGTTTTTAAGGTCTATGACTGTGTGATATATATAGTAGTAGTATAGTAGTAGTTTTATCGGTGCACTTTATTTTGGAAAAACTAATTTGCCCTCATAAACTTTAATTAAATACCATAACCTTCCCTCCCGAGTTTTCTTGCACTACCTGGTCCTGGTGTGTGTGTGTTTGTGCGTGTGTGCATGTGTGTGTGTGTTAAGCACAATGTTGAGGCTTTACGATTAGGCACCCACATGTGATTATATTAACATTTCACCAATAACATTTTTGAATAGATTTGGACAAAATCTCATATTGGTGGAATGGTGGCTCAGTGGTTAACACTGTCGCCTCACAGCAAGAAGTTCGCTGGTTCGAGTTCTGGGCGAGTGAGTTGGCATTTATGTGTGGAGTTTGCATGTTCTCCCCCTGTCCTCCGCGTGCTCCAGTTTCCCCCACAGTCCAAAGACATGTGCTATAGGTGAATTGAATAAGTTAAATTGGCCACAGTGTATGAGTGTTAATGAGTGTGTATGGATGTTTTCCAGTACTGGGTTGCAGCTGGAAGGGCATCTGCTGTGTAAAACATATGCTGGATAAGTTGAGCGGTTCATTCCGCTGTGGCGACCCCTGATCAATAAAGGGACTAAGCCGAAGGGAAATGAATGAATGAATGAAAATCTCATATTATAAAAGGTTATTCTATTTAATATAGTGCAGGCTATGAGTAGATGTCAAATGCTGTAATAAGACATTTTTCTCCACTCCACAAAATCATAGAAGATTAGCATTTGTACAGTGCTTCATGTGAAAATAAACACTGTTATCCAGAAACTGATTCACAAACTGTTATTTACCCTGGCAGTGCAAAAAAATAAAAAATAAATAAAAATGCAGAAATTAAAGAGGTTTGGTCACAAGCTTATTTGAATGTTTTTCATAGATAATGTTTTTTGAAACCAACAGGCAGACATAAAATGTGGGATGCACTTTTTTAATAATGTTTCATTAGTTAATGTATTTACTAACATGAACTAATTTTGACTAATAGACAGTATAGTACATCATTTATTAACAATTGTTAAATGTTTACTGACGCGTTATTAACATGCAAATTCATGCTTGTTAAAGGGTCATGAAACCACCCTCTTTCGGTTCAAGTCTACCTCATATTTTTTTTTTAAATGCTCAGAGATGGGCATGGAGCACTGCCAGCAAAGGGAGGAGTGGGTGTGGTCGGCAGAGCAAAGGAAAAAGAGGGGAGCGAACAACTGTTGTCAGTTGGCTCACAAAATGAGACACAAACTGTGAGGAGACATGATTTTATAGATTACAAAGTTAAAATGCAAAGAAATAAACAGCAAGTAATTTAATGTCCTGCTACATTTGTTATTCATAATTTCATATACACATAACCACAATTTATTATACATTATAAAGATAATCATGTTTATATAAACACTATACATGAGGAGGACTTCTCTCATCCTCAATCCTGGGGTCTGAATGCAGACACAGTGAGTAGCAGTGCAGTAGGTCTCTTTCCCTGTCTATTTCAACCATTAGCGCTGCCGGTAATCTGGAGGATTTTAAACATAGGCGAACACAGCAGCACAGATAGGCGATGTGTCTGAATGGTAATGAACTCAACTGAAGTCTGCCATTCTCCAATTCTCGTACAGCTCTCCAGACAAAAATGCTTGCTGCAAACCAACAGCTTTGCTGTATCTGCCCTGACAGAATCACGAGGAAAAACATGCAACAAACCCCGTGGATCATGGAAACAAACACATACGACCTATGCCGTAAGCAGACGCGGTCTCACCCAGTCATTGGGTCTCGCAGCTTGGCAGGTCTGCCTTGCCATCGGAATGCACATGCTCTCATGAATAATTAAGAAGCAGGGTCTTCCCATAGGATAAGAAAACTCCGCTATAAATAATAATGAGAAACCGACACGTCATCACTCCACTAGCAGATTAGCGATACATCCCCGATTTTGATCCCACTCCAAAAATTATTTTCAACCCTGAAGATGAATTTAGCTGAAAAAGCTCAAAATTATTTAGTTTTTCCCACATTTAAAGCTGACAGGTGCTAATGTTGTCTTAACTGTTGCTCAAAACACACAAATATGTTAAAAATCTAAAAAATAAAAAAAGTACCCGAGGGTTTCTTGAACTTTTAACATTAGTTAATGCACCATGAGTTAACTTGAACTAACATTGAACAACTGTATTTTCATTATCTAACGTTAACTAACATGATCAAATACTGTAATAAATGTATCTTTTCATTGTTTGTTCATGTTAGTAAACGCATTAGCTAACATTAACTAATACATTATTGTAAAGTGTTTTCAAAATCTGACCATTACCATTTAAATGCATACATTCTACAGCATAATAATACATCATCATTGTTGATGTTGCTGAGAATATTAAACATGTTTTTCAGGATATTTTGTTTGTTGAGAAACATGCTACAAGCAATGCAATATAATTTTGCAGTCATTTTGTATAATCTTCATGGCAGTGCCATTTAATTAACCTGAATTTGTGATGGAGATAAACACAGCTCATAGTGCCTTGAGTGAATGTGCCATATGAAAACTGCAATAAAACGTACCTGGGGAAATGTATTTTAGGTTTTGCGGAAATCTAAGCAGGGTCACTTATTTCCAGTGAGTACAGGAATGTTTAACAGGCTCTGTAGGAATCTGCTTTTAAAGTTCTCCCATAAACAACAATGCAAATGCAAACAATCAATAAAGCAGGTAGAAAGCGCTACCTCTAAACCACGGTGTCTAGTACAGGAAGCAGGAGGCTAATTATACACCTGCGAGACCACTGGGATTCCTGAGGCTTTGCAGATTAAAAGTGGCCACGGGCTACGGAGAGACTTTGTTCCACTGTATCATGGACAGACCTGTGTTTTCATGCATGCAGTATTACCCAACAGACGAGCAGCAGAACCGGATCAGTCACCTGCCCCTGCGCGGTTCATGTCTCAGTGGGTTCAGATCTGGAAATGATACATTTCGCCTAGAGCAAATCTGTTCGAAGGGTTCAAACAAAATGTCTGCTTCAGCAACATGGGAGAGCCTCTCTGACCTCCATCAAACAATCCTCTGGTTGCTGTCTTACGCTAAGACCTCATAATGCCTCTCTTCAATTTTGCGGGTCTGTCTCTAATGGGATCAGGGTTATATATTGAGTCTGACGACCAGTTCTTTCCATCCCCCCGCAAGCCTGACTAGTCCAGTGAGGGATTTGAATTTAGAAAGCCTTGTGATTCCTCTGGACAGTCCAGCCGCTGCGCTTCTCTCTCCAGTCGGGGTTAGTGGAGCCTTCAGTGATGACGGGAAATGACAGAGAAGGTGATTTGTATTGTGTATGTGGGGCGCAATTCAGATGCCTTTCACAAAGCCAGAACTTTGAAGCAAGATCACCTTTTGTCTTTGTTGCACTGACGTGTTCAAAGGCTAGCGCAGACCGCTTCGATCTGACGTGCGTTTGGCAATAAGTTTTGTTGGAAAAGGGCATGCTGGGCCCCATTGACAATGAGGTCAAATAGGTGGTCCGTGCATTGTGTGTTTGCTCAGGGGGAACACAGGTGATTGACAAACTGTAAACCTTAATCACTAATGTAAGTGACAGGTGAATTCCCAATAGCGGGAGACTATAATTAAGCTACATTTTTGGACCGGTAACCTTTCATCACTTCTGAAAGCACAGTGGGTGACTTTCTACGTTGGAGATTTGATATGCAGTCACTTCACATAGGAGTAGAAACCAGCTGCGAGTTGTATTGTTGAAAATGTTGCAAAATTAAATGTCTTTGCTTAGACTAATTAGATTATATTTACATTTTTAAATGTTCAAAGTACGATTGCTTTTTAGTAGAGGTGTGAACCTACACTGGTCTCACGGTTCGGTTCGGTTCGGTTCAATTCGATATCTCGGTGCATCACGGTGCATTGACGATGCTTTCCTTACACAGTTTTATATTTTCTTCACAGCATAGCAATTCTTGTATTAAAATGTATAAATATATTTATATACTATTTGTAAAACAATTTTGTCCTTTAATACAAACAGTCAGATATATAAACTGTACCTTTAAGCAACACAAGCATTTATAGACCATTTTGAGGGATGTAAACAAAAACAATGGTCCTAACGTATTTCCTGTTTTACATTTTTTAAATTTCCATTGCTTCTGAGAATCCTAAAAGGTCCACATATTGATAAATAGTGTTATGATGACTGATTTAAAGTCAAGTTATGATTGAATTGCCTCTTGTTACAGTTAGGAAATAGTTTAACGTCAAGCAGGAAATGTTCATGGGCCAATGACATGACCACATTGAAATGGTCTATAGCAAATAAACAAATATAAATATCCCGCTCGCTTTCTGAGCCTTGTCTACCAAGTTCTTTCTTACACCCCTTTGATTGGTCAAGCGCTCAACAGAAAGGGCTGCGATTGGCTCTTACACGCTGGTGCTCTTCGCAGACGCACTCATGGGCCTCAGTGAGAGAGAGAGAGAGAGAAATGGAGATTACTTTTATTCTCTTAATCGCCGTGAAATAGGGGCTTTTGCTGCAAGTTTCAGTGAAACAGTGTTCAGCAAACACACACGCAATGAAATTGTGCACAGTTTCTGAGTTTTTCGTAGTTAGAGCATTGTAAATACTCGCGGCTCGCCTCCCTCGCCATAGTAAGCTACGGCGACATAGCACATGTGAGATAAATGACGTCAGTACATAATAACCGGTTATGATTATTACTGAACCGATACCGAATTGTCCGCGTCTGCATCGCGGTGCACCGAAAAAACTATTAATTTTGACACCCCTACATTTTAGTTAGGTAGATTTTTACAAAACACTCAGTGGCAATAAATTGTTCATAATTTGAACAATAAATTGTTCATTGGAAATACATGCATTAGGCTACATTTTGCAGAATGATAAATACGTTGCTCTGAAATCAGGGTATCTTCCGTCCATTACATATCTATTTTCAAACAAAGAAGGAAAACTAAGAAAACGGCCGTTTTACGATTTTTTCGTTTGCTCACAAAAAAAGAAAAACGAGATTTTGGCTCGATTTTCTTTTTTTTTTTTAGGGTTGGAAAACGGATAAATGACTTTAAAACTCCTTATACACATGTAGGCGGTGCTGAAATTTCCCTCTGATTGGTCAACCAAATCTGAGCTTGTGACGTCACCCTCAAAATAATAGTCCTCTGCAGACTCAGGCTTTTAATTATTATTATTAATATTATTTAGACCTACAGTAGCCCTGAAACAATTAATCAGAGATAATGAGTTTGAATCCAGGATGATGCAGCTATAGACTGTTCTTGTAACATGTTTTGTTTTAACATCTATCTGACATCTGAATGAACACTTGTTTTGGTCATAAAAAAAAAATACACCAAGTCATAATTTCGGAGAATTTGTACAAGTCGGGATTCGAACTCGGGACATTTGCAGCACAGTTACTCTGTGCATACGCACGGTCCACTAGGCTACACGAGATGAGTTTCTTTCCGACCCTGTCAGTCAAACGCAGATCGGCCAGGTCTCGAAACGCTTCTGAAATGACTAAAGTTTTGAACCACATTAGACCTGGGTGTTTCGAATCACTTTAGTCACGTGACCCGGGTGTTTTGGATCATGCTTCGGTGCGATGTTTCAAAACACTTGGGCTTGGGGATCTCGACACTGTGTCGAAACATCAGTTTTATGTCAGCCATCACTACAGATCACCTAGCGAACCACTGACTTAAACATCCCTAAACTTAACTAATAGTATTTTCAAAAGCAAACAGAAAAGAAAAGTGCATTGCAACCATGTGGTTTTATTTGAATTTTACATAAAAACCTTGAAAACGTAAGTTTACATTAAAAAACTGCTTTTTACACAGTTGTGGAACTGTGCTTCACCCTATTCAAACCCACATTTTTATTTTTTTCAACACATTTTTAAACATAATAGTTGTAATAGTTTAACTAATTTCTAATATCCAATTTATTTGATCTTTTTCATGATGAAAGTGCATAATATTTGTCTAGTTATTTAGCAAGATACTAGTATTCAGCTTAATATGCAATTTAAAAGCTGCCTAGGTTAATTGGTTAACTAGGGAGGTTCGGTTAATTAGGCAAGTCATTAGACAACAGTGGTTTGAAAAAACTATACATTATACCATAATTACTTTTATCAATCTATAACTTTCACAATTCTATATTTGCAATACTATATGTGTCCCAAATGAAAGGTTTAATGTTTATTTCAGAGATAAAATTACTTTTCAGTGTATGTGGCATCTATTTATCAGAATGTAGTGTTTGTCATACATTTAATCTTGATCCAGATGAAATGTTCAGTGTCACAGCTAATTAGGGGAGTAATACATACCCTCATTAATAACTGCCATCGCAGAGTAGGAGTGATTTGGCCCCTAATCATGCTGGACAGCTCAGAGAGAGTGAGGGAACATGGAGGAAGAACATGTGGGTAAAGGGAAATAGCCAAGAGCAGTTTGCAAATCAAGTAACTCATTGCCCCAGATCTTTCCAAAAACACACAACCCTGAAAGGTTCTTTATTTCCATGGTCATTCATTTATCTCTGTATAATCGATTGTGACTGCGCTGCACAATTTGCAATTTGCAATTTGCATGAGTACTTTCATTGTTTTGGGTGTTTTTTTCCTACATAACCTGTTACGCTTAGTTAAAGCAATAAAATTAAGGATTTTGAACATACAGTATTTCAGTGAGCACCTGCATGACTAACTAATTTGAAACAAATGCCACACAAACATACATAGATAAAATAATAACTCACAGTTATGTGCATACATTTAATAAACACAAATTAAACTACAATATCTAATTTATATGTTATATTAAATAGTACATAAAATAGATAAACATTCAACGATTCTGGATTTTTCAAATCCAGTTCCAATGAACGTTAGCAAGCATTTTTTATTTTTTTTTTTGTCTTAGTATCACTTTAAAATATGATGCATTTGAGATAAATAGCAAACTCAGTACAGACATCCTCTTTACTTAAGAGTATACAAGTTCAAAAGTAAAAGTAAAAAGCAAGCATGCATTCAAAAGCAATATACTGTACTGTATATATGCATATTGATAACAACTCTTTGATATTATTAGTATAATATATAATTAGTAATATTACATGTCATGAATATGAATGACATTTTATGCATGCTTATGACAAATGTCAAGTCTTAAGCTGTGGTCATACCACCTTTTTTGCCCCATTGACTTCCATCCATATGCATGTGAATGCAGCAGACCAGAAACGCAAGTTCTAAGTTTTGCATGTCACTGCATTCTAAAGTTTAAGCTTAGTAAACTGTAACCTGTGCGATCAATAGAAAATCAAAGCGGGACCTCTCTGTACAGCAATTTAAAATATGGAGCAATCACTCACTTAATCCTGCCCCTTTTATCCTGCCCCTTTTTCACAGCACCATACAACAATATTTTGAATAGTCAAACTCTAGTGTGCCCAAGGTTTCATTCACTTATGCTAGTTCACACTACAGGATTTTAAACATCAGCAGATCGCTGTGCAGTTCACACTACATGACTTGATTTTGTGTCTCTTAATCACTGTGGTGTTCACACTACGCGACACTATGTAAATGATCCACAAGAGGGGGGTCACACACTACATGATCTGACAACAACTTGTTCGCCAACATTTTAGTCAAGCTACCAAACCACAGCCAATGAAATTTTGAGGGAGGAGTCGTCAGAAAAAGCTGAACACTATTGGCTGCTTGTGTGCTGATTACATCACTGACAGCGTTTCAAGCTTTCAAGGGAGCATGTGAGCTGATGCATCAGCGAATCAGTCACTCAGCTGCAAAGTTCAAGTGGAAAGATACACAGAGAGTTTTTAATTTTTGTAATTGTATAACTCTTTGAAATAAAACTAACATATCTATAACACCCTGACGTTTTCTAAATATCTGTGTATGTCTTTCTAACATTGTTATTTTTTTTTTAATTACAAAACAGTAAAGAACTGAGCATTTCTACCTTTAATTACCATATTGGTCAACATGACTGCATGCATGTCTGCTTCTTTTCGCTGTGACTTTATATATGCATGTATTTTTTTTACCTAGCAACTTCCTGCTAAAATAAACAATACTTTCTGATAGCAAAAACATAAATTTACTTCAGATATATCTTTCAAAACAGCATATTCTGTGCCGCGAAATAGCTCCTGTTTGAAAGTGAAATTGAAAGCGAGGGCCAGACCTTTGCATGTTCTAGTATCTTAACTACATATTTATAGGCTGTATTACCAAAAAAGATAATATTTTTAGGGTAATGCTGTCATAAAATATGATGACAGACATTCAAAGCTAAATTTTAATATCGCAATAGAAGTTTTGAATGTAAATATGATGTGAGAAAGGTCAGAATGAGCAGTATGGTAATTCTAATAGTTACAGAACTCCAGTTCCACTGTTAATATAGCCTACTCTCATGTCCGTGTTAACACAGAATGAAGCAAGTGCATGAATGCCCATTCTGGCCAATCACAGACGTTTCTGTTCAGCTCCTGAACACACAGCCATTCAGCTCATGCTGATATGCTCTCTCATTGGCTGCAGCTCTTCACTACATCCGACCACACGTGGGGTCGAGTCGGCCGACTGCTCTGGAATATTTAGCATGCTAAATATTGGATTTCCGTCTGCGAGGTGTCGGCGACGCTTCAGCGAGCCTCTTTGACGCAATGTTCAGTAGTTCACACATAAAGACTGCCGAGCGCCGTGCACCTGTAGATTTTTCCCTGATCACAGCCCGATCTGTCGGCGAGCTCGTTAACTTCCAAATTGGGCTCAAATCAGGCTTAAAATCCTGTAGTGTGAACTAGGCATTAGTTATGTAATTTAAAATGTATGGGGGATGTTATTTGAGATGTCTTTGACATCATAAAATGTCTTTGTTATGATGACTTGACATTACCAAGACAACATAATTTGTCATAAATCTGCCATAAACATGATTGTTATGATGGCATTATAATTGTGGCATGCATTTTATAACAGCATCATTAATATTAAACATATTCTTAGCATCATAATGTTTTTTTGTCCTCAACTACAGTGGTACAAATTGTATGTCATTAAAATGCCAATAAATGTCGTTAAACATTAATGATGTTATTTTATAATAGTCTATTATATGATAGTGTGATACAATATTATATAATAGTCTATTATATGACATAATTATAAAGTAATTATATGATCATAAATTATAAAATATTCATGAGCATAATATTGGGTTTATATCAATCATGTCCATGGCAGATTTATGACAAATTATGTTGTCTTGGTAATGTGAAGTTGTCATGACAGACAAATAGTGTATTTGGTTATGTCAAGTTGTCATAACAAAAAAAAGGCTTGGTTGTGTTTATAAGATGCAAAGCAAAGTGTGGTCCTGCTTCACTTGTAGAAAATCACGTTATTTTTTTTCATATATCTTACTTTGAGTATATACAGCTACTCAGCTAGCATAAAAATGACTGTCATATGTCCTAGTTCCTCCGAAAGGCCCGCCCTCAAGAGGCTCTGATTGGTCAGCTAACATAACTTGTTGTGATTCGCAAATCGGCTCCACGTGACCAGGAAAAGCGTCACGCACCTTCAAGCATGCACTTTTGTGCTGTGTAAACAGTCAGTCGGAGTAGCTGTTAGATCAGACAGAAAATGAGGAGCACAAAGCTGAACCTCATGCCTGCTCTCTAAAAAAAATCTGACAAGTGTCTTTCACATATATTCGGAATAAGCATGTGTAGGTAATATGCAACGATCACACATCTTTTGTGTGTTTGTTATTTGAGATGTAGAACGCAGATAAAGCGGCCACATAGAGAGACTCTGCAGCGCTGCTGAAGATTGTGGGTGTTTACAGCGATTTGACAGATGAATATGAATTTGTAGCTATATTGTTAGCTGTGCCAAACATCATTTCTCGTTGTTTACATCCTTGTTTACGTCCCCGCTACAGCAAACTGTTAAGGCTGGAAACTGTGCATGTAATTGATCAATTTTAGCAAATAAAAATACTTATAGGTTGTGGCTCACAATCCACAGCTTTGTCGGCGGGAAGAGTTTTTATTCTAATCCAGCACTGAACTGAGAGAGATTCTGGAAGCTGTCCTTTGTCAAATGCTTGCTATATCTTTTTATAATTCTCTGGAACATAATTAAAATTAAATTCTAAGCACTGCTCTCACTGTGTTGTGTTTTTTGGAAGCGCAAATACAGAAACAAATCATGTCTTATGAACACACATAAGTAAAGTGTTACCATTATTTATCTCATGTTAGGTGAAAATGAATTTGGACACTAGACAGCTCACAAACTGTTACTCCCATACTGTGTAGAAGACCTGTTCAATTATATATATATATATATATATATATATATATATATATATATTTTTTTTTTTTTTTTTTTTTTTTTTTTTGAGCAAATGAGCAATGACTCCCAAACACCGACCTTTGTTATTACCTACTGGCATATCAATACATACAAAAAAAAAAAAAAAGACAGAATAGTCTGAAATTCAGAATCATTAATGTGCAATAAAAAAATAAAGTGCCAAATGTACTGAACTGTAAAATCAGCACTGTAGGAACTCTGCTTGACAAGCTGGACTCAAACAGAAGATGGCAATGTTAAAAAAGTTGGAAATTTGGTTTGCGTGTGTGTGTGTTTGTTTACGTAAAGTAATAGTTATATAAGAAAACTAGGAGTGAAACAATAGGAAAGTAGTCAAACAGAATTTAAGCCAAGCTCTTATGAAAACTAAAATCTTATATCATGTTTGTGTAACCTTCTACCTTGATGCTCTGTGCTTTGTTTTATCAGGCAGCTGTTCTTTCTGCTTAACTTCCACAAATTTTCAATCTTGGCTGAAGCTCGAGGGAGACGGGCAGGGCTTGTACACCTCTGTGAAATGGGTCTATCCTTTTCGTGGATTAACACTCGCTAAAGAGGTCAGAAAACAAGGATACTCAATGGCATCCCCACAGCCCAGCCGCATGCATATTTATGAGGAAAGAAAAACACAGGAAAAAAGGAGTCCTTCAGTTTCTCCTTGACCTCATAGAAATGAGAAGTGCGTTTATGCTAACGTTTTTTTTGACTCTATGCTGTTTTTGTGACGGATCGCATTCGGTTCTTTGGTAGATTTGCTGACTCTTCAATAGGTCTTATCAAAGACAATGTCTTGTGGTTCTTTAGATGACTATATTGGTCTTTGGAAAAAAATAAAAAGATGTTTGCATTAACACTGCATGTTCTTGCATTCATTCTACAGAGGAAACACGAAGCTTTCCTGGGTTCTTTAAAGCACAAGTAGGCTATAGTTTTTAAAAACCCATAACTTATGACAGCTCCCCTATGGCATCATATGAATTTTAAAATGTTATCCTATGGGATCAGACTGTGTAGCATTATTTTTAGTTTACTGCTGATTTGTGAATCCCTAGGCGCTATATTAACTTGACATAAAATTGTGCCTATCTTTGTATCTTTATCCACTGAATTAAGACTCAACAAAAGGCAAAACGCCCACATATAACTAAAGACACATAGTTTGTATTAGCAATGCAAACTATAGGTTTGTCTGCTCTAACTAGTGTGTAAGTAATGCGAGTTCTTATAAAACTAGAATAAGCTTCTGAGAATTCTATAGATGACTCAAGCTTATGAAATGAATCACATTCAAAAGAAATTCCATCATGAATATTAACAGTTCAGAAGATTGAACCTTTAACACACATGAATCACTGTCAAGCGTGTACCTACACAGTTAAATAAGTGTGCAAATGAAGTAAATTGACTGTCCATTATTACAAAAGGTCACATTCAAGCCAAATCACAAAAGATCTGCAGATGTCTTTTTTTTTCTTTGTCTCATGTCAGCATTAACAAATCACTTGTTTTACCTGGGCACCTTTGCCAGGGGGCAGTTATAGAGTTGGCACCAAATGTAACCATCAAAAACTCAATTCCTTACATTTATATAGCACAGTGCTTTACACAATGGGGGGAATCTCCTCATCCACCTTCAGTGTGCAGCATCCAACTGGATGACGCGACGGCAGCCATATTGCCCCACACTGCACACCACACACCAGAGGAGAGAAGACAGAGTGATGAAGCCAATTATGATATGGGGCTGGTTAGGAGGTCATGAACACCACTTCAGGCAGCAACCTAACTTTCCCATGTGGTCTCCCATCCAGGTTGCAGAGAACTAGCTGCCGCCAGTGGATGTTTAAGGTCTCTTTAAAGCCTTAGGCTGAATTATAGTTAAGGCTTTAACCCAGAGCGCATGCCTTGCACGTAGTCGGGCATTTATACTTGTGCATTCTGTTTATGTTGTTCTGACAATAACACTTCCGAAACGCTAGCAGTTTGTGGGGTTTCTATGTTCCTCAGTGCGGAGTTTTTTCAGGGGTGCTTCGTTTACACCAGAAATACCTGTAATGCTAGCTTACTATACAAGTAGCTAAAACTAACGCTGGGCCGATAAACGATATTATATCAAATCACAATAAAATTGATGTCAATAACAATAAGCTCTGGACTTTTTTTACTCTATATTGATCCAAAAGCCAATCACACAGCAGAAATGTGAACTAAAATATGTTATGCCATTTAATGGAATAAATTCCTCTAATTTTTGCGGCTTTAGTCATTGTTAGGATACTCTTTTAAATCTGGAAGCATTAACAACTTCTATCGAAATATATCATTATTGTTCAGAATGGAAAATAATTATCCAAATTGCAATTTTGCCATTGCCCAACCCTAGCTCAAACTCGCTTATTCAGAGGCGAGAACCAACAGACATGCAATAACTTCAATCATGAAATAAAAAATAAATAAATTTTAAAAAAGTATCCATCTGGAGCTCCTCCAAGGGACTCAACACCTGTTAAACACTCACGCCAACTACTCACCTACTCATGTCAGTTGCGTCGCTTCACTCCTATTCATGAAATCTCTTGCGGTACATCATGGGATAGCCTAGCATCAATCGGGTGCACACTTCAGAATCTCGACAGTAGTAGGTTATCGGGGTACTACTCGCGTACTGTTTTTGCAATTCTATAAATTCGGACACACTGTTTTTAGCGTACTATATAGTATGGAAGTATGCGATTTCGGATGCAGCCTTGACTCATTAACACTACCAAGCAGACTAATCACAGAGCTTGCACTACACATTGTTGTGACATTACTTGCAAAAAGAAAACAATGAAATATGTATTTGTACAAACAATTTGTCTATGAAAATATGAAGGTGAAAGCCAAAGTATTTTATAGAAAATGGATATTAGTTTCCTCAAGTATCTTCTCAATTCAAGTCATATTTTATTTATTTATATTTTATGTTTTCTTTCTCAGATTTTAAGGAGAACATGGCTAGACATCAGGCTTTCGTACTATTGTGTTTGCAAAATGCAGACAAGGACAACATCTACTAGAGCTGCACAACTGTTAAAATATTGCAATCTTCTTGATATTATCAACACTCGCACAATCGTATTCCTAAATGATTCGTCTATGTCCATTATTCCTTCAACAAGTAAAAGAACAGCGCACATTCAGCTCTGCGTTTGTCCAAAAAAAAAGAGCATTATCAATAGTTATGAAACAAACATTACACAATTTCAGATGCACTGCAAGGTGCATTAAAACTTTAACTTTATAAAATTGAATTTTATAAACATAAGAAAATTATGTTCTATATAGTAACACTATAAGTACAGTATAAATAGAAACCTAGATAGATCTGCAATGTTGTCATTATCGTATGAACTCCATTTCGGCAAGATGTACATATTTTTAAGCATTACAAATTATTTAACTTTAAATCATACTCCAGTGATTCATTAAAAAACACTAGAAACTTTGGATAGTGTGCATGATGTGCACATGTCTATTTATCATGTATGTAATGTAAAAATTCAAATGAACGAGAAGAGAGTCATTTTCTGCTGAGGATGTACAGAAATGAAATCTGCTGGCAACGTGTCAGTTATAATGAAGTGAATGAATGCATAAATACACTGTTTGACCAATTCATGGGATTTATCAATTTATACAGCTCCTTTCCATGAATTGGTGCGAGAATTTGATTGAACCATGGACCAGTTGACTCTTTTCAGGCAAATTCAGGAATAATTTGCAGGTGTGACTGCAACTCTGTTCATGCACACATTTTACATTCTTCCATGGGAAAATTGGAATTCCACTGGAAGGATGGGAAAATTGAACAAGCCTATGTTCTTTGTCCCGCACCATTTGAGTCACATCAAATGAAAAAGTTAAAAGTTATCTATTATGTTCACTCTGATCCTACCTTCACACACCTCCTCAGGCTTAGTGTTGTTAATAGGAGCAGCTGTTTGTGATGGACCCACTGCTGCACTCTCTGTGAACATAGTGTTTATAAATAAATAAATAAATAAATAAATAAATGTGTGTGTGTGTGTATGTATGTATGTATGTATGTATGTATGTATGTATGTATGTATATATATATATATATATATATATATATATATATATATATATATATATATATATATATATATATATATATATATATATATATATATATATATACATATATATATATATATAGACACAGTAGAAGTCAGAACTATTAGCCTCCCTTTTCATTTTTTTTCTTTTTCAAATATTTCCCAAATTATGTTTAACAGAGCAAATAAATTTTCTCAGTATGCCTGATAATGTATTTTCTTCTGGAGAAAGCCTTATTTGTTTTATTTTGGCTAAAATAAAAGCAGGCGACGCGGTGGTGCAGTAGGTAGTGCTGTCGCCTCACAGCAAGAAAGTCGCTGGTTCGAGCCTCAGCTGGGTCAGTTGGCGTTTCTGTGTGGAGTTTGCATGTTCTCCCAGCGTTCGTGTAAGTTTCCTCCGGGTGCTCCGGTTTCCCCCACAGTCCAAAGACATGCGTTACAGGAGAATTGGGTAGGTTAAATTGTCCATAGTGTGAATGAGTGTGTATGGATGTTTCCCAGAGATGGGTTCCCACAAAGGCATCCGCTGCATAAAACATGTGCTGGATAAGTTGGCGGTTCATTCCGCTGTGGTGACCCCGGATTAATAAAGGGACTAAGCCGAAAAGAAAATGAATGAGTCAATGAATGAGATAAATGAGGTATTAGAAATGAGTTATTAAAACTATTATGTTTAGAAATGTGTTGAAGAAATCTTCTCTACGTTAAACATAAATTGGGGGAAAAATAAACAGAGGGGCTAATAATTCTGACTTCAACTGTATGTATGTATGTGTGTATATAATATATATATATATATATATATATATATATATATATATATATATATATATATATATATATATATATATATATATATATATATAATCTAAAATTTGCCTTTTTTCTCATCCTCAAATGTTTGTTCCGTTATTAAAATATGTTGCATCCACACACATGTGCACAACTACATAATCTTTTTCAAACGCACATCTTTTTCATATTGTTTTTCATATATTTTTTCTCTTAAAAACGGTCTCAGACTCACACAGTTTACATGTTTAGAGAGAGATAAGAATCTTAATCATCATTGGACCATAATATTTCTCTTATCAGTCTTAGGTTGGCAAATGCAAACTCCGCTTGCTAACAATTATTATTTTAACAAACAATACAACACTGTCATGTTCTCACCTGCTCTGGAAGCGTGTAAACGTGGTAGGCCTGTTGGGCATGCTGAATTTAAGAAAGCACGATTCATAAAAGGTGAGGCTTGATCCGCTTTTTAATCCGCTCATTCTGGCTTAGTCCGTTGTACGTTTGATGATCCAGGATAAGAACGAGCCGCTATGCAAAACCCGGTGAAGATATCCGGAATAAGTGCTCCTGCACGGCATTGTTAACCAGACCACATGATCGATCACAGAATCAATGATGCCAGTGTGGTTAAAACCGGATGTAGCCAATCAGGTAACGAGTTAAAAACACCCTTCGCCAACTGAACTCCCTGTAAAAATCTGCCCTCGGGTAAATATAGTCAATAATTTTGGTGCATTTAAACAAAACTGTTATATCCTGTAAAGAAAGGAATGGTCACCAAACATCTTTAGGTATAGAAAGATAATACATTTAACTTCAAATGAGTTATTGCGAATAGAAAGTACAAACTTCAAAACATAAATAAAAATGTGTATCTTTTTTATATCGATTCTCTTGATCCTCTTGCTTGTTAATTAAAATTTTATTTTAGATTTCTAGCTAACATATTAATTTTGGTGTACTAATATTTGGACCGGGATTGTAAATTTCTTGTTAGATTAGGTCCAGTTTTAGCTTTCTAATGTATATGCACAAATATATTATTGTAAAGCATCCCATAGGGAAATCTGAGGGGTACTCATTTATGCTGCACTACACAAATACACACACATATACATACATACATACATCCAAACATGCATACATACTTGCATACATACATACATACATACATACATACATACATACATACATACATACATACATACATACATACATACATACATATAGCTTACTGTACAGTTAGTCAAAATTATTAGCACTCCTGTACAATTTTAATTATTTTATTTTCTTCCTAGAGTTCTGTTTAACGAAGATAAGATTTTCAACATATTTTGAAACATAGTTTTAATAACTGTTTCTAATAAATCTAGTAATTATAATTTATTTTATTTTTGTCATGATGTAAGTACTATCTTACTATATATATATATATATATATATATATATATATATATATATATATATATATATATATATATATATATATATATATATATATATATTAAGATACTACAACTTAAAGTGCAATTTAAAGGCTCAACTAGGTTAATTAGGTAAACTAGGCAAGTTAGTGTAATTAGGCAAGTTATTGTATAACAATTGTTTGTTCTGTAGCTGATTGTAAAAAAACAAAGAATAAGAAGGCTAAGAATATTGACCTTAAAATTGTTTGAAAAATAACTAAATGAAAGTGCACGATATATAAATGATAAGATGAAGATAAACTAAACAGATAACATAGATGTGCAATATTGGGTAAGTGTTTGCAATAATCTTCATGATAAATTTTCTGAGTAGCATAAATGTCTACTGGTCACATTTAAGGACTGTTAATACATTTCACCACCTCATATATTTCTATTAAACCTCTGCATGAGAGTAATGGAAGTTCCCAAATCAGAGGGAGTTCCCAGATTGGTGGGTGTTTTTCAACTCACTACCTGATAGCTCACATCAGGTTATATCCATATTTGCATCATTGATTCTGTGATCGATTCCCTGGTCTGTTGCAGTGCACTCACCCTGGCTAACTACAGTGAGCTTGACATAGTGGCTCGTTCTTATCCTGGATCAGCAAAAGTGCAACGGACTAAGCCAGGAGCAGCTGATTAAAATAGGTCAAGCCTTGTCCGTTATCCTGGCTTTCTTGATTCAACTTTTGTGCAATGCTCTACTTGGATTATTAGTCTGCTCTTTGCTAGCTGTAGCCTACATCTCCACAACCTAGGTTAATTTAACCTGCTATCATGCAAGTCAAAGCTAAAATCAGCCTGGTTAGCTTGAAAATCCCAGCTCATTACCTTATCTTGCTTTTGTGCAACACACCTCGGTTTAACACATTTAACTCCCTATAGCTCGTTGTCGAGACCGTTGTTCCTCACAACCAATTAGCATTCAGTATCGTTCCTAAACAACAAATACAATCATTTAAATTTGTGTGCAGGTTGAGCTGTGCCTATAAGAAGGTCTCAATGCAGACATGTGGGTGTGCTGATTCATCAAAATAGCTGGGATCAAAATATTGGCACTACTCATGTGCATGGTATACATTTAATATCACAATAGGCTATATTAGGATCTTCTATGGCAGGCAGCCCATGCACCCCCCCCCCCCCCCCCCCCCAACTTAAATTGATACCTGACTAAAACTTCACAATAAAGCCATTTTTATATATATATATATATATATATATATATATATATATATATATATATATATATATATATATATATATATATATATATATATATATATATATTGTCATATGCTTTAAACCTGCAATATTGCAGCTTGTACACATTTTTTTTAAATGTTTTTTTTTTCTCTTTTTCGTTTTGTGAAAGAAATGGCTTGTTTGTCACCTTTGCAAATTTATTACATCTCTGCTTAAAAAATAAAAAAATAATAATTACTATTTAATCAATCAATTAAGCAATCAATAAAAAACTGTTGACCCAAAACATTCATGTTATGTCATAAAAAATACAAATAATTAACTCCCAGGGCCCAGTTTTTCCAAAGTAATCCAGTGGGATTTTAGATCACAGATTGGACCAAATCTTTGAAATGAAGTAACAGCAGGATTTTGAATTAAGATCAGACCATGTTCTGTAATCTTACATTTGATGTGATATTTTTCATATATACATATGATATATACATTTGATACTGTATATATTTCTTCATATTTGAAGCCTACTGTATATATGAAGCATGCCACATCCAATATGACATGTCACACCATATTAGATATGGTAAACAACAACAACAACAACAACAACAACAACATAACAATATCAAAGCAGTATTGTATTAAAACAAACTAATACATGTAAAATGTTTGTTGATCATGCATGTTCTTCCCGCGTTCGTGTGGGTTTTCTCCAGGTGCTCTGGATTCCCCACAAGTCCAAAGACATGCAGTACAGGTGAATTGGGTAAGCTAAAATTGTCCGTAGTGTGTGTGTGTATGAGAGTGTATGGATGTTTCCCAGGGATGGGTTGCAGCTGGAAGGGCATCCGCTGCGTAAAAAATATGCTGGATAAGTTGGTGGTTCATTCCGCTGTGGTGACCCCAGATTAATAAAGGAACTAAGCCGAAAAGAAAATGAATGAATGTTTGTTGATTACAGTGTTTCTGTTTCTTACTAATAAAACAAACAATGGCTGTTTGTGGCCACTGGTATTTTGCCTACCTGTTGTTCTTTGCTAAGCCAGTAGGCTACACTGTTGGTTCCATTTAAGGCTCTGGTAAACAGGATTTGGTAATCTTGGAATTTGGTATTTGGTAGGGCTGGGTGATTAATCAAAAAGTCATCGAAATTGACATTCAGAACTTATAATCGATCTAATTTTTCCAGGTTAATTTTTTCAATTACTTTCCCTACTGTGTGACGAATCACATGACTCTGCTCTGTTAACAGCGTTTACACCGAAGACGGTGAGAGCGACAAAGGTCGCTCTGGCTGCCCTGGCGACAACGCTGTCTACCTTCAGCTCCGGCGGCGAGAGCATCAAAATTTGCTACATTGATCTCGTATTTAAAGTGGCCATTGCAGCTTTGCTTCACCTAATTATCCAATGTGTCCATATGTCTGAAACATCCTGAAGCAGCAATACTGTTTTGTATTGTTGCATGAGATTCCCACTTTAAAAAAAAAAAAAAAAACAATAATGCACATCAGTTACTCGCCAGTAACTTTTTAAATGTATGTTCCTGTAAGTAAACAGTAAACACTGCAAATAATTGGGAATCTGGCTACCGCAATAATCAAACCCTTGGGAACAACTGTGGTCGGAACCAAAGTTCACAGGACGGTGTTCTCTGGACTTCTCTCAAGCAGTGGACTTCTACATTCTGATTGCTTGCTGCCAAACCACATCAAAGCTCATTACCATAAAGTTGACTTGATTTAAACTCTTCTCGACGCTCACACTGGCGAAGACACGCCGCGCTACTCCTCGCCGCTTATTGTGGCCCACTCCCATTGAAAATGAATGACTTCCGGCTACTTTGACACTCTCGCCGTTTTCAGTGTGAACTAATAGTAAGGCTGAATTATACTTATTATATTATGATTTATGGGCGTCACGGTGGCGCAGTGGGTAGCACAGGTGGGTGGCACAGAGAGCTGCATTTTAGGCAATTTGTGTTTTAATTTCAGTTGTTCAGCGATGTTGTTCAATAAATAATCATAGATAGTGTGTGTTTCCTTCAATTTTAAAATCGAGTAAAGCTTCCCTCATTAAAAAATCTCTCACTTGTAATATGAGCATATATACAGTCCAAAATTTGTCACTGAACAACGAGGGCAAAACCATAAAATGAATTAATTAATCAATTTATCGTAATCGAGTTAAAATGTTCAATTAATCAAGATTTTGATTTTAGGCCAAATCGCCCAGCCCTAGTATTTGGATCACAGTGATCATAAAGTAAGATAGATCAGTTAATCCTGGATAGCAAAGGAAGGTATTTCCAAATCTGGAACAATTTGATCCAGATTAAAGTTTTTTGAAAAACTATTTTCTATATTCTGTATATGCTCTAAGTGTATCTAGTAGTCTAGGTCATAAAGGCATACTTGCAACAAAGAGCCAATACCGAGTGCCAGGGCAGGGCAGCTTGAGCAAACCTGACAAATGAAGCCTGTCAACTTTCCCCCCACAAAGATCAGCAGCCCTTCCTCTTCCTCTCGAGGCCCGGCTGGGCAGCTGGACGGCCCATTGTGTTTTTGATCTTACCTTTCATGACGACCCACCCCCGAGACCATCCATCTTTTGAACTGCATTGGGGGATGGCCTTTGATAGCAGGAAGAGGCCACTGCCCAGGAGCATCAGAGGTGTTTCTGGGTACAGCCGAATAAATAAATACGAGCGTGGCTCACTAAGGCGCGCTGGCAGGCTATTTCTGCCGCAGCACCACAAAGCGCACAATTCTAGCGTGTCCATTCACTGTTTAATAACGCTGGGTGACTGATTCCATTTAGATAAAGGAGCGGTCTGTCTGGGTGAAGTTTATCCTGGCTCTCTTTTTTTCTTTGTGCTTTTTAAGACTTCAAGCAGACAGAAAATATACTTTTTTTTTAATATTGAAAGCAAGTTTATGGTGTCATTAAGAGATACTTTCGGCGGAAGTAAGGTCATTTGACGACTAGAATGAAAGTGACTGATATGCCACTGAAATGCATATATAATTGGTTTGGATCAAATCTTAAATGTTGCTGTCATTCAACAGCTGGCATTGCTGGCAGACATACTGTAAGGTGTTTAACTGCAATTCCAGATTTAAAGGGGTGGCAAATAAGCTATTTTCAAAGGTTTGATTGTGTTCATAGGGTACATATGCATATGTGCTCATGCTTTAAAAAAAGTTTTCACATATTTTACTTTTATTCATTTTTGCTGATTACTTTCACCTAAAAATATCTGTTGACTTCTTGGTTCCTCAGAGTTATGCAATATAGGTTCTGATTGGTCAGCTGGCCCACTATGTTATGATTTTCCTAAAGCCTCTATGCATGCTTTCTGGAAATGTCACACATGGGGGTGGGACTTTTGTAAATATTAAGGTTCTTGATGTAACAAACAAGTTTATTGAAGTCCCCAATCTGTTCCCAGAGGACAAAATCATGAACTGCCCTACATTTATTTCTCATTTCAGCACCATTTCCATACCTGTCAACATTGGCATGTAAAAAAAAAGGGACTTAGATTTTTCGTTTGATGACATTATTAACAAAGGTGTCACTTTAATGCACAGATCTATAATGAAAGCATTCCATTGCTTTCCTAACTTTTTATGCTCATTTAGGACAAAATGTGTTGTGGTTAAAAGAAAGGGCACACTTTATTTTGAATGTCCGTTTGTTGATTTTAAGTTACATTGCAACTAATTATCATTAGATTATAAGTAGACTGTTAGGTTGGGGTTAGGGTTGGGGTTAGGGTTAGTGTAAGTTGACATGTAATTGCAAAGTTTCTTATAGTCAGTTAAATGTCTGTTGAAGGACTGTTAAATGTCAGTGTCAACAGATATTAAGTAGACAGTCTACTAATACTCAAATGGACCATCAAAATAAAGTGTTACCAAAATAAAACCCAGATATCAACATTTTTAAATATTCAATTCAATTTATGTTTATTTATATAGCACTTTTTACAATGTAGATTGTTTCAAAGCAGCTTAACGTTGTTCTAATAAAGTTCAGTCTACTGAGTTGAAGTTCAGTTTAATTTTGTGGTTTAAATTTCACTGCTGAAAGTTCAAACACTAAAGAGAAACTCCACTGAATCGCCACTCCACCGAAGCGCAGCTCCACAAGTCTCGATCTGCGCAAGCCAGTGCATGGCGACAGTGGCAAGGGAAAAAAACTTCACTAATTGACAAAATGAAGGGGAAAAAAAACCTTGAGAGAAACCAGGCTCTTTTGGGCATGACCATTATTCTTCTGGCCAAACTTCCTGTGTGGAGCTGCAGTCTAGGCGCCGGAGGCTGGAGAAGCTGGACGTCCATTGTGGAGAGGCTGCAGGTGTTGGTAGGGCACCGGCGGGAGGTCAGGCTGGCCCACAGGATCAATGCGAGGACTCGTTTGTCCTGTGGTCTTTCAGCAATCAGCCTCATGCACTCCATTCCTCCATGACCACCACAGCATCAGCTCGGGATACGGCCTGGTCCAGGATTATGGATACCTTGGGATCATATCTTCACAGGTCTTGGATCGCATCAATGGCACTACATTAATATTATTATTATTATTATTATTATTATTATTATTATTATTATTATTATGTGTATATGTTTGTTCAAACATGCACCCAAAACCCAGTGTCCACTTTTGCTCTGCTTCAAATTGCATGTACAGAATCCATTTGGGAAACAGTGTCCATTTATCACTATGGAGCAGCTGACAGTCACACACCACTACATGACTGTTTTGAGGATTGCATAGGAGGGGAAACAGTGCCTATAATGGAAATGAAGGGAATCCCGCAGCTTTTATATTTATTTCAAGTGTTTTCATGCCTAAAAAAATGAAAGCACAAAACAGATTCACATTTAAAAGCAAGGGGCATCACCTGGTGGTTCGATGGTATGGGTTGCGTATAGACCATTTTGAGGCATGTAAACAATAAAAAATGTCCTAATCAGTGGTGTGAAGTAACAAATTACAAATACTCAAACTATTGTAATTGAGTAGTTTTTCTCAGAAATTGTAGTTTACTAAGTAGTTTAAAAAATGTGTACTTTTACTTTCCCTTGAGTACGTTTTTAGTGCAGTATCGGTACTTTTACTCCACTACTTTGCTTAAATCTGCAGCCACTACTTTATTTTTCCTTGTCTATGGGGCTTAGAAAAATCAGTTATGTTATTCCTGTCCAATCCAATCGCATTTGGAAGGTAAATCGCCTCATGATAAACCTCCTCAAAACATGGGCGCTTTATAATTGCAGCAAACTCCTTGAAAGAAATAAAAGTGTCCAAGAAGTTGTCCAAAATCTTTACACACAGTGACCCAGAGACTGTTTAGATGCATGTCATTGATGAGAAGATGGGGGATGTTTAGTCTATGATGACCAAAATGGCCTTAAACACCCAGCAGGCACAAGACGTCAACATGACGTCTGATTGACGTTGTACCCCAACGCCTTAGGGACATTGCATTTTGTTTGGAAATAAAAATCAGGTTGACGTCAGAACCCAATGTCAGGCCAACATCAATGTCCAATGTCCAACATAAAATCAACCAACTATCAACGTCTGATGATGTTACAGCTTGATGTTGTGTGGACGTTACCCCTATGATGTCTATCAGATGTTGAATTTTGGTTGCCACACCTGATGAATAAATGTCAGTATCTGACATCAATATGATGTTGGCTTAAGATATTGGCTCGACGTTGGATTTTAGTCACTAAAAGCTAAATCAACCAAATATCAACATCATTTGACGTCGTTATTGGACGTCAAAAAAACATTGTCCTTAGATGCTGGTTAGACTTTGGTCACCTGACATCACAACCTAAATCTAAACTAATATTTACATCTTATGACGTTGTGTGCCTGCTGGGCAATGACTAAATACACTACAGAATGTTACGTTTACACACATCCACAAATTACATGTAAATGCATCAGCTTTGTACAGTATAATACTCACTGCTCTTGATTACTTTTGAAAGGTCTACTTTTTACTCATACTTTGAGTAATATTTACAACAGATACTTTTACTCTACTCACACTACATTTTTAGGCAAGTAATGGTACTTTTACTTGCGTATGATTTTTCAGTACTCTTTCCACCACTGGTCCTAATGCATTTCCTGCTTTACATTGTTAATTCCTGTCGTTTCTGAGAATTGAAAAAGGTCAACATATTGCTAAATGATATTATGATAGCTGTTGTAACATTACGTTATGATTGATAACTTGACATCACTTTGACATCACTTTATTGAAATGGTTAATAGAGAGGATTAGCTTTTTTGATGTTTATTACCACCCTTCATAGAAATATTAAAAATACAGGAGAAATATGGGAAAATGCTTAAAACGGATGATAGTGGGATAGAATTGTAAAATATAGGAGAATCCAAGGAAAAACGGGAGAGTTGACAGGTAAGCATTTTAATTGGATGTATGTCATGATATGGAAAAAAAGGACAAACTTAAGCTGAGTGATAACATGTATAAACATCCATTAAACACTTTTTATCAGTTTACATGTGTATGTTGCCTTATTACAAACTTACACGTCTATTGCCTCAGTACAAACATACAAGGCAAATTTCACACAACAACCCAACAAAAGACCTAAAAATATAGTAAAGCTCATAAAGTTATTAAACAGACCTTATGCTTTTTCAGGGGCTTGGAGGCTGAATAAATATACATGGTGATTCAAAAAGAATACCACAACTTTGAAAATCTGTATTTAATCAAAGAAACATGATGGGACCTTGGGTAATTAACCAATGTAAAGAGTACTTAGCAAAGTTTTTTATTTTTTGTTCAAGAAAACAAGTTCATAGAAGTTCAATATGACCCCCTCCAGACACTCGAGTGACATAAACCTAAAAGTTATGTTTTTTTTTTTAGTTTTTTTTTTTTTAAATCACCCTGCATAAGCAGCTTTTCCTGAATTCTGTGCTCTGACAATGAGCTGAGATGAGATAGGATGCAACATGCCTGGTTACCTGAGAGCTCTATAATGGCTGTTTTTTTTAAATAAGAGTCCCACATAATAAGCTGTAAAGTTAAAAAAAAAACAAATAATAAAACAATATGCAAATTGTTGTAAACTCACTAACATAGTGGCCAGTCAAATGCTGCTGGCATTTATATGATCTCATGTGAAATGACAAAGTCATTTGTTCTGAGTGGCCTGTTTTATACTCACTGGACTTGCATGAGCACGGGCCCTACATCCATTTCCATAAATTATTATTCTTTAGCCATGCCTAGGTATCAAGACTCTCTTTCTATGGCACCTTTAAAAAGTGAGCTCTGTAAAGGAAAATATTTCCCTTCACATTGAATTCTTAGTTTCATTACTTTGCAGATGTTGTTTGTGCTCACGAAGCAAGATTACATGTAGTAAATTAAATGATTGAAATCATAATCAAGGACTCCTTGAATATCATAGTCAGAAAGCATATTTCCGGGCCTGATGGAGCAGGATGAGAAGCTTTTTGAAGTGCCAGGGCCTTTTGGCGATGGCAAATTAATTGTAACGGGCCTGGTGTGGGTGTTGATGACAGCACTGGGTTAGAAAGTTCCACCTGACGTCTGGTCTCCTTTCCTCTGTGCTCAGAGCGTGCGAAACATCAGCGTGCGGCAGATATGAACACACTCTAGAGACTCTCCATTGGCACTTACCTAGATCTGCATCTGTTCTGATTAATGCCAGTCTTGACCCCTCATCATATTAAATAGAGGGAAAACAACTGGAGATTGGTTTCCCACAGCCATACAAAATAAAGCAAAACAATCATGAGAGGACAAGGTCATTGCTGGAGAAATTGAAGCTGACGGTGTCGAGTTTAAGTTTATCTGTTAATGTAGATGTGAGATGTAGCTGAACATCTGAGAGTATTTATTTATTTCATGCACAGATGATTTCTTTTTTCATTAACATGTGGCGAAAATTGGGTCACTTGCCCAGAGTGCGTCACAAAAGGGGACTTTGTTTACTCCAGGCGTTATACCAGAAACCTGGCTCGGTGCCTTAAGAAGTAGGACAAAAAAAAAAGCATGCAGGAATGGCTTTGAGGTTAAAAGCAGAATGAATTATAAAATTCACAGCTTAAATGAGTAATAAATACTTACAAAGAAAACCTAGCATGGGTAGTTGGACACTCTCAGCTCGTATCTAAGCTACAAATATACTAAACTTTAAAACCTATTTCTCATATGTACTCAGAAATGATTATATTGTTTTATATTAGATATTTCATTATGGTGATACAAAAAAAAAATAAATAAATCAAATGTATCATTTGTGTGTTGATAGCAAGTCTGACCACTCTAAAGGCAAAAGGCAAGGGTGCAAGGTTGTGCTAGACAAAATAGATCAAGACTGCCCTCTGCTGGTGACTAAAATACATCACAGTTGTTATCCTGACCGCTAGATGGGTGCTCTTGGGACACCTGATTGCTATGATCAGGCACCAGCTCGTGTCACACAGAAATTAATGCCTGCAAACACAAGGTGAAGTGGTCAAGGAGACTCAGGTCTCAGTGGACACGCAGGTACAGCCAGACCTGGAATAGCACTTAAAAAAAAAAAAAAGACAACTGGTTCACATCTGCCTCAAATGATGCGAGAAGGAGGATATTTTTTTCTTTCTAGTTTTCCCTTCCTTCCTTATGCATTTATTTATTTATTTAAATACCTATTTTTGTATTTATTATAATTTATAATGTTATTTAATTTATTTAACTCAATAATATATAGTTGAAACAACAATCATAATAATATTCTAATATTAATCTTGCTATTTTTTTTTATATTTATGATATTAAATCAAGAGTAAAATAAGACATGCTTTAGCCTTCAATTTCCCAAGCTTAATCACACGTGTCTCCTTTTCAGTAATGTTTTAATAAGTCTGAATGTCTTAATTCTGTATCCCCCAGTTGTATGAGCCAGTGATATTCTGACAAATATAATAATTTAAGAAACTAAAGCGGCAAATGTAATTGATTGGTTCTGGCTGCTATATCCAGTAGGCCTATGGATATTAATTAATGTAATTTGAGGCGGACACCTATAATTAGACATATGAGAATAGCAATTAATTTACAAACTTTTAACTGTAAGACGTGCCAGTGACGGATCATAAATCAAACTCCCACAGTTCCAATTTGTGCCATTTAATTTACAAAATGCAAATATTGGATATGACTTTGTTAAAACCTTTGTAAATGTTGCGAGAGTCATTACTCACTGTTTGTTTTCTCAAGCTTGCCAGCATATTAGCATTTGATAAAATGCGTGTGAGATTTGATTAACCTGGAGCGTAATGGAAAGTGTCACCGAGCAGTGAATTATTACAATTTAGGATGGAATTTTATATCATTTATTTCAGGTTAGCTAATTTATTTCAGTTTTTTAATGAGCCAGAAGAGGTTTGTGTGATATCCCATAATTGGGACCTGTTAAATGTTGTCTTCTAATTTTCAAAAGAAATGAATTAACACAAAGGCCCATGGTTGTAAAACATCTCATTTTTATATATTTATTAATTGATCAATGTTCTCTGGTACTTATTTTGTTTGCCTAATAAACATGTTCTATATTTATGTCAGTTCATTAATAGTTTCAACACACTAAGAAACAAAAAGCTGTCACTGGGGTGGTACCTTTTTAAAAAGTACACTTGTGTACCTTACAGGTACCTTAAAGGGACACTTTTGTAGCTGTAGGGTTAACTTTTGTATACTTCAAGGTACTATGAAGTACACAAATGTACTTGTTAGGTATAAATATGTACCTTTATGGTACAAAAGTGGACCAGAAAGGTATAAAAGTGTACCATTTGAAAATGTACCATCCCAGTGACAGCTTTAGTACCTTTATTTCTGAGAGTGTATAGACCATTTCGAGGGATGTAAACAATAGCAATGGTCCTAATGTATTTCCTGTATAACATGTTGAATTTACATAGCTTCCAACAATCCAAAAAGCTCCACACATTGATAAATAATGTTATTGCAGCCATTTTAGCATTAAGATAATTGTTAAATTGCCTCTTGTTACATTTCTGAAATAGTTTGGTAACAAGCAGGAAGTGTTCATGGGCCAGTGACATGGCCACATTGAAATGGTCTATAGCACTTTCAGGTGACAAACATCTTTGAAAAAGCTAGGGTTACACTTTTTTTACTTAGAAAGTACCACATGGGTTAAGGATAAAGATTCAGTGTTAGATTTATCTACACTGTAAAAAAATTATATGATCAATTAGTCATGACAGCATATGTTTTTAGTTCATAGTAACTTATTTTACTAAGTTAATCATGTTCTAATTTAATTGTATATGTTATGCAAGCTGTTTTATGTCATAATGTAAGTTCAATGGACTCATAAAGTTAATTTGATTCAGCTTAAAATTGAGGTCAACCAGGATTTATATTATATCATATATGTATATTATTTTCTCCAAATTTCTGTTTCAAGATGTTACGCTTAGTTGATGATTGATAATAAAGCATGTTTTGCATGCTGTCCTGGGAGAGACCCCTGAGCTCAGAACATCCTTGAGCCCAGGCCCCCTCCCGTTTTATTGGGAGAGAAGGGAGTCTAAGCTCAGGTATGTATTGAGAACTCCCCAGAATTTGTTCGCTCAGCCTATTCCTTGAATATTAGGGGTTGCCACGGCGGAATGAACCACCAACTAAACCAGCATATGGTTATGCAGTGAATGCCTAGTACTAAAACACTCATATACTGTGCCAATTTGGTTTATTCAATGCACTTACTGCATGTCTTTGGACTATGGGAGGAAACTGGAGTATCCGGGGGAAACCCACATGAGCAAGGGTAGAACATATAAACTCCACACAGAAATGCCAACTGGCCCAGCCAGGACTCAAACCAGTGATGTTCTTGCTATGAGGCAAAAGTGCTAGCCCCTGAGCCACCGTGCCGCCCTTTCCTGGATTAGTCTAGGAAAGAGGGGCAGGAGTAGGAGTGGATAGGGAGATTCTTCAAGGCGAAAATGAGTAAGGTAAGGAAATGTGGTTATTTATGTGCATTTGGATTCGTTTGATTGGTAAATAATGCGTGACCAGCCATGGTCAATCATAAGCATGTGATCCTTTCAAAATTAGTTTATAAATAAACTTCACTTATCAGAAGGAAGATTTTCCTCAACACATTTCTATACATAATAGTTTTAATAACTCATTTATAATAACAGATTTCTTTTATCTTTGATGATGACAGTATATAATATTTTAGTGGATATTTTCAAGATTATATATATATATATATATATATATATATATATATATATATATATATATATATATATATATATATATATATATATATATATATATATATATATATATATTGCTTAAGGGAGCTAATGATATTGAGCTTAAAGTTTTTTTTCTATCCAAAATAAAACTAATAAAACTTTAACCAGGAGGAAAAATTATATAGGAATTATTGTGAAAAATGCCTTGCTCTGTTGAACATCATTTGTGAAGTATGTGAAAAAGAAAAAAATTCACAGAGATAATACGTTTGATTTCAATATAGCATTTACATACACATTGTAAAATGAAATGATGCCAAATACTGTGTAGCAGTTGTTAACCTACAATAATGGCACATTCCTTCAATTTCATTCAACCCTTCTGGCTGATTGTGTTCAAGCTACATAGGTTTTAATCTTGGCAAGTAAAATTTGTGAGCTTTTGCATTGGCTTATTTCATCCCTCATCCTAAAAGTCTGCCCCCCATTTTCTGCTCAATAAACCTATACATTTTTATTCAGTTCAGACACTAAGCATAAGTATGAATGAGGGGAAAAAGTTGGAAAATTTGACAGAGTAAACAAGGAACAGAGGGGATAAAAGGTTAAAGCCAATATTAACAAATGATTGCAAAAATCTCCAGGATGAAATGGCTCTTTGAAGTAGTAAAATCTACTTTACTTTTTCATGCGATTGTAGATTAAGCAGTCGCCTTATATAGCTCAAAATGAGATCAATCCATTGCTGCCTCAGGCCTCGCTGCACTATGGGGAACAATTCCCAGGACTGAGAGATTTCAAGAGTGACGAAGAAAATAAAACATAATGCGTAACATCAGCTCTCTTTTTCAGTCAATACATCTTCTAGCATTAGAGAGAGAGAGAGAGAGAGAGAGAGAGAGAGAGAGAGAGAGAGAGAGAGAGAGAGAGAGAGAGATCACCTATGCTTATTTAATTTAAGCAGTATTACCTTTTTTGTTTTATTTAATTAGTTTGACCCAATACATTTAAAACAGAGGGTAGGTGTGATTTTGCCAAGTAGGGTGTGATTCTGCATTGGCATCTGTGCTGATCTTAGAACATCATTCCTGTTCAAAAATATAATCCATACCTGATCCCTACAATGTAAAATATTTGACCCTAAATTAACTGTAAATTACTGAGGTACATCGCATTAACAATAATTCTGTAAATATTTCTAAATATCAAAAAAGTGCCTGTACTAGCAAAAACATTAATGTGTATTAATTTCTATGTTGAATAAAATATTAATAGTGTTTGAATTCCTACAACTAACATGCAAAAGAAAAAAAAGCAAAAGCCAATTTTACAGTAATTTGCTGTAATCATGATGCCTGCCTTAATTTCACAATAAAATTCTGAATACGTAAAATTTAACAGTTAAATCCTGTAACACTAATGTAATTTACTGTGAAAAATTACAGTAGAGCAATTCCAGCGTTATGGATGTGACATTTGCAGTAAAAACTGAAAACATAAATTCACCTAAAAAGTTTACATTAACATTATATCGAACCATCTGTTTATATTTTCCAAAACTACTGACCACAGAGTTATGAGATCATAAAAATATCAGTCTGTAAACATGTTTTGTACTTTAAATGAGGAAAATAAACATGCGTTATGGATGTGACGAAAAAAGTCTGTGAGTTTACAGTATACAACATACTTAGTAGAAATTCTGTCAAATAAACTGCACAACCCCCTAAAAATTATGCTAATCAACATAGGTGGATGTGACACCTCTGCATGGATGTGACACCTCTGCGTTATGGATGTGACCGATGTGAAATTGCCATTCGTGTGACTTTGGTAAAGTAAATTAAATTGTTCAAAAACAATGACAGAGACATTTTTGAGTATGTTTAAAGTACTGTAAAATACTTAATTACACAAAAAACATAGAAACTGTTTCGGTATTTTGTTGAAAACTTAATTTTTTTCATGGCAAGGTTAACATTTGCATGGAATTGCCCAGTAACATGTTGTGAAATTCTGTGAATTTATTACAGTGTACCCTAAACCCTAGTTTGATTTCGCCCAGTAGGACATGTTCCTGGATCAACATCTCTGTTCATCTTTGAACAACATTCCAATCAGCATTAAAGTTTACAGTTTACGTTTAGGCTTAGAGTTGGGGTTTTGTGCTTCTACATCTTTATCCATCTAATATTTTCTCTGGTTTGGGGAATAATGTGTAGTTAGGTTTAGGCTATGTTCAAGGATCAACATAATGTTAATACAGGAACTTGTTTTACTTGGTGTAATCACACCCTCCTAAACCTCCTTAAACTGTTAATTATTACTATTTTTATTAGTAATAATTAATATTATTTGAACTAATTATCCAGTTATTAGTAATTGGAAAAGAATTACGTAGATGCACATAACCATAACTGTAAGCCTAAACTTAACATAAATGGTAAACTCATCGCTTAAATCTGATTGGTTAACTGGAAAGTTGTTCCAGGATCAACATAAATAGATCATTTTGAGGGACATAAACAAAAACAATGGTCCCAACATCTTTCCTGTTTTACATTTTTATCTGCATAGCTTCGGAGAATCCAAAAAGAGCCACATATTGATAAATAATGTTATGATAGTTGTTTTAACATTAAGTTATGATTGAATTGCCTCTTGTTACAGCTGTGAAGTAGTCTGATAACGAGCAGGAAATGTTCATGGGCCAAAGACATGACCACATTGAAATGGTCTATAGAACACGGATGTATTGTATTTTTGAGCGCTGCAGAAAATAAACTCTCCTGATTACAATCTTCTGATAACAAATACAAAAAGATAAAATAATGCATTTTGTTACTTTTTGGAATTTGGAGGGGTTATTTACCATCACTTTCATCATAACTTAGTTTCCAGTATATTCAACATCTGGCTCAAATTCACAATCTTAACCATATTCATAAAGCATTCTTTCCAACATTTTCAGAATCTCTAGAGTCACATTCACTAAAAATACATACGCACAACTTTTTCACAAATAAATAATGAAATCTTAGTACTAAAACATCATCTTTATGTATGATGTCTGCCTTTCAGATGTGATATTAAATCAAGGTACTGACTCTGTGGTCATTACAAAAATCCCATGGAACAGGAGTGTAACCCAGTATCCTGGCCAAATTCCCTCACTTACCGATCATGGTCTCACAATCATCCCCATCCACCGAATTGGCTCTATCACTGTCTCTCCACTGCTTAGCTGGTGTGTGGTGAGCGCACTGGCAGCGTTGTCCTATGGCTGCTGTCGCATCATCCAGGTGGATGGTGTGGAGAGCCCGCATCATATGATTGTAAAGGGCTTTGGATGTATGGTCCTACAATAAATGCGCTATATAAAAATGCACATTACATTTCAAGACAAAATCAAGACATTACAAAATCAAGAACTTATACTACAGATATATGGTCTGTTGCCTTAAAAGCATGTATTTTCAACCAACTTTGATTAATGCAACTTTTATTTAATGTAACTTTTTTGCACAATTTTCTGGCTACTACCTCTGACAGCAAAACTTAATGTTCGGTATTTTTAAAGTTCTTTTTCTTTGTCTTTTGTTTTGGTGCCATAATTGTCTTTCTCTGGCCAAGTGCTGCTTTGCAGAAAGCCCTAACAGTGTATGGAGCTGGTTTGTGTCTGTATCGTGCAAATTACTAATCGTACTAAAGACTCCAAATGAATTTAAGAACAAACTCATGTTCATACCATGTGTTGTGAATTAGGTTGCTTTTATGAGAAGCTTAAATTTGTATATAAATATGAAATCGTATGCAATTATTAGAAAATGAAACCCAATGTTTTGATTGCTGACAGCTGATCCATTAGATCCACCAACAAGTGACACATTAAAGCAACACTAAGCAAGTTTCTTTCTCTTGGGGTGCTGTGAATTAGTGCAATTGCCTCTTACCAGTGTCATAAAACTATTATTGCACTCCCCATGGGCACAACAACTCATGTGCATTTGTTGACTAACCTGACAGAACGGGTGTAAGCCGACACCTCGTTTGGAAACCATGTCTACCAGCCAAGTAAAACAGCCTGCTGCGTGATTCGCGTGAATGATGCGATTCATGCAAAAAAAAAGTCGGGCGAGTTGAGCATTTTGCACGTTTGACTCGCTTAACGGCGGGTTAACCAATCATGAGCTTGTAGGGGAGTGATTATGACTTATGATTATGACTTGGTGTCTCGAGGGGAAATCGTTTTGCTGAAACCGGACAACAGCTCATCAAACTAGGCTCAGCTCACTTTGAAGCACTGCTAAAAGCCTTCACCATTCAGGTATAATTTCTGGACGAGTTGATGAACTCACAGAGCTGGGTGCACCTCAGAAAGGATACAGTGGACACGGCGCCGAATGAATCTACGCTGTTTTTCAGCCTTCCTAAAGCACATAAAGCACAGCTACTATCTCAATAAAATCCATGTTAGGTATTTAGCAAAGAAGCTAAAGTCTCTGGGCAGACAGAAGCCCTGCCTATGACACGAATCCGCCTAAAAATATTCATGCATCTATTTGTGCACGATTTATTTAGGCATGCCACATCTGGTGTCTGCATATTTTTCCATGTCTTCTCAACCAAACACACTTGATTTAGCTCATCATAGAGACTGAAAGATCTTAAATGGGTGTGGCAGACAAAGGAGACATCCAAAACATGCAGTGCTGGTGGTCTTCCAGGAACGTGGTTGAGAACCACTGCACTACACTACACTATATTCAACAAATTACATGGCAGCCCCTTTGGGTTTATGTTGGTTCTATATTAGATCATTGTGCCTCACAGTTAGCTTTTAAAATGTAATGTGTGCCTTATAGCATATTGTTCCACTCATGGGCATTTTTATGTGTCCTAGATTCTGCTGGCAGGGATGGGTGGGGCTGTGTGTACCTCTGGTTCATTTAGTTTAGTTTTGTCAAAGTTTGTCTACCACTAATATATTTTATTTTTAGAGATCATTTTAATAATCAAAAAAATATACAGTGTTGCTTTAAACTGCTTTACAGTCAAATTCAAGCCATTATAAGATATTCTTTCAAAACAGATGTATGAGATTCTTTTCACTTTGTGTCATATTATTCAGCTGTTGATATGTAGAATAATGCATTTCTTTACAGGAGATACATAGTGATTGATTGATGGATTGATTGACCTGAGTCTGTGTATCTCTCAACACTGTAAAAAAAAATCTCACCTCACAATATTCCTGTACGTTTTTAGCTTTTGATAGTCAGTTTCAATAGTATGTGGATGCAGACTTGAATTTGCAAGCTGAGACTGCATATCCCAGACGTGCAATGTCAGACACAATTGACTCAATGGAGCTAGTGATTAGGGGTGGGGTTAGGTGTGCGCATTAAAAAGCATTGCATGCAGCTTACCTTGCAACTGCACCAAGTCTGCATCCAGAACTCTCTTGTCAGTTTTAGCACACCTTTAAGCACATACATACACACCATCAAGTTCTAAACCTGAATGACAGAAGTAGGACAGCAATTTACCCATAGACTTGAATGTTTTGTGCATATAAAAGAAAGCACTTTTAGTTGTACCATTGTGCCTTTACTCCAGCAGACCACTGTCATGTGCCACGACGAGAGGTACGACACATTTATGCTGTATTATCATTCAATGTAAGGCAATATAACTGTAGTTCATCCAGGGAGGGAGAGAGAGAGTAAGCACTTGGAATAGGTGCTTTAGTGACAGAACTCATTCAGATCACAGTAAGACTGTATATCAGCTGGATCCAATCCAACATTCTGCAAAGCCTTCAGGTTCCATGTCTGAAGTGTGTATATACGGAAGATGAGAGTATGAATTGGGATCCGCATTCAACAGCAGGGTGGTGTGTGTAATCGCTTCCCATGAGATTCACCACAAGTATGCAATAAAAAACATTTTGTAGTTCAGACAGTCACTGCTAGAATATAAAGCAACTGGCTCCATATTCCTGTTTATTACTCTGCTTTCAGCAATGCTTTATTCCCTTGCATCACACTATTCAGTCACACTTGATTGTTGTGAGGGAAAAAAAGGACTTTAGATCTAATACAATTATATTACACTAAAATTAGTACTTATTAGCTCATAATTATTATGATTATTATTATTATTATATTATATTTTTTCCTTAAAATATCATATTATTATATTATATTATATTATATTATATTATATTATATTATATTATATTATATTATATTATATTATATTATATTATATTATATTATATTATATTATATTATATTATATAACTGAAGCCATTGCGTTTGGGAACAGAGATGAGGTTCTCAAGGTGAATGCGTACCTTGGCTCTAAAGGTCAAACCACAAAAAATAAGGTCAAGAATCTTGGTGTGACTCTGGAGTCAGATCTGAGTTTCAATAGTCATGTCAAAGCAGTTAGTAAATCAGCATACTATCATCTCAAAAACATTGCAAGAATCAGATGCTTTGTTTCCAGTGAAGACTTAGAGAAACTTGTTCATGCTTTCATCAGCAGCAGAGTGGATTACTGTAGCGGCCTCCTCACGGGCCTTCCCAAAAAGACAGTCAGACAGTTGCAGCTCATCCAGAACGCTGTGGCTAGGATTCTGACCAGAAGCAAGAAATCAGAGCACATCACACCTGTCCTCAGGTCTTTACACTAGCTCCCAGTTACATTCAGAATAGATTTTAAAGTATTATTACTTGCCTATAAATCACTAAATGGCCTAGGACCTCAATACATTACAGATATGCTCTCTGAATACAAACCTAATAGATCACTCAGATCTTTAGGATCAAATAAACTAGAAATTCCAAGAGTTCAGTCAAAGCAGGGTGAATCCGCCTTCAGCTACTACGCCCTCGCTGCTGGAATCAGCTTCCAGAAATGATCAGATGTGCTCCAACATTAGGCACATTTAAATCAAGACTGAAAACACATCTGTATAGCTGTGCCTTTATCGAATGAGCACTGTGCTACGTCCGACAGATCGCACTAATGTTCTTTTCTTTTTTTTTATCTTTTATAACCTATTTTAACACATTTTTATTTGCTTTTATCTGTCTCTAATCGTTCTTACTATTTGCTTTTTTTAAATTTTCTTATACTTGTCCTTCTATTCTTGTTTATGTAAAGCACTTTGAATTGCCACTGTGTATGAAATGTGCTATATTAATAAACTTGCCTTGCCTTATATTATATTATATTATATTATATTATATTATATTATATTATATTATATTATATTATATTATATTATATTCATTTATTTATTTTCTTTTCGGCTTAGATCCTTTATTAATCCGGGGTCACCACAGCAAAATGAACCGTCAACTTATCCAGCACATGTTTTACGCAGCGGATGCCCTTCCAGCTGCAACCCATCTCTGGGAAATATATTATATTATATTATATTATATTATATTATATTATAATATATTATATTATATTATATTATATTATATTATATTATATTATATTATTAAATAATATTCATTAATATTATTGTTAATAAAAAACAGACCATACATGAATAAATAAATGAATAAGACAATATGATGGTGTGTTCCATAGTCTATATTGGAAAAATCTCCTAAAGTCTTACTGTGCTCATTTATCTTGATAATGGAAAACAGAAAGCATGACTGGATACCACACACTTTTGACCGATAGGCTTTAGATCAGAGACGCCCAAACCCTGCAGGCCCATTCTAACCTTTGATTTGGCCCACCATCCGATCTGAGAAGAGAGGGAGAATGATGAGGAGGTGGTCGGAGTGAATATCTTTGACAAAGATAGTCATTTTGAATTTAATGCAACCTTTTGTTTGTTTGTTTTGTTCAGATTTTTTAAAAATGTAAATACTGTCACGCAACGGATAGAGGGCAATGCACAAGACATCGGCAAGCATATCAAGGCAAAGGCGGCAGCTTAGTGTATTCAGCATTGAACTCCATTGTGTCATTAACAACATTGTTTATGTTTTTGTAATAAATTCATTAAACTTTTTTTTTCAAATATACTGCATTAGTTATAAAATACTCATGAACACTTTGGCGTAACACAGTTTGGTATATTTACCTTTGGCCCACAGCCCTCAATCAGGTTTGGTTTTTGACCATTCATAAATTAAAATTTGGGCACCCTTGCTTTAGACACCACACAAAGGTTTTACAGGCCTGTAGCCAGCCTGAAAGGGGTGGTTCTTTTTTTCTCAAAAACTGGACCTTTTTGCAGTTATATGCCTCATCAAAGGAATCTGTTAAAGTTTTCAATTAAAAACTGTGGCCTATTGTGATTTATTAGGCAAATGACAAACTGGCCAGCACATTCGACTTCCCTCAAGTTACAATTTGACATTTAAATAAAAAGAATAATAATAATGAAAACATAATAATAATAATAATAATAATAATGTAGAGCTTCATGATTTTTCTAGCCTCTCTTGTAAAAAAATGGTACATTTGAAAATTCATAGATAGCAACAATAGCAAAAATAGTAGTCAAATCAATTTTAATATGGTCTGCTTTGGTGCTTCACACCTTTTTATTGGTAATATTTTGTTTCAATAAGGTCCAAGATTTAGAATAAATTAATTATTTAATTTAAAACAACACAGAAGTGAAAAATGACTTTTCTTACATCAGATAGCACTACATAACACTAGCAGATTAGCATTGCATTAGCATTAGCTGAAATCCCGCTGAAGCAACATCCAACAGAGGATTCCACCTTTTTAGATGGGTTATTTTCACTAATTATGCTGGCATAGCAGTCAAAATACGACAAATGAGCTCACGTAGGTCTCTGGGACAAATTCTGGGACCTTCATCAGTAGGCTAAGTAGGCCCCACACACACACACACACTAATTTCTAACCATTAAAGCTGTTTAGGGTAATATTCCGATGGAAAGCAGCAGTAGACCTACAGATTTATTCAAAAGTCTGAAGATTTTTTTTTAGCTCGAGCAGTAGGTAACAACAGGGGCAAAAAAAGTGGTGTCAGCTAGGTTGTGTTTGTAGTAATAGTGTTCATTTATTTATACTAATTTATTTACCCGAGCGCTGAAGCCTTGTATAAGATTAGCTGCAGATCGTTGCACGAAAGGTCTGCACAACTTCTTTTATGTCTATGTGTTTCTATGGTTACAGGCTCAAAAGACGTCCATTCCATGGGCTAACACTAGATGTCACTATGAGAATTAGTATTTCATAAGGTCTGGCATGAAACATTTACTAATATCATAAACGGAGACCCTGGGATTTTGGAATTTCACTGAATAAAACAAACCGCCTGAGGCAAAAATCTATTAAAATGTTTTTTTCTTTCTTTTTTTTTTCTTAGAGAAGATGGGGCAGTACAACAAAGAATCAGTGGACTGAACAGTGAGTAGTTCATATTTCGCTTCAAAACAGTTTCCACGCATTTAATCACACTCTTTCAGCTTGGAGGACCTCTCAAATGTGCTGTTTGAAGGAAGAAATCTGTTTAGGTGCTCGGGAGGGTTGATATCTGACACCAAAACGCAAGAATTCCAAGAAAATAAAATTGTTCAGAATATAGCATGTGATCTCGCTCACACATATTACATTCATCTGGGGTGCAGTTTTCAACATTAAAGAGAAATGCATATAAAAGCTTTCCGCAACATTCCTGGTTTCAGTTGAATTTTACCCTATGGATTTAACAATGACAGCTTTTTAAACATAAATAAAATCAGCACAGTTTTGACAGCATTAGCACTGAGGATGCTATATGACTGCTATGAAGAGAGATTGTGGCATTATTCTGTCAGTTATGTCCTGCTAGACATGAAGAAGTAATGTAAAAGCATTTTCATTCATGTATAACTTGGACTTGTATTGGATAATGAGTCTGGAATTGTGCCATTACACAACTGGTGACAGACATGACACATTTCCAGACTAGATCGAGACCAGTGTAATTAGTTCGAGAGAGTGTTTGACAAGGTGACATTGCTGTCATTATATATTAAACTTATTTTTTTTTACTGAATAGTTTGGTTAATCTTAATTAATTACTGCAATTACTGTATTTATTATTATTATTGGACATCACTGTGGCTCAGTAGTTATCACTGTCGCCTCACAGCAAGAATGTCACTGGTTCGAGTCCCGGCTGGGTCAGTTGGCATTTCTGTGTGGAGTTTACATGTTCTCACCATGTTCACATGAGTTTCCTCCGGGTGCACCAATTTCCCCCACAGTCCAAAGACATGCGCCAGTACTAGGATGCAGCTGGAAGGGCATCCGCTGTGTAAAACATATGCTGGATAAGTTGGCGGTTCATTCCGCTGTGGCGACCCCTGTAGAATAAAAAGGACTAAGCCGAAGGAGAATGACTGAATGAATGATTATTATTATATTATTATTATTATTATTATTATTTGATTATTAGATCATGTCCAGTAAATAATATTAAAAGGTATTTTTTTTACAATCTTTAGAAAACTCCAAGCACACAACTCTAAATAATCATTACATTTAGCACAGGCTTCTACGATCAATACTGTAATTTACCCACACAAAAGATACACATCATTTCATTAAACAATCATTAATGATCATTAAATATAGTTGTTTAAAATATCTGATACAGATTTTGTTATGGTTTATACATAAGTGTTGAGGAAATAGTACAGGCACTGAAATTATTGAACTAAATATGTATTCTTGCTATCACAACATAGAGAAAGAACAGCATAGTAAAGTCATGCCCACATACCCATATAGAAATCTGATATATGTCCTTGCAACATCTGCATATTATATATGACATAGATGTCATATTTAGATTTTACATTTGTAAAATGTGTGTCATATATGGCAATATATTGCAAAAAATGGACATTTATATGTATATTTTTTCCCTTGATTCATCAGGGGTCGTCACAGCAGAATGAACTGCCAACTTATCCAGCATATGTTTTACACAGCAGATGCCCTTCCAGCTGCAACCCAGTACTGGAAAACACCCATACACACTCACATTTACACACATACACTACGACCAATTTAGTTTCTTCAGTTCACCTGTACCGCATGTCTTTGGACTGTGGGGGAAACCGGAGCACCCGGAGGAAACCCAAACTAACATGGGGAGAACATGCAAATTTCACACAGAAATGGCAACTGACCCAGCTGGGACTCGAAACAGCAACATTTTTGCTGTGAGGCGACAGTGCTAACCACTGAGCCACCGTGCCGCCACCATATACTATATGTTTAAATAAATAAATAAACATGGCCATATACGAACATCTACTGTATATAAAAATAGCTAACATATTTGAACATACAATATATGTTCATATTTGTAATTCCAGTGGTTGAGAAATATGGTCATCTTTTATATATGTGAAATTCAAATATGAACCTGTATGTCACATATGTAATTTGCATATATTTCCATATAGCAGATTTCTATTTGAGATCTATGTTTCTATCTGTCTGGTCTTGTAGATTTGGCCACAGGTTCTCAGCCACATCATATTGAATGTTTTCATGATCCAAACATATTGGAAAGATCTCTCTGCATGGCGAATACACACCTGACATTGGTCTGCGCTGATGCTGTGATTGGGCTTTCATGCATACAGTGATGACAAATATGAAAACATTGTCTGTAAAAGTGATACATGGGACCATAGAAACCATATCTGATATATAATGAGGATGTAAATGACATCCACAAAACTATGCATTAAGAGTAATGCAACTGTTTCTTATCGTTTTGAGTGTGTGTATCAGTTGATAGTTACATAATTTTAATTAAATAAACATACTGGTGTTTCAGATCTTATATGTGAGTTGCATTTTGAAATGGTATCAATTTGATGTTAAATTGTGTTATTTCGAACAGGTGATTTTAGTCCTCTTTGATTTATGTGTATTGTATCCAATCATTTGAAAATGTTTTGGGCCCTATCATACACCTGGCGCAATAAGGCGCAAGATGTGTTTGGCGTGATTTGTTGCTATTTTCAGACCAGCGCAAGCATAATTTTTACATTTTGCTTAAATAGTAAATCCATTTGCACCACTTTGTGGACTCATGGGTGTTCCGGTCTTAAAAGGAGGTGTGTTAAGGCGCATTGTTGGCGTGTTGCTATTTTGAGGAACTAGGGTTGGGCGATGTTGACCAATTTGGCATCGTACAATGTCTAATGTGAAACATCGCGATGGACGATGGCATCGTTGTCGTAGGCGGGGGTGGGGGTGGTTGTTGTTAAATATCAATTGATTCATAACGAATTAATTAATTGTAGCCTATCATTTTCCCTATACCCACATGGTCTTTGCTTTTTGCCATAACCAAACCATAAATAAAAAAAGTTACACACAAATTACCACCTGTCAATCACTTTTTTTCCGCGGGACTCTGGCATGAATAGGCGGAGTGATCTGTGTCCTTATAATGGCTTTTTCCCACAGCTGGTGGAGGAGATGAGAGTTTGTTTGGAGTTCACTGTAATTTGTATTGTGATTGATGATAACTTCCTTATTTTATTATTATTGTGAGGAAATAATAACAAGTAAGTTTTGGTCGCATATGCGCCCGAAATTTTATGCGACCTAAAAATATATTTGGGAGCATTTGTGCAAGTGCATAAATTGTTGCCGTGCGACCTGTTTTCACTGCAAAATGCTCACAGCGTGCGTGGATTTAGGAGACATTTATGCAGAATGCATCTTTGCACCTAAAGACGCCAAATGCAGCGCTCAGGAACAGATTAAAACATGAGAACTTGCTGAAGTAAAAAAAGCCCACAATGCTTGCCCCGCCTTTGTGCTCTTCTTATTGGCCCACTGCTCTAGAACTAAACGCGAATGGATTGGTTAATATCAGCTGTCAATCACTCAGTCAATGCCTTCTGCCTTCAGATGACAGGAGCTACAACCGCGGAAATGTGAAGTGCTTAAGATGAGAGAATGAAAATAACACTGACAGATTTCGTTTTAGAAAGCACATAAAGTTACTAATAATGGCACATCCTATTAGTGATCATGTGCTGAATGTTAATCCATCATTTAAACTTTTCCAAGAGTGGATAAAAGACTTCCAGTGGCTTCAAGTCCGCCATGAAAATAACTAAAGCCATTCACTGTAAAGTCTGTGGGACGGAGTTTGCAGGTAACAGCGTTTGCCACTAAATCTACACATTTTAAGCGCGAGAGGTACTGTATAATCCTTTATTTAATCCTCACGATGATGTCAGCCGTGCAAGCGGCAGCTATAAGTAAAATATATAAATATATAATATATAAATATATAAATATAACACAGCTCATGAAAAGACTGTTATTGCTATTAAGATGACATGAAAATAATAAGTTATATATCAATATAAATGTGGGGTGATGGATCGAGATGCCGGCTCAGCATCGTGAAGTTTATCGGTCATCGGCCCGATGAGGAACTGAAATAGACTGCGCCATTGACTAAGTAAAAGCTGGTCTAAAGTCCAGTGCAGACACACAGTATGTACAGCTATACACACATATCTTCACATATAAAAAAAATAAGGATTAAAAAGTTACAAAAATATTTTTTACAACATAGATATAAAAACCACTACCTCAATGCCTTCTTCATGTCCGCGGGGCTTTTTTCAGTTTATTCATGACAATTTGCATTTTTATTATAATGTTATTATTATTATTATTATTATTATTATTATTATTATTATTTATATGCATATTTATATATTTTTAGCAAGTTTTAATAAAATCAAGTTTAGATTTGTCCACCTGTCGGGTTTTGGAGATGTATGCATCACCATATGGGGCATAGGAATAGGATGTGTGTTTGTATAAAACTTAGGTTTTTGACCACACTTCGTTATTATTGTTCATTTATTCATTTGCTGAATATTAGAACTGAATTAAGAAATAATTTTGAAACAAATCTTTCCGCTTAACAAACAAAATTAAATATGAAGACTAATGGATGTCTTCAGTGGAGTGTGTACAATACTGTTTTCTTATTCACCAAAGTAAAGTAGTAAAGTAAAGAGTAAAGGTAAAGAGAAAGTAAAGAGGCCGAATGGAGAAGACTCGTTCTTTATACTCGCGCTGCCACGGCGCAAACCATATTTTTCCGTCCTTAAAATAGCAAAAGTAGATTTGGGCACACCCTTAATGCTTAACGCCTAGATCGTTAAAATAGAGCCCTTTGAGTTGAGCCGACAACAATTAGCAATTTTGTCAACGGTTGTGAATTTTGTGTCCAGAGTTCTGAAAAATGACATCAGGTTTCAGAAATTCGTGTCTGACAATATGATTGTAAAAACCTGTAATAAAATAATATATTAGTAAATGTTAAATTAAGACAATTTAATTATGTCAATTGATAGTTCATGTTAACTAATTGTTAAAAAGTAATCGTTAGTTTGCTAACTAGTTAGCTAAGTTGATAGTAAACTAGTAAACTAGTTGCTAGTTAACAAATATTAGTTAACAAGATATTTAGCAAAATTTTGCTGCATTGGAGAATCAACATTTTGTTTAGTATTTAGTAGTATTTTAGTAGTATTACTCAATATTATTGTGCTTGCGTTTGTCTTCACAATTTACTTTATGCTTTCATACGAAAAATGTAAATCGCTTTGTGTCCAAATAAAAGGTATCTGAAAAGCACAGATTATCCACTCAGATAGAGATGCTTATGATAAACAAGCACAGCTTCTGTGAAGACAAAATGTGCAAATTTGCAGCAATAAGTCTTGTAGCCTATTGTATTTAATATTATCAATTTACAAGCAGGCAATCACTTCAAATAAATAAGCACCAACTTCCCCTATCTGTGTAATAATGGACCTGGAAGTTCCTGCTGACTCTGGGATGATAGTCATATTCTACATATTCTGAGAACTGTAATCACACAGATGATTACAGAACTTGATTTGATTACGCTTTGTTGTATCTCTCCCTCTTCTGCTCATGTTAGCATACACTTTCTGTATGGCTGCTTTCATCCAAAAATCAGACTTTTAGTATAGCACTTCATCTTTAAATGAAATAAAGAGATGGTACATGTAGTCCTTTATCAGTAATTCAAGTATAACCAAACTACTAACATATCATTTCACCATGACATGACAGAATCACTCACTCACTCACTTGCAACATATCATGTTTATTCATTCAATATGCTACTTTTAAATTGTTTTTCAATGTAAACAAGCGAGATTTTGCATAAAATTGACCAACTATCCTGATGCTCCCGGCTTCTCTCAATTCTTTCTATGTGCCATTTTCAATTCCACAATGCACTGTATGCAACTTCAACACTCGCTCCTCTGCACTCGCAATGTGCCAGTGGAAACACACTATTAAAAGAACTTCAACTTTTTCAATTGCTCTGTGTCCGGATACCCTTGTGCAAAGACGTGTTCTGTGTGAATGTCACCTTACCTACATGCTTAATTACTCACTTAGCCCATGCAGATGGCTGGAGAACTACAAATCTGCCAGTAAAAGAGCTACAAGATCCAGTCATGCACCACTCACACACCTGGCCTAGATCCTGTCTGATTGCAAACACTCACAGCTGAAGCCGCTCATGAACTGATTACCTGGACTATAAAGAGAGCACACACACACACACACACACACACACACACACACACACACACACACACACACACACACACACACACACACACACACACACACACACACATCTGTGCTGAGTCTTGTTGAACAGTTTTGTGAACATTAAGACGCGTTTTCCTTGCCTTGTTGTGTTTTTGACCCTCGCTTTGTTTGTTTGTTTATTTCTGTCTGCTGCCTGCCTTTTGACTGTTATGTATTTGTGTTATCTGTGCTCTGTCTGTGTTTTTCTTTTCTCCCTCTCTCTCGCTCTGTTCTCCCGTATCTGCTTTCATCATTCTCAGGTTCCGTTCATTGGTCTTTCACATGAGTTTCCTCCGGGTGCACCAATTTCCCCCACAGTCCAAAGACATGCGCCAGTACTAGGATGCAGCTGGAAGGGCATCCGCTGTGTAAAACATATGCTGGATAAGTTGGCGGTTCATTCCGCTGTGGCGACCCCTGTAGAATAAAAAGGACTAAGCCGAAGGAGAATGACTGAATGAATGATTATTATTATATTATTATTATTATTATTATTATTTGATTATTAGATCATGTCCAGTAAATAATATTAAAAGGTATTTTTTTTACAATCTTTAGAAAACTCCAAGCACACAACTCTAAATAATCATTACATTTAGCACAGGCTTCTACGATCAATACTGTAATTTACCCACACAAAAGATACACATCATTTCATTAAACAATCATTAATGATCATTAAATATAGTTGTTTAAAATATCTGATACAGATTTTGTTATGGTTTATACATAAGTGTTGAGGAAATAGTACAGGCACTGAAATTATTGAACTAAATATGTATTCTTGCTATCACAACATTTGCTTGCTATTTCCCGGTTACGTCACTCATACGTCATATCCAATAAGCAAAGACCACCCGTCATAAAAGCGCGCGCCAGACCCCTCACCGGCCCTTCCCTTCCTTTTTCCGTTTTTCTCTTGTTTCTGTTGTGTTGCGTCGCGTTGAGAAAGAAAATACCCTATCTGACTGTGTTTTGTTGTTGGCCGTTTCTGTGTGCACGTTATCCGTCCGTTATTCATATATCTCATTCCATTTCTCATATACGTTGTTTGCGAGGCTTGGACGAAGCGGACAGGTAAGAAGGTCACGTGACATACATTTTGCAACACATAGGTCTACTCTTTTGTATAGTACATCAGGTTAGGGGCGAGCGCCACCCCTTGTACTTTTGGATAGATAGAGTAGCTAGTTAGGATCCGGAAGACTCTTCGTGTTTATTATTTTGTTTTCATATATTTAGTTAGTTAGATGCTTCTGGGAAGTTAGATTTAGTTTGGGTTTTGTTCTTTTCATTTCTTTAGCGCCGCCCACGTCCCTTCTGCCACCTCTTGTTTTTCTCCGTCTTTTGTATTTGTCTCCGTGTTGTAAATATTGTAAATACATATTTTTGCCTCACTTTTTTCTTTATTTTTGGATTAATTCATTGTTTGTTCACTTTTGGGATAATATAAATAAAATCACAATTTTGATATTTACTTGGTTGTCTTTTGCACTTCATTTACTGTTAGTATAAATGTATTTTAGTTGTTATTAAATGTCAAACCCCATTTCCCCTAGATAAACATCAGGGGTTTGTAACATTTTTGGGGGCTCTTCCCGGATCATTTAACCCATATTTTCAAACAATTAAGATTATTTGTATTGATAGTTTGAGTGCAAAAACAACCTTGTAATTTACAAAGGCCCATAGTAGGCCCAATCCGCCGGACGCGCTGCTCTGGTAAACACACACACACACACACACACACTTCTCTCTGTATAGTTTCTGGTACAAGTAATAAACAGGATGGCATTGTTTGATTTACAGACATTTATTGATAATCCAACCGTAGAACAATTTGACCGCTGTAGAAAAGATGATTTATTGCAGATAGCGGACCATTTTAAAATTAAAGTTGTGAAACAAGCTCTTAAGAAGAATATTAAGAGTGCATTATATGAAAGATTGGTTGAATTAAAGGTTCTCAAAATGCCTGTTGTGGATGTGGAAGAGACCGCGGTTCTTGGTGCTGGCGCACGTAGCTCAAGTGTAGATGAGCCGGATGAAGGGCGAAGTGAGAGTGGTGCTGCGGCTGCGGACACTGAAGGCAAGCCAGCACTGTCACCTTTCGATCCATTTTCCCCCGTGTATTCTGGGTCTAAAGAGGATGGACGTTTAAAAGTCCGCCTGGCCCGTTTACAGTTTGAGGCTCAGGAAAGGGCACAAGCGCGTCAGGCTGAGATGGACCTGAGGCTAGAAATCCGCAGGCTTGAAGTTGAGGCTGAAAAAGAGGTGAAGTTACGACAGCTTGAGTTGGAGGCTTTGAAAACTCCTCCTAAAGTGGCTGCGCAGTTCACCCGTGCTGAGACCTCTGTTGCTCCGGTGGGCGATCCATCAACCACTTTCGATATAAGCAAATATGTTTCTCTCGTACCAATATTTAGGGAATCCGAAGTCGATACATATTTTAGCGCTTTCGAGCGTATAGCGGCTTCTTTTCGATGGCCTAAAGATTCATGGTCCCTTCTTCTCCAGTGCAAATTGGTTGGAAAGGCACAGGAGGTTTTTGCTACACTGTCCTTAGAGGAAAGTCTTAATTATGATACTGCTAAATCGGCAATCCTCCGCGCTTATGAACTCGTACCTGAAGCATACAGACAGAAATTTAGAAATCATAAAAAGCTTTCCAGCCAGACTTTTGTTGAGTATGCGCGAGAAAAAGGCGTTCTTTTTGATAATGGTGTAATGCAAGCAAGGCAACTGACTTTAATTCTTTAAGAGAATTAATTTTACTTGAGGAATTTAAAGATAGATTGCCCGAACGTGTGGTGGTATACCTTAACGAACAAAAAGTGATGTCGTTGTCGCAAGCAGCTGTGTTGGCAGATGAATTTGTGCTTACGAACAAAAATGTGTTCTATCCAGCCCGATCGGATAAAAATCCCACTGTTCAGTCTGTCCAGTCTAATTTTCCACGTATTCCGACTGCTACTACCCCACCTAAAGAGGCAAGGGAGTGTTATTACTGCCATAAACAGGGGCATTTAATATCAATTTGTCCCACGCTGAAGCGCAAAAATCCGCAACAGCCATCTAAAAGTGTAGGCTTTGCTCAATCTGTGCTAACTAACAGCAACGATACTGATCCGAGCTACATACCATTCTTGCTCAAGGGTTTAATTTCATTATCTGGCAACCCTGAGGATCAATGTGAAATTGTTCTGTTGCGTGATACAGGTGCTTCGCACTCGTTCATGGTAAAAGATGCATTATCCCTGCCTGAACACTCATCTTGTGGAGCTAATATTTTAGTCCAAGGCATTGAGATGGGTTTTGTAAATGTGCCACTGTATCGCGTTCATTTACAGTGCGATTTGTTCACTGGGTTTGTGTCAGTCGGCATTCGTCCTTCTCTTCCCGTTAAAGGCGTTTCGTTTATTCTCGGTAATGATCTGGCCGGTGGTAAAGTAATGCCTATTTTAGAAGTTACTGATCACCCCAATCTTACCTCTTGTCCAGACGAATTGTCTGTAAACCACCCAGATGCGTTTCCAGCCTGCGTAGTGACGCGCGCCATGTCACGGAAAGATAATTCCCTCGACTTATCAGACTCCTTTATTGCACCCGTATTTTCTGATAATGTAGTTTCACCTCCAGATAAAAAAGCTACACAGAAACAACAGGAAAAATCAGAATGTTTTAATTTTGATGGTGATGCTCTGAGTTTGCCCGTATCTCGTCTGCAAATTATTGATGCGCAGAAAAATGATGACACTTTGGTAAAGTGCTTCAACTCTGTTGTTGATTTGGATCAGATTGATAAAAAGAAAACTGCGTATTTTGTCGAAAATGACTTGCTGATGCGTAAATGGTGCTCTAACATTGAGACTGATGGTGATTGGAATAATGTGTATCAAATTGTCGTTCCCTCCGCTTACGGCCAGCATGTACTATGTTTAGCGCACGATCATGTTATGTCAGGTCATTTAGGTATCACGAAAACATACAATCGGATACTTAAACATTTCTTTTGGCCTTGTTTAAAGAAGGACGTCGTACAGTTTTGTCGCACCTGCCATACGTGCCAATGCATGGGGAAGCCAAACCAGGTAATTCCACCTGCTCCTCTTTTTCCCATCCCAGTCATTGGAGAGCCATTTGAACATGTGATTATTGATTGTGTGGGTCCATTACCTAAAACCAAAACAGGTAATCAGTTTCTACTAACAATAATGTGTACAGCTACTCGATTTCCTGAGGCAATACCACTCCGCAGAATTACAGCTCCTCTTATAATCAAATCATTGGTCAAATTTTTCTCCACATTCGGCTTACCAAAAATCATACAAACTGACCAGGGATCAAATTTCATGTCTAAAATGTTTTCTCAAATTCTAAAATCATTGTCCATCACCCACCGAGTATCAAGTGCTTATCACCCACAAAGTCAAGGTGCTCTCGAGCGATTTCACCAGACGCTTAAGTCTATGTTAAAGAAATACTGTGCGGATACCTGCAAGGACTGGGATGAGGGCGTTCCATTGGTACTATTAGCGGTGAGAGAAACGATCCAAGAGTCTCTCGGGTTTAGCCCCGCTGAGCTCGTATTTGGCCACGATCTACGAACTCCTCTTAAACTCCTAAAAGAGAACATTTTGGAAATTGAAGCAAGTCCAAAAATGAACATTCTTAATTATGTCAGCCGTTTTAGAGAACGTTTACATGATGCGTGTAAATTGGCAAAAGAATCACTTATAGCTGCGCAAAACGTCATGAAGCGCCAGTACGACACCCGAGCGGTCGCGCGCTCATTTCAGCCCGGCGATCAGGTGCTCATACTGTTGCCAATGCCTGGTTCTGCTCTCTCTGCCCGCTTTTCTGGACCCTATGTGGTGCAGAAAAAGTTAAGCGAGACAGATTACGTAATTGATACACCTGATAGAAAACGCAAGTCGCGTGTATGTCACATTAACATGTTAAAAACATACCATGTTAAGGAGAAAACTCAGATCACAACCCCTGTTCTTCCTGCTGTTGCAATTGTGAGCGACGTTACGCATTCTGAAGCTGATGATGATGGCCTGGTGTTACGCAATGCTCCTCAGCAGTGCGCTCGTTTATCTAATTCAGAAATGTTGAAAAATCTGAATTCACATCTCACGTATTTATCTGATTCACAAAAGCAAGATATCATTAATTTAATTAAAAAATTCCCCAATCTTTTTAGTGACACCCCAACGCAAACATCAGTAATTAAACATGACATCAATGTTCAAAATTCTTCCCCAATAAAGCAACATCCTTACCGTGTGAACTCACACAAGCGTGCTATTATGAGGAAGGAAGTTGAATATTTGATGGAGAATGGTCTTGCAATTCCTAGTTGCAGTCCATGGAGCTCGCCGTGCGTTCTGGTACCCAAACCAGACGGAACTTTCAGAGGTCACACTTTATTTTGATGGTCCGTTTGTTGAATTTAAGTTACATTGCAACTAATTCTCATTAGATTATAAGTAGACTGTTAGGTTGGGGTTAGGGTTGGGGTTGGGGTTAGGGTTAGTGTAAGTTGACATGTAATTGCAAAGTTTCTTATAGTCAGTTAAATGTCTGTTGAAGGACTGTTAAATATCAGTATCAACAGATATTAAGCAGACAGTCTACTAATACTCAAATGGACCATCAAAATAAAGTGTTACCCTTTCAGATTCTGCACAGATTACCGTAAGGTTAATGCTGTCACTGTGCCAGATTGCTTCCCTCTACCCCGTATGGAAGATTGTATTGATTTTGTCACAAAACTTGATTTGTTAAAGGGTTACTGGCAAATTCCACTAACTTCGCAAGCTTCTGCTATCTCGGCCTTCGTTACACCAGATCACTTCATGCAATATTCAGTTATGGCCTTCGGATTGCGAAACGCACCTGCCACATTTCAAAGACTGGTTAATACTGTTTTATTCGGCGTTCCAAATTGCAATGCATATCTGGATGATTTAGTGGTTTACTCATCTGACTGGTCAGAACACATTTCTTTGCTACACACTGTTTTTGAAAAACTGTCCAACGCCACATTAACATTAAATCTGGCAAAATGTGAATTTGCTAGGGCGACAGTCACATACCTTGGCAAGGAAGTGGGTCAAGGTCAAGTTAGGCCAGTAGCTGCGAAAGTCTCCGCCATAGCCGAATTTCCCATACCTAAAACCAGGCGAGAGTTGCGCCGGTTTTTAGGCATGTCGGGGTACTATCGTAGTTTCTGCCGAAACTTTTCCACTGTGGCTTCACCCCTGACGAATTTACTGAGTCCCTAGAAGCAGTTTATTTGGTCAGCTGAGTGTCAGCATGCTTTTGAGAGCATAAAGCTTTGCTCTGCTGCGCTCCTGTCCTCGCGGCCCCAGATTACGAAACTCCTTTCAAATTGGAAGTAGACGTGAGTGCTCTAGGTGCTGGCGCGGTACTTATTCAGGAGGACCGTGATAGCATTGAGCACCCGGTCTGCTATTTTTCCAGAAAATTCAACAAACACCAAATTAATTACTCCACCATCGAAAAAGAAGCACTTGCATTACTATTGGCATTACAATACTTTGAAGTTTACCTTGGTTCCAGTTCTTTTCCAATCATTGTTTACACCGATCACAATCCGTTAGTTTTTCTCTCCCGTATGTACAATCAAAATCAGCGCCTCATGCGCTGGGCTTTGATTGTACAAAATTACAACCTGGAAATCTGTCACAAGAAAGGCACCGACAATATAGTGGCCGATGCTCTTTCCAGGTGTGTGTAGTTGGTCGTAATCAAACCACATGGTTGATTTGCGAGTTTTTTTCTAGTTAACGATTTTTTTTTTTTTAAACAAACAATATTATATGTTTGTTCTTATGGGTGGTAGTGTTATGTATTTGTGTTATCTATGCTCTGTCTGTGTTTTTCTTTTCTCCCTCTCTCTCGCTCTGTTCTCCCGTATCTGCTTTCATCATTCTCAGGTTCCGTTCATTGGTCTTTCCCGGTTACGTCACTCATACGTCATATCCAATAAGCAAAGACCACCCGTCATAAAAGCGCGCGCCAGACCCCTCACCGGCCCTTCCCTTCCTTTTTCCGTTTTTCTCTTGTTTCTGTTGTGTTGCGTCGCGTTGAGAAAGAAAATACCCTATCTGACTGTGTTTTGTTGTTGGCCGTTTCTGTGTGCACGTTATCCGTCCGTTATTCATATATCTCATTCCATTTCTCATATACGTTGTTTGCGAGGCTTGGACGAAGCGGACAGGTAAGAAGGTCACGTGACATACATTTTGCAACACATAGGTCTACTCTTTTGTATAGTACATCAGGTTAGGGGCGAGCGCCACCCCTTGTACTTTTGGATAGATAGAGTAGCTAGTTAGGATCCGGAAGACTCTTCGTGTTTATTATTTTGTTTTCATATATTTAGTTAGTTAGATGCTTCTGGGAAGTTAGATTTAGTTTGGGTTTTGTTCTTTTCATTTCTTTAGCGCCGCCCACGTCCCTTCTGCCACCTCTTGTTTTTCTCCGTCTTTTGTATTTGTCTCCGTGTTGTAAATATTGTAAATACATATTTTTGCCTCACTTTTTTCTTTATTTTTGGATTAATTCATTGTTTGTTCACTTTTGGGATAATATAAATAAAATCACAATTTTGATATTTACTTGGTTGTCTTTTGCACTTCATTTACTGTTAGTATAAATTTATTTTAGTTGTTATTAAATGTCAAACCCCATTTCCCCTAGATAAACATCAGGGGTTTGTAACATTGACCATCTGCCTGTGTATTTGACTATGACTCTGGATTTGCTTACATACATCTGTTTGCTCCTGATTGTGACCGTTGCTTGCCTGACCATCTCTATATAATAAGCCGTGCGTTTGGATCCTCACTCCCTGTTGTCAGTGTCATTTCACATTAGACTTAGTCACTTGTTTGCTTTATTGTTTCTTTGTTACTTTACTTTAAGGGTTGTGTATGACTGAGGCATGATCAGACGCAGTTATTTATTTAAATGTAATAAACATTTAAAATCCTGTTAACTGATAGAGTAGATTAGTTGATTGTAATAATAATTATGCTACAGTTAATATTTAAGTTGATATAAATTGTCATAATTAAATAATAACGTGTAATTATTATATAATTATTCATGTAATTATTATTACTTGTAATCAGGGCTTTACATTAACACCCGCCAAATGCGGGGTAGATTTCAGTGGTGGCGGGTACTAGCCACTTTGGCTGGTTGAAAATAATTTTCCCGGATAATAATTCATAAAAGCAGGGTTGAGAATTGAGAAGCAACACGACTGACAAAAATAATTGCGTTCGCGTGAGCAATAAAAAAGCAGTGAGCAATAAAAAAGCAGATGAATACCGAATGAAAGGATGATCACTCACGCCTTTAGGTGATGCGCGCGACTGTTTAAAACGCGTGCGCGCTCTCGTTTCCTTGCATGAAGCAATTGTGTCTAGAAACACAGCTGATGCGATCGGTTCTTTTTCAAATAGACTAGACAAAAAGTGATGAACTTGCACCCTCAGTCTTGCTGCTTTCAAGAGCTCCAGATTTGTATTTTTGTAAGCTGCACCAGTTGCTTTCACTTTCACCATTATTTGAACAGATTTTTTATGGGTCTAACATTAACCGTGTGCGTTATAATCCTTTCATCACACCGTATGTTTATTACCTGCTTTTTTTTGCGTAATGTGGTTTAATTATCATTTTTTTTTAAAATAACATTGCTTTAATGGGAGATTACTCCGCATTTATGTGTAGTTAACTGGTTTAGCCAGGACAGATTACTGTGCATATGTTTTGTTAAATAAAAAGTATAGTAAACAGCTATATTTTGCTTGTTTTGACACATTTAAAATTTGTGGCTAAGAAATAATTAATTGTTTATGTTTGGTGTGGTCAGAGATAAATTTGGTGAATCCTTCATTTTGACCTCTGAAAACTATGTGAAATAAAAACTAATTGTAATACTATGAAACCATGACCCATTTGCTCATGAACATTTAGCAAGCTCATACACGACACACAAAAAGTGAAATGAATGAGGCATGTGGAGAAAACGCAAAATCTAAATCAAGTAATTTTAGCATGTCAAAGTCATATTCATGTGTATAAAATATATTTTCCCAACAACAAATTGTGGCTAGTGAAAATGGCGAGTTGCTAGTAATGTTGGAAAACTACTAGCCACCATGGCTGGTGATCAAACAAGTTAATGTCAAGCCCTGCTTGTAATTATTTATATTTACGCTTTGAGCTATTTTGCTACAGTTTCATGTATGAACTTGTAAGACTTTGAGTTGAGTAGTTAGTTCGTTAAAGCTTGTATATATAGATATATAAATTGAGACATTAAAAGGTGCTTTATTATAAGCTATTACCACAAAATTAGTACTAATGTGCAGTTTGCAAACATTTTATTTAGCTAAATTGATGAACAATTAGTCATCCAAACAAGCACATAAAAGCAAATACTGTACAAAATAGCTTAAAGGAAAAGTGAAAGTAATTGAATGAAACAAAAATAAAGTAAAGGAGTGAATTAACAGTTATGAGTCAGTTTAACCATCAGAAAAACCTTTATCCACTTTCACCTTCTTTCAAATGGTCTACAAGATAATACTAAAGCTCTGCTTAGCCAAATATATGACCTGCCTCAGCCACTGTGCAAGTTTTCATTGCAGACTCAGATCTCAGAAAGTATTGATGGTACAGTACAGAAGTTCAGTGATGGTATTCTGGCTCAATTGACACATGGTGTCCGTATAGTCCGTTAATGTCTTGATGTCTGAAAAGTAGTCTTTATCTTGGTGGCTTGGCCAACCAAGCAGTGTAGCTGTGTCATAGCCTAGATGCAAAATAATTTTTTAGGCTATAGTCCAGTTTTAAAAAAAATAGATTTTTTTTCCTAGACCTGATTTGTCTATTTACAATAAAGGTTTATACCCTAGACCTGGAGCTAATAGATCTGTGCTGAACAGAAATTTGGTGTCAATTTTATTTTAGCAATGACAGCAACTGATAGTCATTTTAACATTAGTTGCTTAGATAGCTAGTCCTAATTATCAATGCTGTATCAATGCTTCAGCATGAAGAGCGTTGATACAGTGGTTGCCTAGTAACAAAAAGTGCAGTGCACTGCTCTTTTCTAAAGTCAACATAATGACAGTGTGGTTTGATCTGAGCCTTAGGCTGTACAATAAGATTAAATAAGTCAAATTATTTTTTTTTTCAAACATTTTTAAAAAGTTTCATGTATACACAATATTTCCAAAATTATTTGTTTACACATATTTGTGAAAAACACTGTATTATGTTTGCCAGGACAGTAGTTGGTGTTGTCACTAGTAAACAGTACCTGTAGGAAAGTGATGATAAGATATGTCACTGGGGTGAATCTGGTTCTTTCTACAAACCTTGTTACATTGCACTTTTCTTACTGTTTGTGATATCCACGAGGCATTGTTATTTGGGAGTAATTGGGGGTGGGGGGGGGGGGGGGGGGGGGGGGGGGGGGGGGGGGGGGGCGGGGGTAGTTGACACTGCATGTGTTGTTTCATGTAACACTGTTGTTTCTTTTGAAATGTCCACAAGAGTGTGTTTTTTTTGTTTTGGAAATAACACCTATACTAAACCATATTCTACTCTAAACCTAACCATGTCAGACATCCCAACCTGACCCAAGTAATTAAGGGAGGGGGGCATGGGAGGTGTGTTCCATATGAGGTTTATGCAACGCAATCTCACAGCAATTCGTAACTTTTTCATTAGTGGCTAATTCGTATGAATTCGTACGATCTAATTCGTACAAAGTAGTACGATTTGCCCATCACCCAATGACGGTTGGGGTTAGGGGTGGGGTTAGGTGCCACGCCTCCTTTTTAAAATCGTACATTTTCGTACGACTGAACTCGTACGAATTCGTACGAATTAGCCACTAAACTGACAAAACGTAAAATACTTACGTTTCCTCGTGAGATCAGGCTGGGTTTATGTGAAAATGAAGAGCAGAAGACCATTTCCAGCACATCATATTTCATTCGTGTGCATTAGTAAGACACTATGAATAATCAGGAGACTTGGGATGTCTGCCAGGTTTTAAGAAAAAGCAAATGTGACACAAAGCTACACTTGCTAATGCATCCACAGCATTTTACAGAGATTTAGTTCCCAGTTTTACAAAGCTTTAAACTTTTTTGCCACACTGATTTTTACAGGCCACTGGAGTGCTCTGGGTCCCAAGTAGAATGCTGTATCAAGTGACCTATCAGGCAAACCCACTACATTAGAATTCAGAATCAACATTAGAGATTCATCCTGATGGAACATTTTGTTCACAAAACATACACATCATTTAATTGTTTTAATGTCTTTGTATTGTATGTAGAGTGTACTGTAAATAATAAGAATCTAGATGAAATCTTATTTGTCTAATATGGGCCACTAATCATAATTTGTGATGAAAGGCAATTGTTGTTGCTATTTTGCTGCTTCCTAGTGTTCATTTCACCTATAAACTGCATTGAATGAAACGTGTGCATTAGTAAGAATGAGCCTATGTTGAATTTGTTTTTTGGGGTTCATACTGGGATGAATTGTATAAATGCACATCAGCTAATAACTATGCTGCTAAGCAATCAGGAGATATGAATGAGGAACCTGATGTAGATGCTCTCAATAAACAGTTTAGCTCATTAAGGAAACAACAGGTGCTTAAAACACTGTAATCCTCAGAGTGAGAGTGATAAAATAACAGTAGAATAAAAGTAAAAAAAAAGAAAGACGTTAAATAAATAAATAACCAGCAAATAAGCTAATTATTGGTGCATATCTGAATCAATTATATAACTCGGTGTAGCAGAATTACGATTACAATCAACGAAATGCTTGTTCAACAAACATTCAGTCCTCATTGTATTCGTTTTCAATATTTTTTTGTGGCTGCGTATAAATAATTATTAATGAAGGGTCAGTTTATCATTTTGTAATTATTTGAGTGGACTTGTTCATGTACATTGAAACGTAAAAGTGGAGTAAAAAGAAATGTCAGCTAATCACAACATAGTATAGTGGTCAAGCAGGGATGGATCTTGGACTGTAATGTGTGCTGAAACTGAGTTATCTGCCTGAATGTGCCTGGATTTCCTGATGATTATCCAGTTGCCAATAGCTACAAGTTTTAATCTTTATAAGATCTGTAAATGTACAAAATAACAAAATGAAACCATTAATTTAAAAGGAAAATTGATTTGCAAGCAACAGATGCCCAATTTGTTCTCACTTAAAAATCAGTTTTCTTGCGACTGTGTACCGGCATGTTTGCCATTAACATCTCTCAATGTGAAAAATGACCTAGAATCCAACTAGTCCTACAAGCCATTCCTCCACAGAATGGTGGTAAAAAATGTGTTGATTGTCATGTCATGCCATAGCAAGCCAGGAGACTGCGAACATCACTATAATCCTTCACTAACAGAAAGTTCTGTGACATTTCTCACGCACAGATGCTTTGCTGCAATCTACATCACTTCAGCTCAAAGATATTTTCACAGATCATCTTTGTGCCACAAATTTCACCTTTCCACTATGCCTTTCTATCTTGTTTCAAAGAGCAATTCATTAACTCATGTTCATCGTTCAAATCCTGCATGATATTATTTCCTTTGTTTCAAAGAATTAAAGGTATTTTAGATTTGGAGGGATATAAAGATGAACAAATGGTCATGTGATATCAATAATGTCCTCCTTGAGTGGACGACCCATTCCATCTGCTTTTTCAAGGAAATATATATATATATCTCATGTGAATATAAATTATTTGAAACAAACTACTTTGTGCACCTTTAATTGTGTCCTGTTCTACTAAATTACATCTAACAATTGAGATATAGCATTTTACCCATTTACACTAATTAAAATGCACAGTGCAAAACAACTCTTTTCATCAGATGACAAAGAGGAAATTGGAGTCTGAATCAGAGTGAAATGCAAAAGCAAAAGGCACTCATGATGAGGAAAAATGATGTGACTGACAGCTGCCATCAAAGCCTGAACTTGGCACAAGCCTATTTCTTTTATGGGCTTTTTTTAAACCACTGAAATGGCCATCCAATATTTGGATTCCATTATTTTGTGATGGAAGTCTACCTTTTTGTTGTAGTGTTGACAAAAGTGATTCATTAGAAGAATCTTAAGACTTGAATAGCGTAAAAACAGTAATGTATTTATAAGTGCAGTTTTATTTCAAAAGATATTTGTTTGGAAATTGAAAATTTGTCAAACTGACCTATCGATCATTGATCACACTCAGAAATAAAACTAATTTAATTAAAAAAAATGTCTTGCTGGTCATACTGGACTGGCTTTTAGAAGCATCAAGATCCATTTGAGATTAATTGTGCTTTGTGTATTATCCTGCTTGAAGTACCCATCACAAGACTGGCCCTGCATGGTCATTATGAGATGCAAACTCTGACAGACTGTGTAGTTTCATCATGCTCAGTTTGCATTCAGGGGCCTAAAATCTCCCATGCACAACATTACACCACCAGCAGCCTGAACCATTGATAGAATACATGATTGTGTATGCCAAATTTTGACCATACACAAAATCCCTTTAATAGAAGTAATTTTACTCGGCAGCCATATTTGAAATGCTTGAAGTGCAGCTACTATCTCTTTGAGTGGGGAGAGATCACATTGCATATTTGCATTCGCTTATCAAAGTTAACAACAAATGTCTCATCATTTTTTTACTTCTAAATGTTCAAATCATGACAAAAAACTATCAGGTATCCCAAGCTAAAACACATGAAGCGAACACATCCACGACACTAACCTCATTTATCAAAGTCAAAGTCAGCTTTATTGTCAATTCAACTACATGTACAGGACATACTGTACAGAGAATCGAAATTGCGTTACTCTCAGACCTTAGGTGCCTAACGTATAATATTAATACCAAAAGTAGAATTTTAGAAAGAAATGATAATAAATACAATTATACATAAAATGTAATCTAAAAATAAAAAATACAAAAATTGTAAACAATACAATTACCCTTTAGGGCATATGGCAATGAGTGCAAACCAGAGTTGTGCAGATGTAAAACAGTATTTAGTGCTAAAGGCTTGTAAACATGATAATTATGATAGAGTGTTTTTTTTTTTTTTTTTCAAAAGCCTGCTTGCGTTCAGACGTCATCCTGTCAGTCAAATTTAACTATCTAAGAATCAATAACTTACCTATTATGTTCTTAATAAAACTACATCAAGTCGCGCTGGTCTTCTGGGTTAATTTCCAAATTATTCCTGATGGCAAACCTTCTCCTAAAGCGACAGCAACATCTTTCTTTTCACGTTTTTGGGCATTTACATGTTTGTGTTGTTGCCGTCATGTGATTTGCATTTGAATGGTGGAGGTAGAAACATATTAAGTTGAGGTCACACAAGAAGGACTGTACACTCTCAGAAATAAAGGTATGTGACCTGTCACTGCGGTGGTACCTTTTCAAAAGGTACAAATTTGTACCTAAATGTCCATATTAATACCTCTAAGGTACATATATTAGTACCTAAAAAGTACAAAAGTGTTCCTCTTAAAACAATTTGGTACTAATATATACTTTTGAGGTTGCAATATGGACCCTTTAAGTATGAATGTGTACCTTTTGAAAAGGTACCACCACAGTGACAGCTCGCGTACCTTTATTTCTGAGAGTGTACTGTACCTCTCGATCATTTCACACAGATTACAAAACCAGAGAATATTTGTTTTCAAGTGGAAATTTCCTGAGTCTGTCATAAAAAACACACGTCTGACTATCTGGACCGAGCCTCAGAATCATCTGTTTATATAGATCAGGGGTGCTCAATCCTGTTCCTGGAGATCTACCTTCCTGCAGATTTCTGTTGCAACCCATATCAAACACACCTGCCTGTAATTATCAAGTGCTGTTCAGGTCCTAATTAATTGGTTCAGGTGTGTTTGATCAGGGTTGGAGCTGAACTATGCAGGAAGGTAGATCTCCAGGAACAGGATTGAGCACCCCTGATATAGATCGATGATTGGCTCCTTTACTCAAACCTACACTAGAGAGGCTATTCTATAGTCTTTGTCATACCATCTGAATGTTGCAGAAGAATCGACACTCATCATACTAAGCAACAAAATTTTCTCAATCTTCTGTTCAAATTTGGTGAGTGTCTGTGAATTGTACAGTAGCTTCAGTTTCCTGTTCTTAGCTGACAAAACTGGCATTTATTGTTTTATTATGCTGCTGTAGCCCATCTGCTTTAAGGTTTGACAGATTGTGTGTTCAAATATGCCCTTTGTGTTCAGATATGCCCTTTTGCCAACCTCTAATGTATTGTTTGTATTTCTGTTACATTACCATTATGTCCAACTAGTCTGGCTATTCTCTTCTTGACCTCTGACATCAACAAGTCTTTTTTTTGCCCACGACTCACTGGATAATTTCTCTATTTCAGATCTTTTTTTTTTTTTTCAGACTGGTTATTTAAGGTTAGAAAAATACCAACACAACCTAATTGAAAATATCTGCTTTACCCTAAATTTTTGTGAAGCCACAAACACATACTTCAATATATATTTCACTAGAGTTTCTAGGTAAAATGAACACAACAGGGTAAAAAATGACATAGTATGACTACTGCATATGGCACAATGGTTGGCACTGTCACTTTACAGCAAGAAGGTCACTGGTTTGAATCCAGGCTGGACCAGGAGGCCTTTCTGTGCATGTTCTCCTCGTGATTGCATGGGTTTCCAAATCGGGTGCTCCAGTTTAACCCACAGTCCAAAGACATGTGGTATAGGTGAATTGGATAAACTACTGTAAACTGGCTGTTGTGTGTGTGAATGAGTGAATGTATTGGTTTCCAAGCTCTGTGGGTTCACGGGCAGCTGGAAGGTCATCCACTGCATAAAACATATGCCAGAGTAGTTTGTGGTTTATTCTGGTGTGGCGACCCCTGATAAATCCGTGACTAAGGCCCGTTCACACTGCCATCTAAATGTGACCCAATTCCGAATTTTGCTCATATGTGACACAGATCGGATCGGATATTCAGAGATCAGTTTCAGGGCTCCTTCATATGTGGATATAAATCAGTTATAAATCGGATATGTGACAATGCGACTATCATGTAAACAGGCAGATCGGATTTATTGAGGCGTTCCGTTTTGTAAGTCATTAAACTTGTGACAATGCCTCACCACGATTTAATGACGTAGAAGGAAGAGAGTGTGTGGAGACACCGATGCGGTAAATAACAACAAGTCCTACCAGACTTGATATCTTTCTTGTACCCACAAATTCCTCTTAATGGTGGAGGACGCTATATATAAACCATAGGCACAAGCTGCGATAAAGGCCCTTTCCCTCCTCCTCCACCTCAAAAACATTTTTAAGTTGGGCGAACTTCACATATTTCGCAGAACTAAAAGCAAGACAATTTCTTCCATCGTGGCTAGTGTGGGGCAGACGATAGAACCCGCCTTTACGCATGCGCGACGTCGTAAATTGTATGGCAGGTGTAAACACATGAATTGAATATGGGTCACAATTAAAAGAACATGTAAACAGACAGGCAAAAAAAATCAGATATAGGAAACAAATCGAAATTGGGCATCAAGGCCTGACAGTGTAAACGGGGCCTAAGTTAGAGGAAAATGTGAAAGTGATAGCACTAATATTTATTTTTTAGTGCAGTTTTTTAAAAGAAATCCCACAAAACAATTTTACATGTAACTGAATACATTTGCCTTACATATCTATCTATAGAGACAATTTTTCTGCTATAATTTGTTTACTTGCATTGTTTACTTGACAGCTCAGTATTGTACTTGTGATGCAGAGTTCTTGCGAGGAAGTCTGTTGAAGCATGGTGCCACGAAAGAGTTTAAAGTAATGTGAAATCAAGGAAGAACTGCACTTTTCCCTTATGTCTGCTTTTGAAAACACTATTGGTTGAGTTTTAAAAGGGATCAATAGTTCACAAGGTGATCTGTTCAACAAGTTCTGACTTCTCGTGTATCTGACATAACAAAACATATCCTAAGTAATGTATTTCAGATTTACAAAAATGTAGACAACACTCCATGTAGACATGGATTTGTCATCTGAAACATGTAACAAAATGTATCCATAGAAACATATGTTATATTTCGAAAAAATGTAGATCGTGGCACATGTTCCAACGAACCTGGGTCGGAAAATACACACGTCAACCTAATTTGCAGCAACAGGCAAATTCAAAGTCACTTCTTCCCCTTTTGATGTGCAGTTCAGCAGATCATCTTTGTCTACATGTCTAAATGCATTGAGTACTGTAAATAATACAGTATATTTGATTCAACATGTCAAACTTTTCTCACCGCTCATCTGTAGTTTCCATGCACATGTTGCTCAGGAAATCCAGCATGCGCACCTCGCCGAGAGGTTTGGTAGACAGAGGTGAAACATCTGCTCAGGCTCTAGTGAAGGTTTGCCAAAAGCAATCAGGCACCTTTTCTAGGGCAGTGTGAGAGAGGTCTGTGGATTTGCATAATCACCTGCTCACTCTACTCCGTGGGGTCGGCTTCGTGTTGTGCTCACCGGGCAGCTGCCATTCTAAGCCATGCAGGATTACTGCAAAATAGGACTATCTCAGGCTGGCTGCTGCTTCCATCCCTTCACCCACAGACTTAGCCATATATATATATATATATATATATATATATATATATATATATATATATATATAATCATTAGCTGAGTAATAGAGCCTCCACATTTACCTGGTTGTTTTTTGGCAGCCAGAACATCAACAATCTCTGTCATCCACTTTAATGTTTAACAAAAGATACTGATTAGATGCTTCTGCCATCCACAACACGTATCATAATTATTTCTGAGGCATAAACAACAAACAGACTTTCATCTGTGAGCATTAATTTAAATGGCTTTATGACTCAGTGTCCTGAGCAAAAAGAAAGTTAAAATGAAGAATGGCTTTGATTCTAATTGGTCAGGTACAGTGGCATTAATGGTCACATGACAATAGAGAAATAGCAACGAGTATGAGTCAAAGATGTAGGACTTCATTTTAATGTTATATTACTTCTAAGTGTTATCTTTTGTTCATTCAGGGCCATTATTAAACTTATCAGTACAGCCCATTGCTATTCAAAGCACAAGGATGACATTTTATTTATTAATTTTATTAAGATTTACAGTGTCTTTTGAATTTAAAGATGTATTCATTTAATGAATTTATTAAGTATAGGTATGTTGCACAATGGGCTAGCTCTCTGCAACTCTCTTATGGTCACCCACTGAAGCTAAGCAGGGCTGCGCCTGGTCAGTACCTGGATGGGAGACCACATGGGAAAGCTGGGTTGCTGCCGGAAGTGGTGTTAGTGAGACCAGCGGGGGGGGCACCCAACCTATGTCTATGTGGGTCCTAATGGCCCAGTATAGTGACAGGGACTCTACAGTATACTGCTCAGTGAGTGCCGTCTTTCGGATGAGACGAGGTCCCGACTCTCTGTGGTCGTTAAAAATCCCAGGATGTCCTTGGAAAAAGAGTAGTGGTTTAACCCCTGCATCCTAGCCAAATCTGCACTCTGTCTATCATGGCCTTCTAACCATCCCCATATCATAATTGGCTTCATCACTCTGTCTCCTCTCCAACAAATCAGCTGGTGAGTGGTGTGTGGTCTGGCGCAATATGGCTGCCGTCGCATCATTCAGGTGGATGCTGCACACTAGTAGTGGTTGAGGAGATTCCCCCAACGATGTGTAAAGCGCTTTGAGTGTCAAGAAAAGCACTATATAAATGTAAGGAATTATTCATTCATTTTTTTTTCGGCTTAGTCCCTTTATTAATCTGGGGTCGCCACAGCGGAATGAACCACCAACTTATCCAGCATAAGTTTTACACAGCGGATGCCCTTCCAGCTGCAACCCATCTCTGGGAAACATCCATACACACTCATTCACACTCATACACTACGGACAATTTAGCCTACCCAATTCACCTGTACCGCATGTCTTTGGACTGTGGGGGAAACCAGAGCACCTGGAGAAAACCCACGAGAATGCAGGGAGAACATGCAAACTCCACACAGAAACGCCAACTGACCCAGCCAAGGCTCAAACCAGCGACCTTCTTGCTGTGAGGCAACAGCTCTACCTACTGCACCACTGCAACACCACATAAGGAATTATTAATTATTATTATTAATATTGAATAACAAAAAAACTAATGCAATGAATAACCAATGCATTTGTTGGAGTACTTATTTATTGTTGTTAAAATTGATTATTACAGGTACTAGTAACAGCCTTTTGGAAACCAGAGCAATATTATAAACAAGCAATAGTTTCTGAATTAGATTACTTCACACTGGTTTCCCTTTTGTCAGGAATCCAAAACAAGACAGAAAACCCAACAGTGGACATCCATCAACAGCAATTTACCACTCTTTCAAAGCAATGTACAAAATAATGTCTGTGTTGTCCATCATCATTGGTGAAAGACAAGAAAAAAAGCATCTAAGTGAAGCATCCTAATAGTTTCTCGTCCTCCACTTTCACACATTATACAAAATACAATGAATGAGTCTCGCATCCCAATATGCATTAATGTTTACAAACCCAATGTCATCAAATATCACCCCACCTCAAACTTATGCCAAAATAGTTATCATGAGTCTGAATTAATTATTTAATGTAATTAATTATTATTATACATTCATTTATTAATTCATTTTCATCCACTTTTCCGGGGCCGGGTTGCGGGGGCAGCAGTCTCAGGAGAGAACCCCAGACTTCGCTCTCCCCAGACACTTCCTCCAGCTCCTTTGAGGGGATCCCGAGGTGTTCCCAGACCAGCTGAGAGACATAATCCCTCCAGCATGTCTTCACCGAGGCCTCCTACTGGTGGGACATGCCTGGAACACCTCTAGGTAGGCTTCCAGTAGGCATCCGAAACAGATGCCTGAGCCACCTCAGCTGACTTCTCTCAATGTGGAGGAGCAGTGGCTCTACTCTGAGCTCCTCCCGGGTGCCACTCTGTGAAGGAAACTCATTTCGGCCGCTTGTATCTGAGATCTTGTCCTTTCGACGCATGACCATACAGTAGGTGAGAGTAGGAGCATAGATTGACTGGTAAATCGAGAGCTTTGCCTTTCGGCTCAGCTCCTTCTTTACCACAGCAGACTGGTACATCGACCGCATTATTGCTGCCGCTGCACCAATCCGCCTGTAACTAATATTAACAAATGAAAACTATATTGTAAAGGTGAATACAACCAAGGTGATGATTTGCCATTTTGCAGTGCTACGAGTGTGATTTAGCTATTTTTGGAAATATGCCGAGTTTGAAATAACCCAATATTTGACTCAATATCCTGAGTTACTTTATTTAACATAACTAGTGTTTTAAAATTATTCAACATTACTTGTTTGCTAAACAATTATTAATAAGCAACAACACCAGTATACAAAAATATTCAAACGATATTTGTTGAACCATTATTTTAGAAATGATTATAGAAAAATCATACAATAAAACAAATAAAAGCAATTATTTAATTTGCATGTATTCAATATTGATGCTGATTCACAAGCCAAAGTGTGTGTTCTGTTGTTGTTTTTCACTTGTAGCAAAACAGTGCAGTAAATGAATACATACTAAAATAGTATGATGTTTTGAGATTATATTTTAACTTCAGGGATATTAATTTCAGTGTTATAACAATTTACATCAATTCATTAATGCTATGGAAAGACATCTCCATAATGTGAAACGGCCATTGCTTACCAATTGTAGCTTACATCTTGGCCTAACACAGTAAAGAGCTATAGATAAAACAAACCCTTATTTCAAATGCAGCTATCTTATGGACTGCTATCTTTTAAAGGTCCACTATATTTTTTGTTCTTTGTTTGAAAATGATTTTTTTTTTTTCAGCTGTAGTGGCAGGCCTTTTACACACAGATCTTCCAACTACCTATGGCGCTATTTCAATGACAAATGTCATAAGCACAGTATTACAAGTCAAGATTGCATTCATGTAATACAAGCATGCAAATCTCTTTGCTTGTGCGAGATTTTCTCTGTTCATGCACAAAACTTCTTGCACGCCCTCAAATATACGCTGCTCAAGTGCCAGTTTTCTTGTGCGCTCTCAAATAAATGCTGCTGAAGTGCGATGTAGTGCGTTTATGTAACGAGTATGTTTCCAACATTTATTAGATTTGCTAGAAATATTTATGAATGTCTCTAGTAGACCTACAGAATGGCATTGATGCATTCGGAAGTAAAGTGAAATATTAATTATATGCAGAACCATATACCTTTATCTATAAATAAAGTATAATTATGGAAACACTGTTCATCATAACTGAAGGCTACGTCATGTTTGCTGGTCTCACGTATCGCGCAGCCCTGTCAGTCAGTCAGTCAGTCAGTCAGCATGTAACCTTAAAGGGTTAAACAAATAATGCAAAGTTCGCTCTATTATAATTAACTTACATTTAATACGTTTTAGTGCGATTATAACCCGCTCTAAAAAAAAAAAATAAATAAAAAAAACAGCAACGACTGAAGGTTTTGAATGAGAAGCTGTAATTTAGCCAATACGGGAATGAATTTCCGTGTGGCACCCCGCCATGGAAGAATGAATGTAGTGGGAACCATGCTATATACTGTTTTCTAATCTTTTCACAGCCCCGCACAGCAGTAGATGGGGTTTTAAAAATGTCGTGCTGCTCACGTGTACCCCTAAACTCAACAATGGTGTGAGAGAAGACACAAGAGCAGTGCCACCACGGCAGGCCATATATAATTCCACGTTAACTTCATGTTTTTTTTTTTTTTTCAAGGACAAAGCAGTGCTTTTAGAATATTTAGAGGGGCATTTATTTTAGAATTTCACATTAGCCATATTTTAAAAAAGATTTTGTTGACACAATGACAAGGTGTACGCAACAGGCTCAAATCAACACTTGGTTAAAAAAAGAGAAAGTATTGTTTTGTTTTTGAGTGTAGCTATCATTATGAGTGTGAACAGGGAAAATTGATAGAGTTTTAAAATGTTAAATGTCGAAAATTTATAAGAATGTATGTAAACCTCATATACCTGTCATTTAGTTAACCTTTTGTATAACTGTGATATTTGCCATGTTTAGGGTTACGATACAGTGAGATTATCAGTGATGGAAAGAGTACTGAAATATCATACTCAAGTAAAAGTGCCATTACTTGCACAAAAATGTAGTGCAAGTAAAGTATCTGTTGTAAATATTACTCAAAGTATGAATAAAAAGTAGCCCTTTCAAAAATACTAAAGAGTTGCGAGCATTTACAAGCATTTACATTTGTCCATGTGTGTGTGAAAACGTAACATTCTGTAGTGCATTTAGATTGTTTAAGGCCATTTGGTGATTTCATTCATCATACAGTAGGCATTTATCATCTTTTCATTAGTGACATCTTCTTGGACACATTTAATGCTTCCAAGCGGTTTGCTGCATTTATAAAGTGCCCATGTCTTGAGGTTGTATAGTATGATACGATTTACTTTCTATGAGATATTTGATTGGACAGGAATCAAAGGACTGATTTTTCAGCCAATCCTTATAGAGAATATAAAATAGTGACTGCAAGTTGAAGGAAAGTGGAGTAAAAGTACAAATACAGCACTAAAATGTACTCAAGGGAAAGTAAAAGTACACATTTTTAAAACTACTTAGTAAATTATATTTCCTAAGAAAACTAGTTTATTACAGTAATTTGACTATTTGTAATTTGTTACATTGCACCACTGGAGTTGATGATTTGCAACCAATAATATGACATTGGTTATTGAACATTTCTTTGTGTGAGTGTGTGTGTGTGTGTGTGTGTGCGTGCGTGCGTGTGTGTGTGTTTGTGTGTGTGTGTGTGTGTGTGTGTGTGTGTACGTGTTTTTGTGACATATCAGGACACAAATCTGTATAATGACATAGGTATGACACAGGTATTACAAAAAGCAGGTGAAATATGAGGACATTGCTGACGTCCTCATTTCTCAAAAAGCTTATTAATCACACAGGATGAGTTTTTTTCAGGGAGTAAAGCTGTACACTGTCTCCTGTGATGGTTGGGTTTTAGGGGTAGGGTGGGGTGAGGGCAATATAATATACGGTTTGATCTGTATAAAATGAATGGAAGCCTATGTAATGTACCCACTTTTCACAAAAACAAACTGTGTGTGTGTGTGTGAGATATTTTTTATTTTATAATAACAATTATTTTATAATTTATAATAACAATATAATTTATAATAACAATTTTACTTTAATAAATAACAATTATTCTCTATTTTCTAGTTATTTACATCACTTTACAAGAAGGAGATAATCATAATGTCATAATTTACATTAACTCCCTTATGAATACCATGTTTTCATCATCATCAACTGAACATAAAGCATCACAACACCACTGAATTTCAAAATCCTCAATTGTTCGCATCAATCTATGAAAATTTAAATCAATAAGAATTCTTGCTTTAACCATGTTTTAAAAACCAAAACAACATCTTATCCTGACTTCTCTTCTACCTTATTTCTTCGAGTGATGTACAGTAGATGGCATATTTAGCCTCCTAACATGACATTTTAACTTTTGCTTCGGACTATACAAAAACCCAAGAATAAAATCTTGCTCAGTAAAACAAATATTAAAACAATAATAATAAAAAAAACACCTTTTAACAATTCAAAAAGAGGATTACAGTCCATAAAACAATGAAATATATATATATATATATATATATATATATATATATATAGAGAGAGAGAGAGAGAGAGAGAGAGAGAGAGAGAGAGAGAGAGAGAGAGAGAGAGAGAGAGAGAGAGAGAGTATCTCTGTCTTCCACTTACACCATGTCGCATTGCTCTCTAATGCTATGGTCTCTCACTCTTCCTTAATATATATTGGGAGCAGCAACAGCCTGACTTCTGTCTAATAGAGAAAGAGGGAGAGCTCAAATTAATGACTTTTGGGCTATTCCATTTAGCATCAACTGATCCTGTTCACATTTAATGCATTTTTAATGAACAGATCTTTCATGGTAAATCTAAAGCTAATTTCATAAGTTATAAATCCCACATAGTGGTTAGCCAGTTCACAATTTTCCTTGATTACTCTTCGCAGATGGTCATGTTCTGCTGCTTGAGCTAAAAGGATCGCACAAACCACTGTCTCTGAATGAAACCAAATGGTTGTTTACCATTTCACAGTGCAAAACAATCTGCACTCATTCCATGTCCGACAGATTATGATTAATGGTCATGTTATAAGATTTGATTTGTCACTGCAGGATATTGCTCGGTAATAGGAATTTCTGTTTTGACAATGCTGGACATTTGCTGAGATAACCGGCTTCCAGCAATCAGCATGAACAATTTGATTTCTCTCTCTCTCTCTCTCTCTCTCTGTCACAAACAAAAAAAACACAAAAGCGCACATTTGACATTTAATTAGATTCAAACAAAAAATAAAACAAATTATCTTTTTTTTATTTTATTTATTTTATTTTGCACAGATCATGTCAGGCTCTTCACATGGCAAGTTGATGTCACAATCTCACATTACCTTTGCCCAATAAGGCTTGTTTTTCTGATATCTTTGTAAATGGATTATGCTTTTTAAGTGTAGTACGACTACACTGCCTGACAAACGTCTTGTCGTGGAGTTGTAAGAGCAACAGATAATAACTTGACTTCTAGTTGATCATTTGGAAAAGTGGCAGAAGGGAGATTTTTGTCATGAATCATCTGTTGAACTGCATCCCAATCATCACAAATACAGCAGAAGACCTATTGGAACCTGCATGGACCCAAGATTCTCCCAGAAATCAGTCAAGTTTGGTAAAGGAAAAATCATGGTTTGGGGTTACATTCAGTATGGGGGCAGGCGAGAGATCTTCAGAGTAGATGACAACATCAACAGTGTGAGGTATCAAGACATTTGTGCTGCCCATTACATTACAAAACACAGGAGAGGGCAAATTCTTCAGCCGGATAGCGCTCCTTCTCATACTTCAGCCTCTACATCAACGTTCCTGAAAGCAAAGAAGGTCAAGGTGCTTCAGGATTGGCCAGCCCAGTCACCAGACATAAACATTATTGAGTATGTCTGGGGTAAGATGAAGGAGGAGGCGTTGAAGATAAATCCAAATAATTGATGGACTTGGTGGACTCTGGGAGTCCTGCAAGAACGATTTCTTTGTCATTCCAGATGACTTTATTAATAAGTTATTTGAGTCACTGCAGAGATGTATGGACGCAGTCGTCCAAGCTCATGAGGGTCATACACAATATTAATTATTTATCCACTGCACCATGACTTTATATACTGTACATTATTTCTATTAAGTGACAGGACTTTTGTCTAAGCAAAGTCAGACCTTACTGTCCTAATTAAATAATTAAAAATCAAAGCATGATCATATTTTGTTTTGGTAAATTAAGTATAATCTAGAGGCCTTTGCCTTTCATATAAGCCACTTCTGATACCAAATGATCAACTAGAAGTCAAGTTATTATTTGCTGTTCTCAAAACTTGGATAGGCGACAGGAATTTTGTCAGGTAGTGTAGTGGGGATATTTGTATGTACTCACACTTCACTCAAACTATCCCTATAAAGCTGAACATTACTACTGAAATCAAATAAAACAATGCTTACAGAAAATTACATTTGAATATTCTAAAATATGGACTTATCACATGGACATATTTTCAAACATTTCTGGTCACACTCTCTTTTTCTTTTGCTAATGCATTCATGACAGGAACATAGAGTACCTTACAGACAGGCGGTATTTATGAAGTCTCCATGCTGGAGATGATGCTAAGCAGCATTAGTGTACCCCAGGGATCTGTCCTGGCTCACTTCTTTTTACAGTCCACATGACAGATTTCCAGTACAACCGCACTAAAGTTCTCAGATGACTTAGAGAGTCACACATACAGAGAATGGTGCCAGAAACACACTCTTACACCAGACTATAAGTGCAACATGCAGCAAGCAAGAGGGGGAAGCACAGTGGGCCACCAACACCAGTAAAATGAATAAATTCACTATGACAGTTTTTATTTTATATTTCTTTGTGTTTTATTATTTTTTAAGGTTCAGTTCTTGCTTTTAACAAACAATTAACTATGACACAATAAACATTGTTGTGCTTATTCATAGTTAATAATGCAGTAATTAAGTTTAGGTATTGGGAAAGACTATGAATGTAGAAAACAATCACTAATAATATGTACAGTGATTTACTAATAAATGCCAATATGTTAATTATAGGCGTGCTATAAACTAGTAAATTTTGGTCCTTTTACCCTATTCTATTATACAATGTCTGGATAATAAATCATTGGTACTGTGTTCATGATACAGCCACTTTTCAGTAGTCACTTTCCCACAATCAAAAGCATTTTTTTGCCAATTTCATATTGTGTTGCCTCATGCACTTACAAGGTTACCATGCCAATTTATTAAATTGGAACATACAGATATGTCATTCAAGCATCAAGATTTATTGGTTTACAAATCAGGCACTATGGTAAAAGTGTTTGTGATGTGCTAAACTGATTGTGCAAGGAGCCGTGTATCCATCCAGGTACTTGCTAATCACAGAATAAAGCCTGGCAGGCTCATTGGATGTTGTATAATCCTGAAGGGCTTTATTCTGTGACAACAACTGCCTGGATGTAATTTATCCCAGTTATTACACAGTTACTTGCCAGAAATTGTAAAAATTATACACAGAGCATTTTTGAGCCATAAAGTTGATTAATTATTTAATTAAATGCAAAGCTGCAGAAACTAAAACTGCTGTTTGATCCATGTCACAAATTTATTTATACACCGTAAAACCCAATAAGTTAAGGCAACTCAATCCGTTTGAGGAAACCGATTGCTACAAACCATTTGAGTTAAAAACTATTCTATATGAGTACTGTGAACTTACTCCATTAAAGTTGAAGTATGAGGTATTTAATGAACTCATTACCTTCATCACTGAGTTCAAAACTCTTTTCAAATGAGTAGACTTAACTTTCAGTCAATTTTGAGTTAACTACACTTATTTCATTTGATAAAGTTGACTGTTGGGATTTACCAGCCTGATCTCACGAGGAAATGTAAGTATTTTATAAACCTTTTGTCAGTTTAATGGCTAATTCGTACAAATTCGAAAATATACGATTTTAAAAAGGAGGCGTGGCACCCAACCCCTCCCCTAAACCCAACCGTCATTGGGTGATGAGCAAATCGTACTAAATTGTACGAATTAGATCGTAAGAATTCATACGAATTAGCCACTTATTAAAAAAGTTACGAATTGCCGTGAGATTGTGTTGGATTTACAGTGTAGCAAACTTTTATTGCCATTATAAGGGATTCATTCATCCATTCATTCATTTTCTTTTTGGCTTAGTCCCTTTATTAATCTGGGGTCGCCACAGCAGAATGAACCGCCAACTTATCCAGCATATGTTACGCAGCAGATGCCCTTCCAGCTGCAACCCATCACTGGGAAACATCCATACACACTCATTCACACTCACACTCATACATTACAGTACAATTTAGCTTACCCAATTCACCTGTAGTGCATGTTTTTGACTTGTGGGGGAAACTGGAGCACCCGGAGGAACTATAAGGGATGTGATAATGAAAAAAAATGTAAATAGCAATGTGAATTTGGTCAAAAAAAAAAAAAAATCAAACATTATTTTTTATGACATTTTTGATACTGTACTAGCTTTATTTTCCAAAATGAAGGGTACAAAAACTACAGTAATTAAATAACATTAATTAATGTTCTGTTAAATATTGCACAAAAAAAGAACAGCTGTAGAATTGCAAACACTTCAAACATATTTTATAAAATCTTTGGCAGTGTTGCTTCACCAAGTCAGAATATTTTCATCCAGGCAGTGTGTGTTTAAGCGTATCTCTACAATTTCTAAGCTTAGTGTACTGCGAGAGAACACTTACATGAATAATATGAAATTCTTAAGCAAAAGTGAAAAGTATTATACAGTTGAAGTCAGAATTATTAGCCCCCCTTTGAGGTTTTTTATTTTCTTTTTTAAATATTTCCCAAATTATGCTTAACAGAGCAAAATTTTCACAGTATTTCTGATAATATTTTTTCTTCTGGAGATTTGTATTATTTTGGCTAGAATAAAAACCATATTTAAGTCTAAATTATTAGCCCCTTTAAGCTATTTTTTTTCCGATTGTCTACAGAACAAACCATCATTATACAATAACTTGCCTAATTACCCTAACCTGCCTAGTTAACCTAATTAACCTAGTTAAGCCTTTAATTGTCACTTTAAGCTGTATAGAAGTGTCTTGAAAAATATCTAGTCAAATATTATTTACTGATCTCATCATGACAAAGATAAAATAAATCAGTTATTAGAAATGAGTTATTAAAACTATTATGAATAGAAATGTGTTGAGAAAATCTTCTCTCTGTTAAACAGAAATTGGGGAAAAAATAAACAGGAGGGCTAATAATTCAGGGGGGCTAATAATTCTGACTTCAACTGTAGGTGCCATGGCCACTGGCCAGTGATATGTATGCGGGAGATGCTTTCAGTTTAAATTTTAATGTGTTGTCTAACTGAACCAAACATTTATGATAACCGTTAGCATATCACTAAACACAACAATGACAGTGAGGGCAAAGTTAGATCATCATCCGAGTAATGTCAGCCACTATATGGTTCCATGTGACTTTTTTATACATCATCCTGTGTTATTTTAAGTAAGAGACATTGTCCTAGCATGTTTTATGCAGTCACAAGACGGTGCCAAACATTCAAGAACAGTGGTGTGACAGACACTTATAAATGTAGATGTTGATGGTCGAGATGATGTGAAGTACTTGTATGAGTCTGCTTTAGTAGTTGGTATCTGGGAATAACACAACTTAACATGTTGTGACTGACCAATCAGAATCAAGTATTGCAGAGAGATGTGTAATAAATACATAACAGTAACTGACATCAATGTATTTCAAACACTCATGTATAGTTGAGTCTGGATTATAAACACACACTCTGACAACCCCATGGGGACTTGTGTTTTGGGGTTTCCTCATTTATTTCTAAAACAGCTGAGAGAGACAAGGAAGAGGATCAACAATGTGATAAGGATGCGATGCTGACCGAATTGCATATATTTGACCACAGTGGCTCTTTATGTGTCATGAGCACATGCACATGCTCTACACAATGTCCCTTACACACATGCGCGTGCATGCTATATACGCTGTAAAAAATGTTGAGTTTCACACAAACGATTTGTGTTGGGACAACATGCAGGAATTAAGTTAACTTACTAGTTTTTACAAATTTAAGTGGATTGAAAATAAAAAAATTAAGTTGTCCCCCAAAAATACTCTTGTGTTGTTTCAGTTCAATTTCAAGAGTTCACACTTAGCTGATGATTGATTATAAGCAAGTTTGGCATGCTGTCCCGGGAGAGAGCCCTGAGCTCAAAAGGTCCCCGAGCCCCGGGCTCCCCCCCGTTGCAGGGCGAGAGGGGAGCGCTGAGCTCAGGTAGATCTCGAGAACTCCCCTGCCGTGGTAATTGAATATCAGATAGTGCTTCTCTTGAGATGGTACTAAGTATTGAACAGGTCTTTAATTAGTTTTTAGACAATGATTTGGTTGCATGTTTTTGATCTGTGGGAGGAAACCGGAGAACCCGGGGGAAACCCACGTGAGCACGGGGAGAACTGGCAAAACTCCTCACAGAAATGCCTGCAAGTTCGGTAAAGCCTGAACCGTGGACATTCTTGCTGTGAGGCCACAATGCTAGGCACTGGGCCACCGTGTCACCCATCTAGGAAGGAGGAGTAGGGGTGGAAGGAGGGGGGGGGGGGGGGGGGGGGGGTGGGTTCTCAAAACGAAGATGACTGTGGTAAGAAACCCTGGCTCTTTATAGTGAGTCAGGGATTGTCTGATTGGATAATCATGAGTGGTTAACGTGTAACCAGCCGTGTTCAATCATAATCACGTGCTCCTCTCGAAATTAGTTTATGACTAAACTCCACTTAAATGATTAGTTTGAATAAACAGCAAAGGTTGTTTTTTGAGTGTATAAATAATACTACAACTACCATATAAAGTATATGGGTACATTATGGGTATACAAACAGTGGTGTCACAACAAAGGACAACAAAACGTATTATTTTATTACTTTACCATTTTTAATGAACTTTTTAAATTACCTTTAGTATTTAATTAACTTTATTATTTAAAAAAAAAGTTAAATATGTTGAAAAATTCTGAGACAAAAACGTAGGCGTCACAGGGGGCTTCATTTACATGATCTTGTATGGTGTCCTTCGACTAATTAAAAACTTTTTATTGCCCAATTGAAATGTTGCATATAGTGTCACACCAGAGGACATGGATTTCCTATGTTTTTAGAAATATACGGATAAAAAGTAAATTATTACAATTTACTAAAATAGGCACTTGTAAAATAAGGCCTGACGTATTTATTAATGATTTTAGTAAATAGGAATGATGGAGTAAAGTAGCATATAAAGCCTCATGTAGCCACATGTTATGTTTATCTTACGTTTTTGTAAAAAAAAATTAATAATTTGGGGTATTTAAATGACAACCTAAATTTGCAAATAGCACTGGATTTGAAGATTGGAATCATATCGGATTAATGTAGATGCATTTATAATGTCAAGCGTAAATGGAAACATTTTCACAAATGAGATTCGATCAGATAAAACCAGCCTGATCTCACAAGGAAACGCAACTTTTTTACATTTTCGTCAGTTTAGTGACTAATTCGAGTTCAGTCGTACAAAAATGCACAATTTTAAAAAGGAGGAGTGGCACTAACTCCGCCCCTAAACCCAATAGCCATTGGGGGATGAGCAAATCGTATTAACTTGTATGAACGAGATTGAATGAATTCATACAAATTAGCCACTAAATCAAAAAGTTACAAATTGCCGTGAGATTGTGTTGGAAGTGACCAGGTGTAAAGAGGCCCTAAGGTACACCTATGCAGTGTCAGGGACGTGCAGAGACCTTTTAAGGGACAGGGGCTCAAGTAGAAAAAAGGACACTTTTTTAAAATAATAATAACAATTGTACTTTAATTACTAAAATATATTAAAGGAGATTTCATCCTAAATTCATCATATACTCACCCTTTTAAGGATAGTTCATTCAAAACTGAAAATTCTGTCATCATTTACTCACCTTTTACTTGTTCCAAACCTATTTGACTTTTTTTCTTCTGTCGAACACACAAAATAATATTTTGAAGAAAGCAGGAAACCTGTAACCATTGACTTACATGGTATTTGTTTTGCCTACTCTGGAAGTCAATGATGTCAAGTTTATAGCTTTCTTTAAAATATACATTTTTTAATCTTTTATTCATTAATGTTCAACAAAATAAAGAGACAAAGATTTGCAACCACTTGAGGTTGAGTAAATAATTTTTGGGTGAACTATCCTTTTTCAATCTATTATTTTTGTTTGAGTTTTTTTTTTTTCTGTTGAACAAAATATTAAAATATTTTAAACAATGTAGGACACACTGATAGCCACTGACTTCCATAGCTAGCCTATATGTACATGTTTTATAACTTCAATTAACATTATACATTCTGAATAAATGACTGCAAAAACGAGAGGGCAATATTTTCACTATCCAGGTGTTGTCTCTCCATTACATTAGCCTGTATGCCTATGATATTGCCCTGGCTAAACTTTAGCTAACTTATTACATGGTTGTTAATCAGGAGGATGTTAGCAAGAAAAAATAGCCTATTTGCTTTTGAACTTTTGGATAAATAGCTGACGTTAAATTTGAGCCTCAGGTAGTCTTTTGTTAACCGTTACTCACCTCCACACAATGAAGATGAATGACGGATGAATTTACATCGGCGGTTCTGTCGATCATATCGTGCTGTCGTAACGGAGGTCAGCTAGTAATGTATGTTTTACACACACTCCATCTGCAGTGTGTGTATGGGCCAGACTGTAAAGCTATGGCCTGGATGCAGTCCGTGTGCAGTGCGGATGCAGGAGTTGACATAAGAGCTGATAGACGTTACTCCACTGTTGACACCTTACTTTTGAGGACAGAGTAACAATGTAAATAGAGTCTTTGTTATAGCATTCGACTCGCATGTGGTTTTTCTTTCCAAATCGCCGGTTCGAGGCTTGCTTGGAGCGGCTAGACTAAAACCAAGATATACTTTAAAATTTAGTTTTTTTATGTCTGACAGGGAAAGCTGTCCTTAAATAGAACACACAGTAACTTATACAAACAGTTGAAGTCAGAATTATTAGCCCCCCTGAATTATTACCCCCCCTGTTTTTTTTTTTCCTCAGTTTCTGTTTAACGGAGAGAAGATATTTTCAACACATTTCTAAACATAATAGTTTTAATAACTCATTTCTAATAACTGATTTATTGTATCTTTGCCATGATGACAGTTCATAATATTTGACTAGATATTTTTCAAGACACTTCTATACAGCTTAAAGTGACATTTAAAGGCTTAACTAGGTTAATTAGGTTAACTAGGCAGGATAGGGTAATTAGGCAAGTTATTGTATAACGATGGTTTGTTCTGTAGACTATCAAAAAAAAAAAAAAAAAATAGCTTAAAGGGGCTAATAATTTTGTCCTTAAAATGGCTTTTAAAAACTGCCAAAATAAAACAAATAAGACTTTCTCCAGAAGTAAAAATATTATCAGACATACTGTGAAAATTTTGCTCTGTTAAACATAATTTGGGAAATATTAAAAAAGAGAAACAAATTCAAAGGGGGGCTAATAATTTTGACTTCAACTGTATATTGTATTATTATAAGCATTTAAAAAATAATTATTCACCCCAGGAAAAAAGGCACTTTCTCGCCAGGAGAAAAAAGGGCAGGGGCTCAAGCACCCAAAGCCCCCACCTCTGCACGTGCCTGTGCAGTGTTGTAAAGTAACAGATTACAAATGCTCAAACTATTGTAATTGAGTAGTTTTTCTCAGAAATTATAATTTACTAAGTAGTTTTAAAAATGTGTACTTTTACTTTACCTTAAGTAAATTTTTAGTGCAGTATCAGTACTTTTACTCCACTACTTTCCTTTAAAATGCAGTCACTACTTCTTTGGGGATTGGCTGAGTAGTCTTGTGATTCCTGCAATCAAATTGCAGAATTAAATTGCATCATAATGAAATTAAATTGCATCATAATGAACTACCTCAAGACAAAGGGCAATAAAAGTGTCCAAGAAGATGTCCAAAATCTTTACACGCAGTGACCCAGAGACTGTTTAGATGCATGTAACTGATGAGAAGATGACTGATGTTTACTGTATGTTGACCGAAATGGCCTTAAACACCCAGCAGGCACAAGACATCAGTATGACCTCAGATTGAAGTTGTACCCCAACGTCGTGGGGATGTTGCATTTTGTTTGGAAATGAAAATCGGGTTAACATCAGAACCCAACGTCAGGCCGACGTCAAGGTCCAACGTCCAACCTAAAACCACAACCTAAAATGTTGTGTGGACTTTACCACTATGACGTCTATCAGACATTGGATTTTGGTTGCTATACCTGACGAAAAAATGTCAGTATTTGACGTCAATACGACGTTAGTTTAAGATGTTGGCTCGACGTTGAATTTTGGTCACTTTCTAACCTAAATCCTTAGACACTGGCTAGACATTGAATTTTAGTCACCTGACATCGCAATCTAAATCTAACCTAATATTAACATATTATGACGTTGTGTACCTGCTGGGCAATAACTAAATGCACTACAGAATGTTACGTTTACACACATCCAAAAATTGCATGTAATTGCATCAGCTTTTTACAACATAATACTCACTACTCTTGAAATGTCTACTTTTTACTCATACTTTGAGTAATGTTTACAACAGATACTTTTATTCTACTTGCACTATATTTTTAGGCAAGTAATGGTACTTTCACTTAAGTATAGTTTTCCAGTAATCTTTCCACCACTGCACCTATGCAATAATCATGCTATCTAATCAGCATCTTGATCTGCCACATCTGTGAAATGGTATTATCTTAGAAAAGAGCTGTGTTCACTAACACAGATTTAGACAAATGTCCAAACACTATTTGAGAGAAATAGGTATTTTGTATATGTAGAAAATGTTTTAGATTGTGAGTTAAAAATGGAACCAAAGGTTGTTGTGTTGAGTGGATGTGTTTACTTTTTCTCAGCCTCCTTTTTTCTGGTACCAGTTGTTTTTCTTTTGTATTTGAGTTGCACCCATTCACATATACTATATGAAATATTTATTTATTATTTTACTCGTTCTCCCTTGTATTTGATAAGCAGTCATTCACCTCTGCATTACATAATAAGCATTATGTTTATTAATTAATTACAAATTAAATGACTAATAACATCATGTTTGAATAAAGGGCGAAAATATGAATTTTACTAGGTCAAATATCATGTTCAAATTAATTGGTGCATTAAATGGTTTTCTTGACGTCATAGGCTTTTTTAGATTTAGCCATGCTTTTTGTGTAAAGTGACTCAATCTCTCATGCTATAGAAGACAATTATTGATCTTTAATCAAAGACGATCTAAAAAAAGAACTTTTCAACTGTGGCACTGATGACAGACAGGATCCATTCCCAGGGCTTAAATTGTGTGACCTTTTTTTTTTCTGATTATCAATAATTGCTGAAACATCTCCTATCAGGATTGTCAGCAATGTCAGGTATTATGTTGCTATTTCTTTGAATTTCAATGAAGAAGTTCTTACTTTTCCCAACAAGCATCTATTTTTATATGCTAGATAGACAGTAGATCAATGGACAATGTATAAACTAATCAACTTGTCATTTGTCATGGAATGTGTTAAATGAATTCAGCTCCAGACATTACAGCCAACTGTGGGCAGCCCTGCAATGTTTGGACCCCGGGGCTTCAGCCCCTCCAAGCCCCTTATATTAATCTTATAATTATATTATATTTATATTAAGCCCTGCTGAGGAAATATTCTGTCTTTAGTCTGGGTTATTTCCCCTGTGATTCCAAGATAATTATTACAGGTTGTAGACAGAAGATGAGACGAGAGTGTTACCTGCCTGTGAGCACTGTCCCCCTCTCCTCCTTTTTAAAGCAATGAAAGCTCATTACTCAGATATGGGCTCTGAATCTGAAATGTGATGACCAGGTGAAGATAAAAGTGGTCTTGGAGACAGAAAAAGTGTTATATATACATATATACATTTTTCTTTACAGCTATGTCCCTTTACTAATCAGGGGACGCCACAGCGAAATGAACCGCCAACTTATCCAGGGTGTTTTACGCAGCGGATGGCCTTTCGGCCGCAACCCAACACTGGGATACACCCGTACACGCTTGCATTCACAGACATACACTACCGCCAATTTAGTTTATTCAATTCACCTATGCCACATGTCTTTGGACTGTGGAGGAAACCCACGCTAACACTGGGAGAACATGCAAACTCCACACAGAAATGCCAACTGACCCAGCCGGGCCTCGAACCAGGGACCATTCATTCATTCATTTTCTTTTCGGCAAAGTCCCTTTATTAATCCGGGGTCACCACAGCAGGATGAACCACCAACTTATCCAGCACGATTTTACGCAGCGGATGCCCTTTCAGCCGCAACCCATCTCTGGGAACACACACTCATTCACACTCATACACTACAGACAATTTAGCCTACCCAATTCACGTGTACCGCATGTCTTTGGACTGTAGGGGAAACTGGAGCACCCAGAGGAAACCCATGCGAACGCAGGGAGAACATGCAAACTCCACACAGAAACGCCAACTGACCCAGCTGAGGCTCAAACCAGCGACCTTCTTGCTGTGAGGCGACAGCACTACCTACTGTGCCACTGCGTCGCCACCAGCAACCACATACTGTATATATATATATATATATATATATATATATATATATATATATATATATATATATAGTATCAAGTAAACAAAATTAATTTAGTTTACAAGTTAAGTTATGTGTAATAAAATGAAATGCCACAGAGAAAAAAGTATTGAACACATGAAGAAAGGGAGGTGTAGAAAGGCAGTGAAAGCCCAGACTGCAGCTGAAATCTCTCAGTAGTTATTCAGCAACCCTCTGTCCTTCGTCATTGTAAATAAATATTAGCAGCTTCAATCCAACATCTACATTATCAGGATGATGAAGATGAAACCAGCGTGGACATTTCAGCAAGACAATGATCCAAAAACACAGTCAAGGAAACTCTCAATTGGTTTCAGAAAAGAAAATCAAGCTGTAGAATGGCCCAGTCACCTTACATGAATCCAATAGAAAAATACAAAATAAAGATCAGATTTAATAGTGAAACCCACAGAACTATCAAGATTTTTACACTCTGTTGAAGTCTGTGAGAAAAAGAATCACATCTGAGTACAGTCATTCATGTCTTCATTCTCCACACGAGTCGTTTTTAAGCTGCCATCACCAAAAAAGCCTTTTATATAAAGTATTAAATACGTTTCAGTAGTTCAGTACTTTCTCCTTGTGTCATTTCATTGTTATTAAACGTAACTCTTATTTTTTGTTTTGTTTTATCTTTATTTTATTTATTTACTTTACCAAAATCTGATTCAACTCCATGTCAACATCTCCTTTCGAATTATTATTCCCAGGAAAATAAAAACATGGGGTGTTCAATACTCCCCCCCCACTGTATTTAATAGCTAAGGAAAAAAGGAAAATACTATTTGTTTAGGCTTTTTTTTTTTGATGATGGCAGCTTAAAGACGACTCTCATATGTAGAATGAAGCGTTGATGCATTGCTTAGGTATGAGCTTTTCACAGACTTCAACAGAGTGTAAAAATCTTGATGGTTCTGTGGGTCTCGTCTATTAAATCTGATCTTTATTTTCTGTTTTCTATTGGATTCAATTCAGGGTATTCTATAGCTTTACTTTTTTTCTCTGAAAGCATTTGAAAGTTTTCTTGGCTGTGGTTGGATCATTGTGCTGCTGAATATCCACTCATTTCATCTTCATCAGGGGTGCTTAACCCAGTTCCTGGAGATCCACCTTCCTGGAGAATTCAGCTCCAACCCTGATCAAACACACCTGAACCAATTAATTAGGACCTGAACGGCACTTGATAATTACAGGCAGGTGTGTTTGATATGGGTTGCAACTGAAACCTGCAGGGCGGTAGATCTCCAGGAACAGGGTTGGTCATTCTTGATCTTCATCATCCTGATAATGTAGATGTTGGACTGAAGCAGCTGATATGAATTTACAATGACAAAGGGCAGAGGGTTGCTGAGAGATTTCAGCTGCTGTCTGGGCTTTCACTGCCTTTCTACACCTCCCTTTTTTCATGTGTTCAATACTTTTGCCATAACTTAATTTGTAATCTAATTATTTTTGTTTTCCTTGCATATATGGATCTCTTTTGTTGTTACCAGCATCTGGTAAAAAAATTCAAGTCAACGGCACCTTTAGAAATATGTTTTCTAAGAAAAATGGTGACATGTTCAATACTTATTTCCCCCACTGTACACACGCACACGCACACACACACAATTGCCCCCTTGAAATAAAGATTGTAAAAATAAAAAATAAATAAAATAAAATAAAATCCAAAACTACATATGAAAAAATGTGAAAAAGTTTTTCCAACAGGATACACAATTTCTGATGAAAACAGCAAGGTTTATTGATTGAAATATTACAGCAATCTGAGAGCAAAAACATTCATCTGGCATTAATAACCAAGCTTACATTTCAAGTAGCTGGTAATTTTAGTTTTCACAGTCGATTGTGCACAAAACCAGCTTGTTTTAAGTAAACTTGTTGTTGCCAGCCACCTTTTTTTTCTTTAAATAGAGTGTGAACTTTCCTAATTTAAATTGACATTTTTAATTTGCCTCTCCAGTCAGCTTCATTTAAATGATGGATTGCTTTGTATGTGTATAATTGAACTTTTGATAAGGAAATAGCAGACAAGGTATCAAAATAGTTAAAAAAAAAAAAAAAAAACAGCTTGTGTTGCTGCTTCATTAATCAGAGTGGAAAGGTTCTGCACCCAGATGGAAAGCAAGGGCTGGCAATCAGACGAAAGGCCCAAATGAAAGGGCCGAGGCAACCTCTTCCTTTTTTTGCTATAACACTCTAATGAACACTGAGGGAAAATCTTTTCTGTGTCTTTCTCTTCTGTCCAGCCAACCTGTTGCCTGACAGCCAAAATGAATTCACCAGTCCACTGAAAATTAAAGCATCACTATAAATCCCACCTAATATTAGGTATCTATTACTATTAGATATTTATGTAACTAGCAAATTAATTACTAGTTAGAATGTAATTATTGTGTTTATGCTGGGCTCCAAAACATTATAGCTCTTTAAAAGCCTTACCTATAAAGCCTTAAATAATCTAGCTCCTGTTTATCTAACCAACCTTCTGTCTCGCTACAATCCAACCCGCTCTTTAAGATCTCAAAACTCAGGGCTTCTGGTAGTACGTAGAATACCAAAGTCGAAGGAGGTCGAGCCTTCTCATTTATGGCCCCTAAACTCTGGAATAGCCTTCCTGATAATGTCCGAGGCTCAGACACACTCTCGCAGTTCAAAACTAGATTAAAGACCTATCTTTTTAGCAAAGCATACACTCAGTGCAGTACTTAGCGGTATGACGCATGATGTGCCCCACACAGGTTTTTTGCATCTCGTTTATATACACTATAAACAGCAGCTACGCTAATTATTCTCCTTATTCTGTATTTCCACCTGGGGGTACTCATCCCGAGGCCCTCAGACTATGCAGCACCACTGATGCGATCCAAGACCAGCGACAAGATGATCCCAAGGTTTTCATAATCCTGGACCAGGCCGTATCCTTAGCAGCTGCTGTGGTGGTCATGGAGGAGTGGAGAGCATGAGACTGATTCCTGTGACGCTCCAGGGACAGACGAGTCTTCGCTGAGGTCCAGCGTTCTCCAGCCTCCGGCGCCTAGACTGCAGCTCTGCACAAGACGTTTGGCCATAGGAGAAATGGTCATGCCCAACTGAGCCTGGTTTCTCTCGAGGTTTTTTTAATTCTTCACTTGCGCCAATTGGTGAAGTTTTTTTCTCGCCGCTGTCACCACTGGCTTGCACGGTTCAGGATCTGTAGAGCTGCGCATCGATGGATTTACTCTTCAGTGTTTGGACTCTCAGTAGTGATTATTAACCCACACTGAACTGAACTAAACTAAACTGAACTTAATCTCTGAAAATTGAACTGACTCTGTTTCAATTCACTATAATCTTCTATGTGAAGCTGCTTTGATACAATCTACATTGTAAAAGCGCTATACAAATAAAGCACACAGATGTGCAAGAAAAAAGAATGTTTAATTGATTTTACAGTGCTCTTGTTAAACATTGCATAATAATAATGGCACATTTTTAAAAAAATTCTATAACCTTACAACAAACTCTAATCCTACACTCTAAAAAATGCTGAGCTGTTACTGGAATTTTTCACAGTAAATTACATTAATTTACTAATTTGTATCACTTTACAGGATTTAACAGTGAAATGTTTTTTATTCAGAATTTTATTGTAAAATGAAGGCAGGCATCATGATTACAGCAAATTACTCTAAAAAGGGCTATTTTTTTGCACGTTAGTTACAGCAATTCCAACACTCTTTATAAATAATACACTATATAAATTAATACACATGAACTTTTATGCTAGTACAGGCACTTTTTATGATATTAAGAAATAATTATAGAATTGCTGTTATTATGAACTACCTCACAGTAATATACTGTGAATTTACACAGTACCCTACAGTGAAAGTAATGCAATTTTTAGTCAGTAATTTACTGTAAACTTAAGGTCAAATATTTTACAGTATAGCTAATATTTTACTCAATATTTTTCACGATACTAGTATTCAAAGTATCTTAAAGTAAAATGTAAAGGCTTAATTCTCTAAATTAGGCAAGTCATTGTATAACAGTGATGTAGTAGACAATCAAAAAACATATTTATTAAAAGGGCTAATAATATTGACCCTTAAATTATTTTATTAAAACTGCTTTTATTCTAGCCAAAATAAAACAAATAGGTAACACTTTATTTTGATGGTCCATTTGAGTATTAGTAGACTGTCTGCTTAATATCTGTTGACACTGACATTTAACAGTCCTTCAACAGACATTTAAATGACTAAAGGAACTTTGCAATTACATGTCAACTTACACTAACCCCAACCCCAACCTAACAGTCTACTTACAATCTAATGAGAATTAGTTGCAATGTAACTTAAATTCAACAAACGGACCGTCAAAATAAAGTGTGACCAACAAATAAAACACAAAAAAAAAAGAAAAAAGAAAGAAATACCATTATATATTAAAATTTTCTATTGTTATCATCAAGACCACAACAATGCATCTTATTTGTTTTCATTAGGCTGCCATTTGAAAACCATAGGATTCTAATTTAATTCTTAACAAGTGGCAGTAGAATAAAAAAAGGGAACAGCATGTATTGAGCACACCTTCTTACAGTTAGAGAAACCAATTAAACAGGCTGTGGACTCATTCGTTGACATGTGCTCTGTTGTCTGTCACTTGATTAAAGGGTTTTGTTATAGCAGAAGACTCCTTTCCGTAAAATAATGGTTACGTCTCTTGCAGAGTACACTGGCATTTCTCTTTTGACAGTATTCAGCCTTCTTTTTCTTCTTTTTTTTCAAGAAACTTAACAAGTTGAGCACCACATCGAGCAAGATTTCTCAGTGTCGAAAGCAAATTAAGATTTCTCTGACATGTACGTTTTCCTGTCTTCATGTTTTAAGACTGGTATATCAGACCACGGACATCAAAACCCAACCACACAAATACGCTAATAGGATTTACTATGTTTATAATGAAGTTATGTTGTCAGGGTGGAAAAATATATATGTAGATAATAATGACATAACCCAAACTACTAAATGCTTCTTGGGTTTAAACAAATGACAGCTTCCCACTCATGTCAGGTTATCATCACATGTCTGTTCTGGGTCTTCTGGGTTCATCTAAGCCCACTTGAAGTTGATTGCATCTCAATGCCTGAGCACAGGGAAGCACTCGAACTCTGTGTGAACCAAAAGATTCTGAGGAAAAGAACTTGAATTTGGAACAGTTTTAGGAAACTTGGATAAGAACCGTTGGCAGCAAATGACACCCTTTTATAAAGCAAAATCTTTTAGCAATTTAACAATAGAAAAAGGAGATTTTTGTAAGCACTTTGAGAACTCTTTATGAAATGGCAGCATTTATATTCAATGCTTCATTATGTGCGTGTCCTACTTTCTGTCTGTGTCTGTGCATAGGCAAATGTGTCCTTTTTATGCATGTAAAATATGTATAGCAAGTACTTTTGAGGGTTGTCCATTTAAATTCTGGCACAAGAGCATCTCTTAAGCATTTTAACCCCTTTACAGTTAAAATGGGGGGGGGGGGGGGGGGGATGAGATGAGAAAATAAAATATGTTTAATTCAAATCGTTATAAATCTTCAATACACTTTGGTGAATAGATCTAAGCTCAGTCTCTGAAAGAATCAAAATAGGCTCATTTTGAAAACATAGCCCTATATAGATTTCTGGAGATCACAAATGATGTAGACCAGAGGAACATATGGCTGCATTTTGTCTTTAAAACTAACTATACAGGGCGGTGTGATGCCGTTTCTTTTTCGCGCTTACCAGCTGACCGCTTATCTCTGTGTGGATGGCTTTTCCACTGTTACCAGTTTGTTCAGTAGCTTGTTGTGCAAGAACGATTCCAGAAAGCAGGTAAGACAAAAACAAAAGCCATAAAATGTGAAAATGTTGTAAAAATCAGGCTGCCAGGAGGGCTTTTCTTTTTTCTGGATTGCTTTTCAAAACACTGTTGGTTGGGTTTAGGGAAGTGGGTGGGACGCTGTTCAATCAGTGCTTTTTATAACACTATTGATTGGGTTTAGGGAAGGGGGTGGGTGGAGTTATCGGTCGCTCGGGTCAGTCAGTCAGTAAGTTAGTCAACAGCGGCCTCTGGTGGATTTATACAAGAAGGGCAGGCGCGAATGGCACTCGCAAGAGAAATTTGAAATCTCAAAAAGTGTGGTGGATTTGTGAAAAAAAAAAAAATGCTCCAGGGACATATTTGGTGCTCTCCAGAAATGTACAGTATATAAGGCATACATAATCAGAAAGATTGGGTTGGAAAAAATATACTTCACAGGTTGTTGCTGCCGTGGAAGAAGGTTTAAACAGTTAAATAAAATACAATTTATGTACATATTTATGAAAAAAAACATAAAACAATAAATGTAATTTTAAATATGATAAAACACACATTCAATTAAATATGAAAGAAAGGAAGAAAGAGTAATGAGCATCAAGGGATGCCCACTTTACATTTTTTACAATATGATATTTTTATAATATTATACACAAAAGTAATAATATGTGAAAAGTCAAGAATGATGTACTCACAAAATGACATTAAAACTGTAAAGTGAAACATTTATTAAAAATGTTAGTGTTGATCCAATAGGCCATGTGCAGAAATCAAGAGTACATCAAGATACTATAAAAAAATAAACTACCTTAGCTGTAATTTGAACAAACTTGATTTATTCATTCATTCATTCATTTTCTTGTCGGCTTTGTCCCTTGCGGGGTCGCCACAGCGGAATGAACCGCCAACTTATCCAGCACGATTTTACGCAGCGGATGCCCTTCCAGCCGCAACCCATCTCTGGGAACTTCCACACACACACACATTCACACTCATACACTATGGACAATTTTAGCTTACCCAATTCACCTGTACTGCATGTCTTTGGACTGTGGGGGAAACCGGAGCACTCGGAGGAAACCCACGCAAACGCAGGGAGAACATGCAAACTCCACACAGAAACGCCAACTGACCCAGCCCAGCCGAGGTTCGAACCTGCGACCCAGCGACGTTCTTGCTGTGAGGCAACAGCACTATCTACTGCGCCACTGCGTTGCCCAAACTTGATTTAAGTAAGTGAAAATAGATAAATAAGTAGTGTTAATGCATTTGAAACACAGGGGATGATCACCAGAGAGGTTAACCATTCAGGAATATGTCCCAAAATGTCACATTTACAAATTTGCCACACTGCAATATTAGTGAATCAATAATCAGGTGCAAACAGCAGCAAATGGTAAAAAAAATATCTTCAGCAAACAGCAGTCTGCTTGGGGCAGACTCAAGGCATTTCCTAGAAAGATTAATATAACAAATCAACCACAGTGACAAAAAGCATGAAACTGCATTAAATTGATAAATATTTCAACACCGCAACAGCCAGGTACTGCTCCATGGGAATCCTAGGATGTTCAGGAGTCCGGTAATAGTCTGTATGTCACAACAAAAATACATAACCACAATTAACATTATTTTCTTTCTTTCTTACTATACTATAGTTTCATACTTTATATGTATAGTACTACTGATCCTTGATTCTGGTTGAAAATTTTACATGTATTATATATGATGAACCAAGGCTATGACTGCTATGGTAGTGTATGTTAACTGAGTTAAATGACATTTCTTGATTAGTGATGTTGTGTCATGAATGGGGCAGGTTCAAAATAAAAGACAGAAAGTGACATAATATAAACAGTTATAAGGTATTTGAAAGTATGTATTAACAAAATCATTTTCCCAAACCTTAAATCAACATTGGCTCCTTAATCAGTTGCTGAAGCAGTTCAGTGCATCTAGACTTACATGCTGAACACATTGGGTCTCATTCACTAACTATGGGTATGCACATATTTCAACCCCACAACAATTACAGCAGGGAAAAAAGTATTGAACACATCACCATTTTTCTCAGAAAACATATCTCTAAAAGTGCTGTTGACTGGAAATTTCCCCTGGATGTTGATAACCAAAGGAATCCATATATACAAATAAAACTAATCTAATTAGTTTATACATTAAGTTATGTGTAATAAAATGAAATGACAAAGTATTGAACACATAAAGAAAGGGAGGTGTAGAAAGGCAGTGAAAGCCCAGACTGCAGCTGAAATCACTCAGAAATTATTCAGCAACCCTCTGCCCTTTGTCATTGTAAATTAATATTAGCTGCTTCAGTTTAACATCTACATTATCAGGAGGATGAAGATGAAACCAGGGTGGACATTTCAGCATGACAATGATCCAAAACACAGCCAAGTAAACTTTCGAATGATTTCAGAGAAAGAAAGTCAAGCTGTAGAATGGCCCAGCCAATCACCTGACTTGAATCCAATAGAAAATACAAATTAAAGATCAGATTTGAAAGATGAGACCCACAGAACCATCAAGATCTGTGAAAAACTCACACCTGAGCAATTGATTCTCAATATGAGAGATGCCTTTAAGCTTTTATATAAAGTATTAAATATGTTTCAGTAGTATTTTTATGTTTTAGTTGTATTTGTTTTACCAAAATCTGGTTCAATTCCATGTCAACACCTGCTTTAGAAATATTATTCCCATGCAGGAAAAAGCATGACGTGTCCAATACTTATTTTCCCCTCTGTATGTATGCCACCTGCTCTACTCTATCTTTATATAAAGGATGATTATTGTATCTCACCTTGTGTTTGGAGGCATGGCAACTGTGACTGCATCTTTAGGGAGCATACAGATGTTTTCTGAGAGTGATGAATGGCTGTTCAGGCCCTGATCACACCATGCCATTTTTAAATGGTTTTCTATTGCCATCAAGTGTTTTGTGCCATGTTCATGTGCGCATCTCACCTGATGCCCCTCATAATTTGACAGTTAATTTGACACTGCAGGAAAACGGCTGAGCATCAAGACCACTGATACAGTGGTTGGCTATCATCATCAAACGTCTTTTCTAAAGTCTGCAAAAATAGTGCGCTTTACGTCGTGTTTTCATAACTGAAAGCGTGTTCCACATCCAACATCAAAACCTTCATTACCATTTAAGATCTTTTTCTTTTGCTTTGTTTCATTGGCATAATTTTCTCTGGACATGTGCGGCTTTGCGGTAAGCTGTTATATGGAGCTGGCATGGGCATGTATTATGCAAAATACTAATTGCGTGCATTAGGAAGCTTCCAGAGAACAATTCAAACTCACTAACAGAAGAACAAGTTTAAAATCAAACTCATATGCGTATGCACGCTTTATGAATTGGGCAGAAAATTCAAATGTGCGTATAAATACAAAAACGTACACAGTTATTAGTGAATGAGACCCCATGTTGTTAAAAAATCAAACAGAGCATCAGATTGAAGAAGAAAATGACTTTGAATGTGGCATGATTATTGGTGCTATAGGGGCTGGTCAAAGTTTTTCAGAGACTCATCTACTAGGGAATTCATGCACAAACATCTCTAGAGTTTACAGAAAATGCTCAGGAAAATAAATATATAAAATTCAGTGAGCAGCAGCTCTGTTGGTGGAAAATAACTTGTTTAAGCCAAAGGTCAGAGGCGAATGGTCAGATGGATTTGAGCTGATAGAAAAATCAACAGTAAGGCCCAATTCTATTTTTGTACCCCTACCCCTTCGCCTTGGCCCTTAAAATCAAGTGTGAAGGTAAAGGGCTTCGAAATTTACCCCTAAGAAATGGGACACCACTACAGTACATGCACACGTCATTGCGATCTCTTGCTTCATATGAGATCAGACGATCGCGACTGCTGTTGTTATTCCAGCTGTGTTATTTTTTGGTATTTATCTTCAAGAAATCACTGAAGGCATATATTATGTTATCATGACGATCTAATGTGGCAATAAGATCGTAACTGTACTGTGCATTTACACAGTGGCTAATTTTATCTATGTAAACACACCAAAAACAACATTAACATTATAGCAGACACTGTAAGAAAGCTCATTTCCAGCCACTAGACTTTTCTGACAGGGTATTCGAGTGTCATCAAGTGATAGAATGTTGTGGGACTGCTATACAGGAGTTATTATTATGGATTATAGATAATTTAATAGATTATAGATAATAGCAAATTTTAGCGTTTATTATTTTAAAAGCATGACGGTAAAACACGCACGCGGTTATGAATATATTAAAACTAGTGCTGGGCCGTTAACGGCGTTAACGTGCTGCGTTAACGCGAGACTCTTATCGCGCGATAAAAAAAATATCGCCGTTAATCTATTCTCAAAGTTGGGTTGGGAGCTGGGTCTATTCTACGCAAGCTATGATGACTTTCACCTTGATATATTACCGCGGATGTATACCTGACCGGTGAGCCGTCTGCTCGAATCAAATCAGCAGGATGCCTGACTCTAACTGCAGTTTCACTTTTCATTTATTCCTTCGTGACAAACTGGGGTAATATAGACGCAAATACGGAGTAAGGACAGGTGAGAGAGTTATGGAGTTTAATAACGCATGCCAAATGGTAAGAAAAAAAAAACTTCCGCATTTCGCGATGTGTGTGTGTGTGTGTGTGTGTTTGTGTATGTGTGTGTGCAGTCCTTTCTGACAGCCGCGTGTGGACCTTGTCGGAAAATATGGCGAAAGGTCCTAAAGACCGCGGTGTTTACTTCAATAATGCCACTAAAATCTGCATACTCCACGTCTTAATTCCATTTCTGTTTAGTGCTGACTTTAGTCTGATTAAGCTCATCAGAATTCGCTGTTTGGAGCTTATGTAGGCCTACAGTTCAACATTCATGTTTAACTGAATAAACAGTTAGTAAACACAAGTAAGTAAACACATCTTATTGAACATCATTTATTTTCATCACCAATTCTTATAGTAGAACAGTTTCTCAAGCAGTTTGTGATGCATTTTGGAAACATTTTGGAGATGAGACACTGGTCTAATGCGACACCCGGCTTGAGAAACCCATTCTCAAAGACTTATTATTTGGGTAGCACACATATTCTGAATATCTTCGGCAGAATTCAAATGAGCCATTTTAATCTAGATTAATCTAGATTAATTTTTAAATTAATCTAGATTAATCTAGATTAAAAAAATTAATCTATGCCCACCTATAATTAAAACATATGCTTGCTGTAAAAATTCGGAATAATGACAAAAAATACTAATTTGTGGATCTTCTTACTTCCAGGTGCAGCGATCCTAACCCCTTGGTTTCGAGTGTGGTCCTAAAAAATCTTCATTCGAAGGGGTATCTACCCCTTCCCCTTAGCCCTACGCCTTCAAGCTAAAGATAATTGGGATTGTAAGGGGAAGGGCTAAGAGGTAGAATTGGGATTGGGCCTAACTTTGATAACCACTCATTATAACTAAGGTAAGCAGAGCATCATTTCTGAATGCAGAACATTAAAGCTTGGAGCAGATGAGCTACAGCAGATCACACCAGTGTCATTCCTGTCTGCCAAGAACAACAAACTGGGGCCACAATTCACACAGCTTTACAAAAATGACACAACAGAAGATCAGAAAAAAGTATTCCTGGTTTGATGAGGGTCGATTTATGTTGTGACAAACAACATTGGGATGTTGGCAAACCAGGAAGTCTCACAGTGGGTTCTTAGTGGATGACAATGGCACTACCTGCTCATGTAACTTGTAAAGTGATGGGTTATTTCAACGCAATCTCTCAGCAATTTGTAACTTTTTAATTTAGTGGCTAATTCGTATGATCTTATTCGTACAATTTAGTGCGATTTGCTTATCACCCAATGATGGTTGGTTTTAGGGGCGGGGTTGGGTGCCACGTCTCCTTTTTAAAATCGTACATTTTCATACGACTGAATTCGTACAAATTCATACAAATTAGCCACTAAACTAACAAAATAGTAAAATACTTATGTTTTCTCGTGAGATCAGGCTGGTTATTTCCAGTGTACGAGAGTGAAAACCAACAATAACCCCAAACCCAGCAAATTAAAATAATAATAAAAAATAAAAGAACAAATAAACAGATAAATAACAACATATAAAGTGACATCAAAATTATTAGCAATCCAATCAAATTTTATTAAAAAAATATCTATTTTTTTCAAGATTTTAAAACATAATATTTACATAATATAAACATAATAAAACTAATTTCTAATAAATAATTTATTTTAGCCATTATGATGACAATACATAATGTTTAATGCCAAATACATTAGTTAGTACACATAGTTACTTTGCAAGAAGTTTGTATTCAGCTTAAAGTGCAATTTAAAGACTTAACAAGGTTAACTAGGCAACTTGGTATAATAATAGTTGGTATAAATAAGTCATTATACAACAGTGGCTTGTTCTATAATATAATAATATTAACCCTAAAATAGTACAAATGCGAATGCATTTTTTAAACTAAAAGAAATGAGACTTTCTACATGAGAAAAAAAAAAAACATTGAAGGAAATATTGTGAAAAATCCCTTGCTCTGTTCAACATCCCTTTGGAAAAATATGAAAAATAATACAAATTTAAAGAAGGGTGCACGTTTGACTTTAACTCTATATACAACCATACTAAGTATACACAATATAGAAACAAGATCCCTCATGGAAAGCACACATCAATCCAGCCTTGTATCATTGTTGAAGTCTGCACTTGGTTTTGTAAGAACATGTTTATTTCCATTCTGATGAGCAACTTTTGCATTGTTTTTCTATGTAAACACACACTTGATGGACCTGCATAACTGTCATGCTCACGTCTTGTGTCTTTTGCAGCAGCTCTCACATGAGCACTATATTTTTAACATATTCAAAATATTTTACACACAGAGTCACTAATAAATGTCAATTCTAAGGCAATGAACCAATCAGATGAACTTGGAGGCGGGGCAATGAGCTTTTGTTTAGAGCAGCAAGTTGGCACAACTATTTTATGTAACTGCAACATCATAAAGGCGCTTAAATAAACAATTATTCCTGAGCTATGTCTCACATTTCTGTGTGAATGAACCCCAATGGTGTAGTAGACATTTTCTTGGCAGACTTTAAGCTCATATTACCTGCTGTCTAATGCTACCTGAGTATTCCAGCAGACCATATTCACCCCTTTATGATCACAGAGATAAGAGGATGTGACAAAATTCAAATCATGTCAAACTGGTTTCTTGAATAGGACAGTGAGTTCACTAACCCCAAATGGCATCCACAGTCACTAGATCTCAATTCAATAGAGCACCTTTGGGATGTGGTGAAATGGAAGATTTGAACCATGGATGAGGAGCAGACAAATCTGTGTGTGATCTGTTTGCAAAGCTGAAACAATGTTAATCTAGTACTGCTTTTTGAGAAGTGGTACAAAGAATTGTAAAATGTGTGTAATGGGTGTAAATGGGTGTGTAAAATGTTAAAATAAAATAATAACACTTGTACTGAGACAAATTATACTACATTTTTTGTATCTTAAATATATTATTTCACTATAATCTTCCATGTGAAGCTGCTTTGACACAATCTACATTGTATAAGCGCTATACAAATAAAGATGAATTGAATTGAATTGAATATTACTACTTTGATACAACGATACAAACATAAAATAACCATGCTTTTCCCTTGCCATCGTTTATTGTCAATATTATATAGCACATTGCATACACAGGTAATTCAAAGTGCTTTACAAAAACAAGAATAAAAGAAACAAGTATAAGAAAATAAAAACAACAAAGAATAAAACATTATTAAAACAGATTAAAATGTGTTAAAACAGGTTTTAAAGGAATGAAAAAGAAAAAAATGACAGTGTGAACTGTCGGACGTAGCACAGTGCTCATTCAGTAAAGGCACAGCTATACAGATGTGTTTTAAGGGTTGATTTGAATGTGTCTAATGTTGGAGCACATCTGATCCTTTCTGGAAGCTGATTCCAGCAGCGAGGGGTGCAGTAGCTGAAGACTGATTTACCCTGCTTTGACTTTGACTGAGTTTCTAATTTACTTGATCCTAATGATCTGAGTGTTCTATTAGGTTTGTATGCAGAGAGCATATCTGTAATGTATTGAGGTGCTAGGCCATTTAGTGACTTATAGACGAGTAATAATACTTTAAAATCTATTCTGACTGTAACTGGAAGCCAGTGTAAAGACCTGAGGACAGGTGTGATGAGCTCTCATTTTCTGCTTCTGGTCAGAATCCTTGCCGCATCGTTCTGGATGAGCTGGAACTGCCTGACTGTCTTTTTGGAAAGGCCAGTGAGGAGGCCGCTACAGTAATCCACCCTGCTGCTGATAAAAGCATGAACAAGTTTCTCTAAGTTCTCAATGGAAACAAAACATCTAATTCTTGTAATGTTTTTTGATATGATAGTATGCTGATTTAGTTACTGCTTTGACATGACTACTGAAACTCATATCTGAATCCAGAATAACAGATTCTTGACCTTATTTTTTGTGTTATCAAGATGTTTGTAACACAAAACACATTTTTATGTCAGCAGACAGATTGCACTTTTACATGTGAGCCACAATTATAAAAAAAAAAAATTATATAAATAATATATCAAAATGCATTCTTTGCAAAATATTCATATGTCAGAGGTGAGTTGACACCTCTACCGAAAACCTGCATTTCTTTCACAAAACATTTGTGTGCTATTCGGTTAATGCTAGATGCTAATACAACCTGCTTCAGGGATGAAAAACAAAATTAGGTCCCACTTTATATTAAATGGCCTTAACTAATATGTACTTACACTGAAATGAATCATTTGTTACAATGCACTTACTGTGTAAATACATGCTTTTACATTATACTTATGACTAATTAAATACATGCATGTAATTATATCTGCAAATAATTTCCATAATTACATCTTCAATTACATAGTTGACCATCCCTTACACCTTAACCCACCCTTAACCCATACCATCAAACCTGTCCCAAATTCTACCCGTATCCCACCTCAAGGGCATCAAAAATGTTCTGCTATACATTATGAACACCATAAGTACATTGTATTCATCTTTTTGATGCAAGTAAATATTAGTTAAGGTCACTTAATATATACCGTAGTGGGACCAAAAATTATTTCTAATAATTACCCCCAAAACTGGACTATGGAGTAAACATGGTTTTGACTATTAAACATACCTGAACCGGTCTGACTGTGAAAGAGGGGTCCTTTAGAGTGACAACTTCCCCTGATATTTGGTGATTTGTTACATTTTAATAAATGTCTGACAGTGTTGACATAAAATGGGACACAACTTTTCATGCTTATGAAACATGATTAAAAAATCATCTTGATTTGATGTCAAGTATGACGTGAGAGTGTTGCTTTTGACAAAACAAGTTTATCCATTAGTAAAATTGGTCCCACTTTATATTAGGTAGACTTGACTAATATTTACTTACACTGAAATTAATCATTTGTTACTATGTACTTTTTGTTTAAATACACATTTTACAATGTACTTATGATTGATTAAATACCTGCATGCAATTACATCTGTAATTAGTTTATTACATTTATAATTACAGTGTTGACTATCCCTTATGCTGTGTTCACACCAGACGCGGAACGTGCGGATAAATTGCGATATTTGCGCGTAAATAGACGCGTGAATATTTGAGTTTGCTCGCTTCGTTCGCGCGTCAAATCCACTTCATTCGCATGTCAAAATCCGCTTCATTCACGCATAAAATCCGCTTCATTCGCACGTTAAATTCACTTCAGAACAGACGCGGATTCACATCATGGGCAGGGCTTCTGTCTGCCCGGTGACTCTAGCTTCGTTGCTAAATGGCTAACATGGATTTTATTGAGAAAATAACTGTGTTTATGTGCTTTTATGGAGGCTGAAAAACAGCGTTGATACGTTTGGAGCAGTGTCCGAGTCCACTAGATCCTTCCAGAGGTGCACCCAGCTCTGTGAGCTCATAAACACCTCCAGAAACTTAACCTGGATGACGGAGGCTTTCAGTGGTGCCTCTGACTGAGCCGAGCCCAGTTTGATGAACTGTTGTCGGTGTCGGCCGGAGGATTTTCCCCGGGACACCAACAACAGGTGCTACGTCACAATCACGCCCCCATAAGAGCAAGCTCCTGATTGATTAACGAGGCGCGAATGTCCGCTGAAGTTCAGATTTCTGAACTTGAGTGATTTGAGCGATTTGCACGTTAAGCGCGTCAACCGCGCAAAGCACTCAATTCGCGCCGCACCATCCGCGCCACGCAATTCGGATCATTCGCGCCTTTGTATTGACTTAACATGTAAATGACTCGCACTTGACGCTTCCTCCGCATCTGGTGTGAACACAGCATTACACTTCAACCCACCCTTAAACCTACCCATGCAACCAAACCTGTCCCTTAACCCTACATGTGTTACACCTCAAGAGCACCCAAACTGTTCTTCAATACATTATGCCCACAGTAAGTACATTGTACAGTAATATTTTTTGATGTACGTACCTAGTGGTTAAGGCCACCTAATATAAAGTGAGACCATAAAATTATATTTATTTAATTGAATATGAATTACCGAACCCATTACTGTTTATGCACCATTTTAGATGTATAAGACAATAAATGCTATAAACTTGATATAGTACAATTGAAAGGCATAGTTGTGTTAATTTAATTGGTTATGTTATTTTAAGGTATAATTCTCACCATTAACAAACCTTTAACTATGTTTACCTCAAAGAACTTCTAATTCGCTATATATTAATATTTATTAAGGTAGAAGTAATGTATTAGGTTTGATTAGGGATGTAGAATAAGATCATGCATAATATGTGACAGGAAATAGTTAATAGTGAGGATTGGTACTTTGGTAATTTGTAGAACTGGTACAACTGAAGTAATGTAATGTGTATTTATATAGCACATTTATCGTGTATGGCCATACACCCAAAGCACTTCACAATCATAAGGGGGTCCCTCCACACCATGACCAGTGTGCAGCATTCACTTGAATGATACAACGGCAGCCACAGGACAACGGCGCCAGAGAGCTCACCACTCACCAGCTATACGTGGAGTGGAGAGACAGTGATAGAGCTAATTTGGTGGATGGGGATGATTGGGAGGCCATGATGGGTAAGGGCCAATGAAGGGAATTACACCTCTACTCTTTACAAGAAGTGCCATGAGATTTGTAATGACCGCTACTATTGTGCCAATACCGAAATCAGCTAAAACCACATGCTTGAATGACTGGCGTCCGGTTGCACTGACACCCATCTTCAGCAAGTGCTTTGAGAAGCTGATTAAAAACCACATCTGCTCTGTACTTCAACACCATAGTGCCTGCCAAGCTGGTGGGGAAGCTCCAGGCTCTGGGCCTACACAGCTCTCTGTGCAACTGGATCCTGGACTTCCTGTCAAGCAGACGCCAGGTGGTCAGAATGAACAACATCACCTCATCCACACTGATCCTCAACACTGGTGCTCCACAGGGCTGTGTTCTCAGCCCACTCCTGTACTCCCTGCACACACATGACTGTACATCCAAACACAGCTCCAATGTCATCGTTAAATTTGCTGATGACACAATGGTGATGGGCCTAATCACCGATAATGATGAGACGGCCTACAGAGAGGAGGTGCACGCTCTGACGCAGTGGTGTCAGGAAAACCATCTCTCACTCAACATCAGCAAAACCAAGGAGCTGGTGGTGGATTTCAGGAGAGAGATGAAAGAACACACTCCCATCACCATCAACGGGACACCAGTGGAGAGAGTCAGCACTTTCAAGTTTCTTGGAGTACACATCGCTGAGGATCTGACATGGACTGCCCACACAGACGCATTGCTGAGGAAGGCACAACAACACCTCTTCTTCCTCAGGCGTCTCAGGAGGTTTGGAATGAGCCCCCACATCCTCCGCTCGTTCTACACCTGCACTGTGGAGAGCATCCTCACTGGCTGCATCACCACCTGGTACGGAAACAGCACCAGCAGCAATCGCAAAGGTCTACATAGGATCGTGCGAACTGCTGGACGCGTAGTAGGAGGTGAGCTTCCCTCCCTCCAGGACATCTATACCAGGAGGTGCATGAGGAAAGCCAAGAGAATCATCAGCGACTCCAGCCACCCAAGCCAACCCTAGACTTTTCTCTCTGCTACCCTCAGGCAGACGGTTCCGCAGCATCCGGTCACGCACCAGCCGACTGAAGGAAAGTTTCTTCCCTCAGACTATCAGGCTGATGAACACTTAACACACCCCACACAAACTCTTCCATACCCCGCACTGTACACCATCAAGATGTAGCATGCACTGCACTTTAACAAATTTATACTTAAAACAATACTGCCTAGGTATCGCTGTCAACATTGCCAATTTTACATGGTCTTGTTTTTTTGTGAGTATGTTGTTGTATATTGCACTGTCTGTATTTTGCACTGTCTGTATTTCGCACTGTCTGGAGCCAGCACCTAAGCTTTTCACTCATCATAGCACACGTGCTGCTGATGATGTGACAATAAAAGTGATTTGATATGATTTTGATTTGACCACAGAGAGTCAGGACCTTGGTTTAAGGTCTCACATGAAAGACAGTGTCCCCTTTACTTTACTGGGGCATTAGGACTCATACAAACCGCAGGTTAAACGCCTCCTGCTGGCCTCACTAACACCACTTCCAACAGCAACCTAGTTTTCCCATGTGGTCGCCCATGCATTTACTGACTAGGCTCAGCCCTGCTTATAGCTTCAGTGAGTAACCGGTCTTGCATTGCAGGGTGATATAGCTATGGCACTAATGTATTTTATCATTAATCCCAATTAATAATCCCTATTAATCCCCAACATTTAGAAACTATTTTCATTTATAAATCTAATAGCGATTATAATTGTGAACAGGTTTGGTTCCATGTCTCAAGAATCAGCGCATGGCATTTTATTTGTCTCATGTTATCTGTGTAATGTAGCATGGAATACAAATGCAGCCAAAATCCCGTCGTGACAGTAAACATATTAAAAAGAAGGACTAGAAAGAACAAGGAGAAACTTCATATTTAGCAAGGCGTGTGATAAAGGGATAAAGATCCGAGCGTTTAGAAAGTGATTATCCTGAAATGGGTGAGGCAGTAATGGTGCTGTCAGAAAGAGGAGGCATGATGTACATGCTGAGAACAGCTACTGCACTGCAGACACCGGCGCTTTGATAAAACCTGCTGTGAGCTCCTTCAACAAGGGTTTCCCACTGACTCCCAACATTGAAATCGGCCCTCTACAACTGCTCTTCAACTTCTTTACATCAGGAGAGTTTTGTAGTTTTGTAAGGTTTTATTCAGATGTAGTAATTCTAAGTAATCATTATTTCTATTGATCCCGTCTGCACATAATTACAATTTCGATCTCTTGAGAGCTCTTGAGTTTACAAGAGAATGTTTTCATAACACTCTTTGAGCAAAACATATTTTGTATTTAGACTGATTCTTGTCTTTCCTTTACGATTTAGACAGAAAGACCAAGGAGAATGTGTAAGTTATGGAAATACACTCTGTTTCTTTTTTTTTAGGCAATTTTGAATCTTTGGGCGTTGCATCATTTTCTTAGCCAAGTCTCCCAAATGTGGTAGAGAGAGAGAGAGAGAGAGAGAGAGAGAGAGAGAGAGAGAGAGAGAGAGAGAAAGAGAACATACTGTAAGAAAAAGCTTTGTAAAGTCTTTTGGTTGCTTATCACAGACAGTTATGGAAAGTGCAGAACTCCTACAGTACCAAACTCTTCTTCTGTGAAGCTGATGTAAAAATGAAGCAGTGAAATACGGAACTGAGCTCATTGGACAAATGAAAAGACACGAGTTCAAGAGTGTATTTCCACTACGTAAATGTACATAACAATCATAACATAATACACTCACAGGCTACTTTATTAGGTACACCTGTCTGACTGCTCGTTAACGCAAATTACTAATCAGCCAATCACATGGCAGCAACTCAGTGCATTTGGGCATGGTCAAGACGATCTGCTGCAGTTTAAACCGAGCATCAGAATGGGAAAGAAAGGGGATTTAAGTGACTTTGAACGTGGCATGGTTGTTGGTGCCAGACAGGCTGGTCTGAGTATTTTAGAAACTGCTGATCTACTGGGATTTTCCCGCACAACCATCTCTAGGGTTTACAGAGAATGGTCTGAAAAAGAGAAAATATCCAGTGAGCGGCAGTTCTGTGGGCGCAAATGCCTTGTTGATGACAGAGGTCAGAGGAGAATGGCCAGACTGGTTCGAGCTGATAGAAAGGTAACAGTAACTCAAATAACCATAACCGAGCTATGCAGAAGAGCATCTCTGAACACACATGTATAACCTTGAGGCGGATGGGCTACAGCAGCAGAAGACCACATCGGGTGCCACTCCTGTCAGCTAAGAACAGGAAACCGAGGCTGCATTTTGCACAAACTCACCAAAATTGGACAATAGAAAATCATTGTCTGGTCTGATGAGTCTCGATTTCTGCTGCGACGTTTGGATGGTAGGGTCATAATTTGGCATCAACAACATAAAGGCATGGATGGCTCAGGCTGGTGGTGGTGGTGTAATGGTAATGGATATTTTCTTGGCACACTTTGGGTCTATTAGTACCAATTGAGCATCATGTCAATGCCAGCCTACCTGAGTACTGTTGCTGACCATGTCCATCCCTTTATGAGGACAGTATACTCATCTTCTGATGGCTAATTCCAGCAGGATATAACTCCATAGCCTCCACAGTCACCAGACTTAATCCAATAGAGCACCTTTGTGATGTGGTGGAACGGGAGATGTGTGACGCTATCATGTCAATATGGACCAAAATCCCTGAGAAATATTACCAGTACCTTGTTGAATCTATGCCATGAAGGATTAGGCAGTTCTGAAAGCAAAAGGTGCTTCAACCCACTACAAGCAAGGTGTACCTAATAAAGTGGCTGGTGAGTGTACAGTAGATACTCTATTTTCCGTCAGACAGAATATGTCAAGCCCTAGGATAAATTTTTTTTATTATTTAAAAATCTTCATTAACTAGGAGTGTTGGTGCATTAAAGACCAAGCAATGATCAATAATTTCAAATAATTACCCTACATATCAACTCTGCTGTATTATGTTTAATACAATCTGCAATTAAAATTTACCACATCGATTAAACAAAAGTGTATTATTATAATTATTATTATTAATAATTTATTTATATTTTTCCAGGATAGTTTGAAATAAAATATGTCTAATTATTTTCTGGATTTTTCTTTTAGCACTGTAGTCCCTAAATGTTTAGTATGTAAATGCAGGACATGACATTTGTTTGAGTGTGTGAGAGTTTGTGTATGTGTGCATGAGAGAGACCATACAGCGAGTTGAAGATTTGCATGCAATAAGATGACATTGGTTATTGAACATTTCTGCTTGAGAAAACAAGCTAAACTAATAGTTCAGCTCTATCTGTGTTGTAACCTTCTATGCTGTGCCTGTTTTATTCTGTGACCTCAATCTGTCAGTGCTTGATGATGTACATTGAACTAATTTAGTGCTACGCCAGTCTTCAAATACAAAAACATTACTTTCCACACTTCAACCAGAAATGAATAAAGTTTGAAATTCAAGAAAATCATTCAATACCCCTAGTCCAAAACCTGGCTTGCGCACTGCTGAGACTTGATAACGCAAACTGCTTTTAGATTTTAGCTATGGGCGAATCAAGGTTACTGAAGGCCAATGTGGGAGGTATAAAAAAACACACAACAAAATTTGTCTCTCAAAACTATCTGTCCTCTGAAAAGCAAAAACCTTTTCCGAGAATATATACCAATAACATCTTCAAAATCCTATACAGCAACTTCTCTGCCATCGTTATGTATTCGAATACTGTCAATCACAATTTATTTTCAAGTTCTGCCATTCTTCACCACATCATCGAAATACAGCACCGGCCTTTTTTGTTACAGTGTAATTTCCCTTCTGAAATTGCTGCCATCACAAATTGAAGCTTCATATAGCTTACATCGGGATGTAAATAGGGTGTTTGTGATGGTCCGTCTCAGTAGGATTGTAAGAGGCCATAACTAATACTTATGGAATGTTTTCTGTAGGAAAAGAGATCACTCTGGGGAAACTTTAAGGTGTAGTGCCCTACAAAGAAGTACTAAACAATTCAGTCACACTCTTATATCTGTTGCAAACAAGCACCTTCTGTGGAAATTGAAGTAATATAAACATTAGATATGTTGTTAGCATTATAATTAGCAATTAGCAAAGCTAAAACAGGATTCGGTAACACTTCATTTTGATGGTCCATTTAAGTATTAGTAGACTGTCTGCTTAATATCTGCTGATATTGTTCCTTTAACAGACATTTAACTGACTAAGAAACTTTGCAAGTACATGTCGACTTACACTAACTCTAACTCTAACCCTAACCGCAGTCTACTTATAATCTAATGAGAATTAGTTCGCATGGAGATGCAATGTAACTTAAATTCAACAAACGGACCATCAAAATAAAGTGGATTCATATACAGTACAGTTTAGAGGAAATTTATTAGCCCTCCTGTGAAGTGATATTTAAAGTGGAAGTGAAGCAGTCATTCAAGTTTTGATTTTTTTGTAAATTAGATTCCACTTTAATGAACATATATTTAAACAAACTCGATTAATGTAACCATTTTGAGGAAAAGAACATGTTTTACTATAGTTTTTAGCGCTAGGGTGCTGCCATTATGGAATATTGTCTGACGTCACGGGGTTGGTTCAGTTCCCTCAGCTGAACAAATGCAGATACAGTGGAAGTAATGGACTGAACACGGAGACTGGACAGTCTAATTTAACCCAATGCATGAAGTTGTGGATGTGAATCGCAGAGCTGGTGCAAATACAAGCATCAGATGTGTGTCTAATATTTATTCTACTTGAATGTTTTTCCCTTTTAATTACTAATCGATGTGCTTTGTTCCACTTTCTGTTTTACACTGCCTGACTGAGTTTCAACAAGGTACAGTACCTGTGGGCGGGTACTTTTACTTTTTTACTACTACAACCCCTCACCTCACCTGTTCAAACAACCAAACTAAGATCAGCGCACGTTTTTACGTCCTTCATACACGTTCAGAGATCGAGTTTATTGACTTGATAGGGGAAAATGTCTTGACATAATCCACAATACGTGACTTAAGCCCTGCTCACACTGTGAGATTTCAGCCACGATTTTGTCATCTGAGACAAATTTGGGAAATCCTAAAAGATTCCCCAAATCCTAGGATATTATCTGTGATCTTTGATCATTGGTTTGACATGTTCACAGACAGCCACTTAGTGCCCGTTGCGTGCCCGTTTTTCCTACGATGAAGTTCTGGCAGTGTCAGTAGATTTCAGACACTTTCCTGCAGTGTGACAACAGCTGCATTAAGCGTTAATCCAAGAACCATTAGGAGCTCCAAATTTGATGATGCAATCCATGCGACAATTCAAACTACCGCGGGGAAATTTCAAAACAGTTTTTTTTTTCTTTCTGGTTTCATTATTGAGACATGCCATGTGCAAAATTACTGCTACAGATTATTTACGTTTGCTGTGAGGAATCATTTCAGAATGCTGGATAGTGAAAGTGTCACCTGTGGATGACGTAAGACTCCAGGGGCATTTTCTTTCATGTTTGGCACATCTTCATTGTCGTTCAGTCTGACTTTATGAAAGCTGAGTTCTTACAGTGTGACATGGGAGCCATGTTCATGCAATCTGACATGCTACAATCATTCAGGAATATAAAAAATAAATAAAAAAAATCGTACAGTGTGAGCCGGCCTTCAGTTAAGCGGGAGGTCATGTATCATTTTAACCGATGCATCCTTAGTCTGAATGGAAAACCCCTCGTCAGGCAGCGCTGCACCAGCGTGAGAGAGTGGACCAAAACACATCAAATGAAAAGATAATAAGAAGATAGAAAACGTATAAATAAATTAGACGTAACTTTGATGCTAGTATTTGCTCCAGCTCTATGATGCACATACACAACTTCATTAAGATTAAATGAACCTTTCCAGTCTCTGTGTTCAGTCCATTACTTTCACTGAATATGTTTAGCTGAGGGAACGGAACCAACCCTGTGACGTCAGACACAAAGATATTCTATAATGGCCCTTGCTCTGAAAGTTATAGTAAAACTAGTAAAACATGCTCTTTTCTTCAAAATGGTTACATTAATCGAGTTTGTAGTGGAAACCTATTTACAAAGACTGACTGCTTTCCTTCCACATTAATGGTTGCTCCATTAATGTGGAAGGAAAGCAGTCAGTCTTTGTAAACAGTACTTCCTGTAATATTTTTTTTCTTTTGGATAAAGTCTTATTTGTTTTATTTTGGCTAGAATAAAAAACATTTTTAAAAGCATTTTAATGTAAATATTATTAGCCCCCTAAGCATTTTTTAAATTGGCTACAGAATAAATCATTGTTATATGACTCGACTAATTATCCTAACTTGCCTAGTTAACTTAATTAACCTAGTAATGCACTTAAAGCTGAATTTGAGTATCATGAAAAATGTCCAGTAAAACAGGATGTACTGTCATAATAAAAAAAGATAAAAGAAATAAGTTATTAGAAATTAGTTACTAAAACTACTGTTTAAAAATGTGTTGAAAAAAAATCTGCGTTAAACTGAACGTGGTGAAAGAATAAACTAATTACAATTGAACAAGAGGGCTAATAATTCTGACTTTAATTGTATGTTGTTAGCATTAACAAGCAAAAAACATTCAGTGGAACCGTAAAACAGCCTTTAGCTACTGTATGTTGCTAGAATTAGCATTGTATTAAAATGAAAAAAAAAGCAGATATAGTTATTACGGGTTTATGAAACATGTCTCCCTTTGCTCTCTTTTTTCACTCCCGCCCCCTTTCCCTCGATTTCCCTCTTCTACCTCGCGGTCTGACTCGCACCTTAATTAGATAAAGACATATAGTACTTTTTTCCGACAATACTCCCAAGACCTAAATGGAACATAAATGATTGAATCCCTATTATCTAAAGCAATTATGAATTGATACCTGAGGGAAGAGACTTCTGACATAAAACATTCAATATTCTCTGCTCCCCTGTGATCTCCTTTTAAAATGTTTACATGCTGCTCTGCTTAAGCAGTTATTAAATTTATAGCATTCTTGTCAAGGGCAAGTTTACACAAAGAGGGACTCTTTGAGAGAAAGGACATGGTAACACCAATAACACAGGGAAGAATCGGGTCGACTGACACTTTTGCCAAAAGTGTTGAATATCTCTGGTGAAAAAAACAACAACTACTCAACAAGGTACAAATTAAACCTTTAAAAACATGCATTGGATGTAATACTATATGTTCTTGTGCATCTCTGTTACATCTGGTTGTCAGCTGGTACACTGAGTGAAGAAAAATACTGAATATAAATGTTTTAGTCTACACCCGACTCACACCATTTAACACATTTGTGTAATATGAATTTTAATGAAGTATTAATATATGATGTATTATTAATTTCCAGCAATTTTCCAGTCTTTTATAATGGTTTCTACACTTTTTTGAATCACTTAAAAATCAGTCAATCCATTTCCTTCATAATATTCAAATAATTCAGCAACGGATTATTTGCTTTTTTAATCACGAGTGTCACACTTCATACAAACCCTGTTTTTTTTTTTACAGAAAAAAATAAAATGGATTGGAGGTTGGGGGAGATGAGCTAAAGTTAAGTCAGGCTGGCATGAGCTGACCATACTCAAATGAACTAAACAGTCTAACTGATATATGTAGCAATAAATTGAGTCATTAACAAGAATGCATGACATGTATAAGAGAAAAAGAGCGTAGCAAAGTGAGCTGGATGTCTTCAAACCGCCCTTTGTGCTGGCACACTACAATTAAGTGAAGTTTCACAACCTAATTTCGAGAGAAGCACGTGATATGATCGACTACATCCCTAATCATTCGCTAGCCTATCAGATCATTCTAAAACTACTACAAATACCCTTCCTAAACTCTATTCAATATCTTCGTTTTTTGGAAAACCGCTCTGTATCAGCTAGCTACATCTGCCACCACCACCACCAATACCACAACAACAACAACAACAACTACTACTACTACTACTACTTCTTCAAAAACAACAAATTCATATCCAACTACAACACCAACAGCTTCAACAACAACAACATCAAAACCTTCCACTTTAAACTGCCTCACACAACGCATCCATTGTGACTTCAACCCAATTCTCCAGCCAGATCAAAGTCCAAAAACTCGATCACTGACCACGAATTCTATCAAGTCGCCAGCGATATAAGCCACTGCAATGAAGTCAAACTCTCGCCGCTCTCATTGCGGTGCACCTGCGGTAACGTACATGGCAAGCTTAAAGGGGAAGCCTCGTAAAAAATAACTACACTCCAACAAAGACTAAACATTTTATAAATCTTTTTGAAAGAATAGACTCGTGCGAATAGAATGATCTTAACAAAAGAAACCCACCTCTCAAGCCTCCCGCCTGTCCACAGATCCATAACATTCTAACAGCTAGTAATTTGACTGCAAGGGTCCAGGCAATCCAATCTGTAAAACATTAGTCCACAACATATTCATTCATTGATAAACATGCATGGAATTTACTGTTATCATCCAAACTAGTCGCTGAAGTGCGTTCACTAGAATAGCCTTCAAACATAAACACTAGTGAATTTTGGTCAACAAAATGGCCGCTGACCTTTTGATTGACACTTCTTTGACCCAATAGCTGAAAGAAGTGCCACCATCCAATGAGCTTCCAAAACTTGTGATGGTCCCGCCCTCTCTTTTCTCTCGACACTTTGGACTCCAAAAGACTTTGCAAATTAATTGGTCCACATATGCTTGTGAATTTTTTTTTTTTTTTTTTTTTTTTTAATCATGTAAAGACTCCAAACTTAATGTTATTTAATCATGGATTAAAGTAAAGCCCATAACAAACATTCCATTCACACAGTTTTTACTAAGTAGTGACTTTGTTTTTAAGTTCAGGGTTTGATGTTGGCAGTTGATATATTTATTAAATAAAAATAAATAAATAAATAAAATAATAATAATATATAAATTAGTAAACAATAATAATCATTAATAAAAAATAAATAAATAAATAAATAAATAAATTAATATATAAATTTGTAAACAATAATAATCATTAATATAAATAAAAAAATAAAAAAATAATAATATATAAATTAGTAAACAATAATAATCATTAATAAAAAAAATAAAGAAATAAATATTCCCCATGTCCCCAGCTCTCCATCCAGCTGCCATTCTGTGGAGGGACGAATGCACACCTCTACCATCCTCGTACACTGCGGCAAAGCTATCATACCATATATTAACAAAAGGCGCTTCAATTGACAGTTGCCCATGCCCTTATTAAGACACCTCGCATGGATATCAGCTAAAACAATTCATTATGCCTGCCGTACATGTACCATGTTGTCAAAATTTTCATTTCTGATTCTTTCTTGTTTCTCATTCCAGATCATGGCAGCCGGCTCCAGAAGCTGACCCTCATCCAACCTATTAATCCACATCCATCTCTCTCATCCAACAAGCAGTAGCCCCCAGAACATTGAAATCTTATTTTACAGCTTGGAATGAATTTAACAATTCCATTCCCTTTACAACACCACATTTCCCAATTTTTCATTGCTCACAATAATGTCTTAAATCACATACCTCCATGCATACAAAAACATACAAGCTAGCTCTATCAGCAGCTACCTTACCAGCATCTAATTCTTCCACAAATTAGTACACGGCTCCATATCAGAATATATAGCTAATTCCCAAACCAGCCTTCATATTAAAGACATCCAAAAGCCCTGATCTTGTATCCCTCCTAACGCTCATTGACCAGGCGGGAACCTTGGGCTCATCTATCTCCGAGCTCAGGGTTCTCTCCCGGGACAGTATGCCAAACCTGCTATCTCAGTTAAGCATTATCTAAGTGTGAACTCTTGAAAAACTTATTTTCACACTTTGTGCCAACATACCGTATAGCATGATTCTTTGCCTCTGAACGTATGTTGTTGCTCATGAAATATCACACATTTTAATAACAGAGAATTACAACAAAAGGTGAATTTTAATTACAGAGCTACACCGCTGGTCTTCCATACATGAACTGAGCAGTGGGTGTACACAGCACAGAAACTCAGACAATCGAAGCTTTGTTAACACCTTTCTCTCTAATCATATATCAGTGTGTCGTCATTAGCAAGTAGGATTTACTGTATATGTTCCACGATTTCAACATACCACTTACAAATCCTCATATCTCTTGATATACAGTTAAAGTCAGAATTATTAGCCCCCCTGAATTATAAGACCTCTTTTCTGTTTATTTTTTTCCCCAATTTCTGTCTAACGGAGAGCAGATTTTTTCAACATGTTTCTAAACATAATAGTTTTAATAACTCACTTCTAATAACTGATTTATTTTATCTTTGCCATAATGACAGTAAATAATATTTTACTAGATATTTTTCATGACACTTCTATACAGCTTCAAGTGACATTTAAAGGCTTAACTATGTTAATTAGGTTAACTAGGCAGGTTAGGGTAATTAGGCAAGTTATTGTATAACGATGGTTTGTTCTCTAGACTATCAAAAAAAAAAAAAAATAGCTTAAAGGGGCGAATAATTTTGACCTTAAAATGGCTTTTAAAAAAATTAAAATCTGCTTTCATTCTAGCCGAAATAAAACAAATAAGACTTTCTCCAGAAGAAAAAAAATATCAGACATACTGTGAAAATGTCCTTGCTCTGTTTGAGAAATATTTAAAAAAGAAAAACAAAGGGGGGGGGCTAATAATTCTGACTTCAACTGTATATATATATATATATATATATATATATATATATATATATATATATATATATATATATATATATATATATATATATATATATATATATATATTAGGGATGCTCATTTCAGTAAATTTTACTAACCGACAACCGCTGCTCATTAACCGGATATTAACCGGTTAATATATATTATTATTTGAAAAAAAAAATTGACGTGTCTTTTTTGTGTGACACAATAAATATTGCATTTTAAAATACTGATTTATTTTAACATGCAAACAGGAGCATACATAACAGACCATCTTTACGCACCTGTATGTTTACAGCAGACAAAAAGAATAAACTAAATAATCTTTCCCTAGATATTTTTCACTTAAATGACACATTTAAATTACAAAACGAAAACACTGACTGAACCCTTTTTAAGTACCGGCGGCTGTTTGTCCAATCATGTTTTTTTTTTCTTTCGTCAAAAAAATATCAGGCTACCTCAAATCGGTCGCTCCACAGAAAATATACATTTAATTAATGCTCCGCTGTTAATATTATATTACAAAAACCCTTTTAACATTTTTTATATAAGTCATTAGCCTAAAGATTATGTCATAATGACTTATTTCCTCCGTCTCACTCACCGTTCATGTGCGCGCGATGCATGTGATGAAAGACAATAGCCGCTTTTCCACTATTGTGCCAAACCGTTCTAAGAACACTTCGGTACATTTAGGGTTGTTTCTCCACTGAGCCTGAAACGGCGCGGCACGACAAACCGTTCTCGGCAGGGTTAGACAACCGTGCTGAACTGTGCCGACAGATTTTGTGTGTTGATGTCGCGGCTCTGTTGCCACCACAGCTGGCTCAGCTGAAGCGCGCTACTCATCAGACATCCATAAGTAAACTACACTACATTTAACATGAAAAACTGATACAGGTGTAAACGATACAGTTTGAAAAGGGTTTTAAAACCACAGAGCAGTCTCTGGCAGAGAAGGGAGTCACTGGCCCACCACATTCTTATGAACATACTTTAATTATCAAAGTTATTATTTCATTGACTTGAATATAGTTACCCGTGTATAATTACTAACCTGTCATCTAAAATCTTAAAATAATAAAATAGCCTTAGGGCTGGACGATATGGCAAAAATTTATATCACGATATATTTTTTTATTTCGGTCGATACGATATAATTCCGATATCGATATGGACAATATTAAAAAGAAAGGAAAAACTGCCAAGAACGCACACAATGGATGTCTGTACCTACAAATGTCTGCAAAGTGAATTTGCAAAGCCGATAATACCTCCAGACTCTTATAACTTTTTTTTTTTAAATAAAAAGAGTACAAAAAAATTTGTTCACTTTTTATTTGTATTTAGCCTTTACAAACAAGAAATGTGAAATAAACTATCAAATAAATAAAGCTCAAAAATTCATAAAAAATATGCAAAATAGTTTTTTAGAAAAATAAGTGTTGTAGTCTAACCAGCAGGACAGCAGTGACGTGTGATCTGAGTTTGATGGCAGTATAATGAGTTAGAGGGAAGTTATTGACAGTTTTTGTAGTATTGGTTTTTGCGTTTTGCTCTTTGTAGACGGTCCCTAAGCATCGGTCTCTTTGCCGCCTGCGCATAGAGATCAACATAATGCGTCCAGCGCGTAGGAAAGCTCATTTTTAGGAAAATAAGGTTGTAGGTGGTTGTATACATTGCGACAGTTGAAAAAACGTGCTATTTGTGTAGGAACAATGTTTCGGTCATGAGTTATTGATCCGGAAAATACGAATCTGCGAATCTGTTGCTAACTTTACTGAACTGAACCACTTCTACACCACTGCATTAGTCTTTCCTTTCTTATCAACTATTTCGTCTGCATTACTTGTGGAAGCTTGTTCATTCGCATCTGTATTCAGAGCACTCATTTTGTAGCTAAAACTTTCTGCGGCGCAGCTTAAACCAACTGCTGTGCTGAGCGCGCTGGCAGCGTGTCTGTGTTGTTCGTCATCACGTAAGTGACATCAGATCACGCTCTTTCTGGCGGCTGAGCACTGAACGTCATTCAGTGACAAGTGATACATGTATAAGATCTTATATAAATAATAATATATCTATTTATATATATGCAAATTTATATCGAAATATCGGAAATGGGTTCAAAAATCATATCATCGTTATTGAAAAAAATTCTATCGCGATATATATTGATATCGAATTATTGTCCAGCCCTAAATAGCCTATTGTTTTACTCGTGGCTTGAGCGTCATTAATTTGATTGACATCCTAGGCTGAGACGTTTATTTCGCCTGACTAAAGGTGAGTTTATTGCATGTCGTGCTGTATTTGCTAGCACAAAACTCGCTCTGAGAACTTTACCAACGACTACATGCACTGCTGAAAAACCTTTTTTTTCCTGCTGCGCATCGAATAAAGACACGCCTAAGATCGCTATATCTATACAACACAAACTTGCAGACTCCTTGAACAATGAGGAAATAATTGCACTTTTTAATTCAAAAACCAGACTGCAGCATGCTTGTTTTGTAATTTAATGCCAGCTATACCACCTGAAAGACGGTTACGGCGTGTCGGCCGTCACCGGAGAAAGTTTAATCTTTCTTAAATTTTTTGGATTTGCATGAAAGCTTTACGGAGTGGCACTGTCCGAGGTGCTCATTATTGTGTTGGATTTAAATTATAGCCTATAAATGCACCAATAAACAAGTCAAATGAATGAATAAATAAAATAAATATGGATTGTTAAATGCCGGTATTGTTTTTACTCAAAAAAAATTATCAATATGTCTTGACAAATGTTTTATAAAAATAAAATAAGCAATTTTCAACATTTCAGCTATAGCCTAGGCCATTATACGATTCAGTTAAATAAGTTGGACATTTGGGGACATGTAATATGTTTCTGTGTTTTTTTTTCTCGGTTATCTTTAATACTGTACGAAGACCCGGAAGGGATGTGATGGTGAAAAAAAAACTGAGTGGGAGAAAAAAAAATGGGTGGGAGAAAAAAAAAACAGTGATAGGAAAATATTTATTTTTTAAAGTTTTTTGCGTTCCCTCGCAAAGAAAATGTTTTGCAAAACTGTTTTTCCACAAACACTTCCCGTTCACTTCATACATGTCAACCCTCCCGTTTTTGACTGGATTATCCCGTATTTTACAATTCACAATATATATATATATATATATATATATATATATATATATATATATATATATATATATATATATATACCTTCAAAAGTTTGCAAATCACAATCAAACAAAACATAACATACCACAACAACCTGATAAAGAATTTGTCCTACTGGCTTGTGTACTCAAACAATATGGAAGTAACCTTTCAGGAAGAGCACATCAGGAGAGCCAGACAGATGGAGAGTCAAGCCGTTCAGTAATGGGGTCATCAAGCAGAACTCCATAGTGGACCTGTCATGTCGCATACATTTAATAACAAATGGCAGGTGGGGTTATGGTCAGGACTGAGTGACCCAGAACAGCCCTCCCTTTGAACAACACCTCTGAACTCGGGACAATATTGCCAGGCATAGCAGGATGTTGTTCTTCAAGGGAACGTAGTTACCAGTCACAAACAGAAGCAGATGAACAGTCTTGGCACTGCCTCTCTGGGGTTGGAGGTTGGACAGGTTGGAGGAAGGAAACAGATTTTTGATCCAGGTGTCTGTGTGACTCTTTTTGGCATTCTCCCTATCCAGTATCGCTGTGGGCTTTATTTGTCCCCACTGCTTATCAATCTCCAGAATTGCATGCTGCCTATTATGCTGCTTTTGGACATAATGCTGGCCTTTGTCCATGGTTCACATTTCATTCACAGGCAGTTGTTGGCCCGGTTCTGTTGATTGTTCTTCCATATATTCACAGCGGATGCGAATGTGACTTCACTTCGCCCCACTGAGAAAGCATTCTTCATATTTAGAGCCAGATGAAATCCATGGATTAGTCTGACATATCTTGTAATCCACCAAAAATCTCATTCTCATATCTGACTCTTCTTTTAAATATAGCGTATTGACTTTGCTTCAAACAAAATGAAGGGATGTGCTGACCCTGTATATGCTCATAAAAACAACACCAAGTTGCCGATGACAAACATATAATGTAATGAATGGTCTAGCTTGCTATATTGTTAAATAAGGGCTTTTGAGGATAATGCAAAATTAAAATGTCACTGCAGTTGGCCATCTGTTTGACATCTTCTTTTTTTTTGACAGAGCAACAGTAATCCTTTTCTAACACTGTCAGCCACTGAGGCTAAACACTGGTTCATTGAACACACTGGATCAAATGATTCTGCTAAAAACATGTTTTTGTTTAGATCAGAAAATTCTTTGTTCTCTCGACTGAGGCGTTTTGAGGACACGCCATATTTTCCATGCTAATGTTTGTTCAAAACAGCTCAATGCCCGTGGAACCAGTAGTTTATGCTTTGAAATACTGTAACATTAAGTCTGAAATGGCTTTAGTAGTTTTGAAGCAGATGCTGCAATGTATTTGGATTAATTCCATGTAAGCGGATGTTCTTTCCATGTTATTCCTAAAGAGCATAGAATTGGGATGTGTTTTCATTTGAACACAGGTTACACGTCTATAAGGATGCGTTCTATTCGTCTCTTAACTCTATAACAGGCGATGCAAGAAAACACAATTCAATATCATAAAATTGTGTTCTTGTCACCTGTCAGGATACAGAGCCAGGGAGACAGTTTGGTGGAACATAAACCAACTGATTTATTTAAAAACAAATGAACGTTAAAACTACAATTTAAACTTCAGAACAAAACAGTTATCATGTAAGACAAAGACACATAAACAGAAGTCTGTTATACAAAATAGGTAAGTAACATACAACGCTAAATTAAACAACCCAGGCCCATTGAGAATACATACCCAGAGCAAGAGGCTGTACGGCAGGACCCAACCAGATTTCTTGCGGCGCGGAATTAAATTTCCAAATAAAATGCGGTAGCTCTGGTGTAATTTGAATGGGAGTGGGCGGTCTAACAATATAGCATTCCAGAGAGAGAGAGAGAGAGAGAGAGAGAGAGCGGGAGTGAGCAAGGGAGAGAGAGTGCGCGTATCCGCCGTGGTGCTGTATTTGTGTATGTGTGAATGAGAGAGAGCGTGCACATCCGCCGTGGTGCTGTGTGTGTCGCTTGTTAAAGGTTGTCTGGACCCTGTAGCATCCAGCTGGGTGCTTTTTGGGAGGCATATTTAATCGTTAAACATTTTATGTTCTTCGTTGGCCAAATATGCATCTGCCGTGTGTATAGAAATAATGTTGATATGAGATATGAAACACAATCGGTAGTTGGCAAATATTTTGAGTGGATATGTTTGTAAATCTGATTTTAAAAGCCACAATTCTCACCGCACGTCACGCCACACTCATTTCTCATCCCAAAGGGGCAAACAAAACTGACTTTTAGCCTACAATCCCTGCACAACCTCTAGTTTTATCTGTTATCTCTCCTTTGGTAGTATCCAATTTAAACATGAGATTTTGGAAACCAGATCTAAATTTAGCGGAAACGGTCAGGTTCACACCGAAAGCGGCGAGAGCTTCAAAGTAGCCGGAAGTCATTCATTTTCAATGGGAGCCAGCGGAGATAAGCTGCGAGGAGCTTTCGCCCGGTGTGGACAACGAAGAGAGTTGAAATCAAGTCAACTTTATTGTAATGATCTATGACACGGTTTGGCAGCAAGCAATCGGAATGTAGAAGTCCACCACTTAAGAAGAGTCCAGCGAATACAGTCCTGTAAACTTTGGTTCCGACCACACTTGTTTCCAGGGGTTTGATTATTGCAGTCGCTGGATTTCCAATTATTGTGTTTTATTAAGGGGACATACATTAAAAAAGTTACTGACGAGTTACTGATGTGCCTTAAAATTATATATATATATATATATATATATATATATATATATATATATATATATATATATATATATATATATATATATATATATATATATATATATATATAAAATATATAAATATATATAATTAATTATATAAAATTATATTATATATAATATATAATATATATGATATATATATATATTATTTATTTATTTATTTTCTCTTTAAAAAAGCGTGATTCTCATGTAACAGTACAAAACAGTATTGCTTCTTCAGAATATTTTAAACATATTGGATAGGTGGAAAAAAGCCATGCAACTGAATCTTCCATTTTTAAATGAATTTGATAAAACGTGTGAAACATTTCATGCTAGAAAGCATGTTTTATGCAGGATTGTAAGCGATTTGCTGATATGCTGCAACAGCTCCTTTAAATACGAGATCAATGTAGTGAATGTTGATGCTGTTGTCGCTGGAGCAGTAACGGCAGACAGGGTTGTCGCCAGGGCGTCCAGAGTGAATTTTGACATTCTCACTGCCTTCGGTGTGATCGCACAGTAAGCGGGCACCAAGTGAACAAAGGCTGAATATACATCAGGAGCAGTCGGATGCGGAATAGAACCTGACGGGAGCGGGACTAAAAATTCAGTCCGAAAGTCTGAAAATGCATTTCAGTCTGAAAATGCATTACAGCTGACCAGCTTGCTGTTAACTGACCCACCCACACCCTTCCTTAAACCCAACTGATTTTTAAAAGCAGTCTAGAATAGAAAAGCAGATGCAGCTGCATGATTTTTACCATGTTTTAAGCCTATTATTCATTAATTTTAAATTTTTCGCTTTTGTTTTACCTGGTTTCTGGAATACGTGGCGAGCTACTGGGCAAACTGGAAACACCGGAAAAAGTCGTTCATACAGAGGTAAGCAGACAGTGGTAGTACAAAAAGGAACAGAAGCTGTCGGCGCCCCATGGCATTCGTTTTACATAAGAAATGCAGCCAGATGTACCTCTGGGTACATATTTCGTGGTCTCCAAAAATGTAGACAAGTGTACATACCCACAATGAGCCCGTGTGGAAATTAAAAGAACTAAAACAAGACTGAGAAAACTGGAAGTCCAAATTAAATATACACGAAAGCATGGATAGGCAGGCACATCAAACAGGCAAGGAGCACAGGTAAGGAGCATCGCTAGAAGTCAATTATGCATTTGCAAGACCAGACAATTACAGAGTGAAAGTGAACAGGCTTTATAAGTTGATGAGTCTGCGACAGGTGATTAGCAGGATTAGAGCAGAGACAGGGCTGGTGAAGGATCTGGCTAAAGCAGTGGTCACAGTTTGAGCAACGAATGGTGCTCAGAAAAATGGTAGGATAAAACAAGATGACGCCACACTGATAAAACAAACGATTGCTTCATAGCTAACATTTTTGCACAATGAGATCATGTTTTGATCTTCTATTGGTCTCATGTATTCATGTGAAGCAAATTTGTAGGTCAGAGTCCACCCAGTTTGAACTTTGGAACGCAGCGACATTCAAATCTTGACACACAAGACTTTTGTTTCCAGTCTGCTACATTCACATACGTATGAATGGAAGTCAATGGCGTGAAAAAGTGCAGTGTGACCATGGCTTTACATAGGTGTGTAAAGTCAGTGACAACAGCACTCTTTTTTTTTCTTTTTTTTTTTTTTTTTAATCATGAACCATTGCCAGTATCGCATCCTTACTGTGTATTTAAACGCATTGAGATGGAGCAAAAAATATTAATAATAGTATTAAACATTTTATTGTGTGTCCAACAAACAAATTTTTGTGCTGTAAAAATGCGAGTGCTGATCTAAAAACAGCAGTAAGCGATTTTCCAACTGTCAAAGTGTTTAAAAATCCGAAAATGCTCAACACTGAGTGTAAAATGCTTCCATTGACAACAAAAAAAAAAAAAAAACAAACACACAGCTGGCATTTCTCCAGCACAAAAACACTTCGGTGGCCAAACAGCCTAAGGGTGAAGAAAATATATAAAAAAAATTTCTTATTTATTTCTTATTTTCTTATCCAAATACTTATAAACATGTGTTGTCTGTGTAGTTTTGAGCTTTAAGTTTCACCCAAACATGTTGTGATAATCCTATTCAGTTTTTACAATTTATTTAACTTTACAACCAACATAAAAATCAAATGCTTAGGGTAGATATGCAAATTAGTGTTAGGGTTTGGGAAAGTATTGTAAACACAGTTTATATACACAAATCACTGAATCTATTTCTGTGAGTTATCAGTGTATTGTTGTGTATATGTAAACATTTACAATGTTTCCAAATCTATTGGTGACAAGGTCTCCCACCTTAAAGGTGTTGTGATGCACAGTGAATGTCCACTGACCTTGAAGTGGCCTTTATGGGTGGCCTGAAAGAGACACTTTAGGATATTGTGGATACTGAGAAGGAAGCAAGACTGGAGGCTTTTCATCTTTGATACTGAACAGGGCTGACATTTCCGACAGCAGATATAGCTTTATACATTTCTTTGATCCACCGTCCAAAGAGGCAATACCTTGGTGATTGTAGAAATATTAACTTCAAATTATACAGTCAAATTCAATGGAATATCATTGAAATGTACCAGTAGTAAACTGCATTTTTTTCATGGACATTAATGATTCTTTTCCAAAATTCATTTATTCATTTTCTTTTCGGCTTAGTCCCTTTATTAACCTGGGGTCGCCACAGCAGAATGAACCGCCAACTTATCCAGCATGTTTTTACGCAGCGGATGCCCTTCCAGCCACAACCCATCTCTGGGAAACATCCATACACACTCATTCACACTCATACACTACGGACAATTTAGCCTACCCAATTCACCTGTACCACATGTCTTCGGACTGTGGGGAAAACCGGAGCACCCGGAGGAAACCCACGCGAACGCAGGGAGAACATGCAAACTCCACACAGAAACGCCAACTGACACAGCCGAGGCTCGAACCAGCGACCTTGCTGTGAGGCGACAGTACTACCTACTGCGCCACTGCGTCGCCTTCTTTTCCAAAATAAATAATAATATGAAAAAAATCACATAGGTATTATTTTTCATGAAGCTATTTTTGCTACTCCCACCATTCTTACTGACTGAAGTAACATAATTGTAATTCTCCAATAAATACCCACGCAATTTGGCGCTTAAAAGACATCTAACAGACATCCAAACAGATGCCTTGGCTGAAACAAGGTTCAAGAGTTTGCACTTAGATATTGTTTGACAAATGTTAGCTGGTTTGGCATGCTGTCCCGGGAGAGAACCCTGAGCTCGGAGATAGTTGAGCCCAGGGCTCCCACCTGGTCGATAGAGCATATAAGGGGAGTACGAGATCAGGTGGTTCTCGAGAGATCCCCGTTATAAAGGGAGAAAAAGGGGGGAGAAGGGGTGGATGGGGGGTTTCTTCGAAAAATGAAGATAAGGAAGTGATTTTTCCTAGGCTACTTATAGTTAGTTTGAATTGATCTGATTGGCTAGCTAATGATTGTAGATGAGAGATCAGCTGCGGTCAATCATATCACGTGTTCCTCTCGAAATTTGTTTGTGAAACTTCACTTAAATTTAACCTAATAGATATCTAACAATAGTCCAAAAACAGACTAGTCATAAAATTAGACATTTACATGTGTCGTCATTCATTCATTTCAGTTTGACATATTTACATTTACATTTAGCAGACACATTTTTTAAGTGTGACTTATTTACAAATTAACAAGTCTATGTGTGATCAAGTGTTAGATGTTTATTTTCATTGACAGCCCTACTACAGCCCTTTCATTGACAGCCCTAAATCTACTAGTTTAGATTTAAACACACATACGCACACACGCACGCACGCACACACACACACTTGCTGTTTAGAATTACAGTCTTGTGATTGTTTCAGGCGACGCAGTGGTGCAGTAGATAGTGCTGTCGCCTCACAGCAAGAAGGTCGCTGGTTTGAGCCTCGGCTGGGTCAGTTGGTGTTTCTGTGTGGAGTTTACATGTTCTCCCTGCGTTCGCGTGGGTTTTCTCCGGGTGCTTCGGTTTCCCCCACAGTCCAAAGACATGTGGTACAGGTGAATTGGGTAGGCTAAATTGTCAGTAGTGTATGAGTGTGAATGAGTGTGTATGGATGTTTTTCAGATATGGGTTGCAGCTGGAAGGGCATCCGCTACGTAAAACGTGCTGGATAAGTTGGCGGTTCATTCCGCTGTGGTGACTCCGGATTAATAAAGGGACTAGGCCGAAAAGAAAATGAATGAAATATTGTTTCAATCTGATGACCTTGTATATGAGTTTGAACAGCAGCATAGCTTTAAAATCAAACTTAATAAACAGATATTGGATAAAATATAAATAATTTTACAGATGTTTATAAATAGTGAAATATTAGAAACAAAATGGTATCAGAATTTACTAGTACTGGGTTGTAGTTGGAAGGGCATCCGCTGTGTAAAACATATGCTGGATAAGTTGGCGGTTCATTCCACTGTGGCCACCCCTGATGATTAAGCCAAAGGAACATGAATGCATGAATGGTATCAGAATAAATGCACAGGTCTCAGCTGTGCTGTCTCTCTGATAGTGACTTCACATATGCTGCAGTTCAGCATGTCTGTATCAGTGACACTATTCACATTCATTGATATGGTGTTGCAGCCCGCAAAGTTTCACTTTGTTCATTATTCAGTGTTTTAAACATCTCAGTGCAGCTTGATTCACAGTTGATGCTATAAACTTCACAAGTGCTTTCAAATCTTGTCAGTTTCAACAATCAAGTGTGCAGAGGCACAAAAACTGCAGCACTTACTTTTGTCTGTTCAAACACACTCTAAGTACAGTAAGACACAGTTTACTTCTTTCTCATTATGTGCTGAATAAATACAGGTCAGATGTCAAATACTCATTTTGCTGATTTTCATAACACAGTTACTGTATATTTATGTTTTATGTTTTACCGTTAAGGAAGAAAAAATATGTGAATCATTATTTTAAGTCTGTGCATTAGCTCCCAAATTAAAGCAGCCTAATAAACCTGCTGACACCAATCAGTAGCTGTTTCCATCCAACTATATTTCACTCCAAAATGCACATACAAAACGGTTGATGGAAACGGCAAGATGCGCATAAGTTTTGAAAATTCACATTTAAAAAAGTGAATGCGCATAACTGAGTAGGATAAACTTTTTATCCGGTAAGAAAAGATGGGCATAAACTACAATAGAAACACTTTTACCGAACAAATTCCAGTATGCCCATTATAAAGGTCATGTGATTTAGTTATGCGATCATGTGATGATAAAAATGTCTGTGAATAGACAAACCAGCAGGCTGAGCACATTGTAAAACATCTGAAATGGTGTTTTATTCATTCTAAAACCCATAACCATTTCAGTATTAGTGTTATTTTATTATTAATTACCTCTAGAACTGTTAAGAGCGTCTGCGCTCCGAGTCTCATGTTTTCAAACGCCACCATTATTGTTATTCCCACCATTCCTACTGACTTTGAAACATAATTTGTAATTCTCCATTAATACCCAAGCTAATTTGGTGCTTAAGAGACATCTAATAGACATTCAAACAGATGTCTTTGCTAAAACTAGGTTAAATGTAATCGAATAGATGCCAATATGTGTTCATTGCGTGTCGGCATCGTTTTCTGAGGCACTTTATTTAATTTATTAAATAAAGAAAAGATTCACACAGCTTCTCCTACCGTAGCAAATTCAATTTTTACTTTTGATACTTCTGATTAGTTAAAATTGAATTTGCATCTTTGGATGGAAACATAGCTAGTGTCACAAAAAAAGACAAAATCTTGTCTTTGCATACTGAAGTTTTTTTTTTTTTTTTTTATATTTAAAAAATTTTAAGTGTCAAGAACAGAAACCTTGAAATGAATCAATTAATCTGTTACAAAAATAAATAAATAAATAAATAAATAAATAAAAAATTTGTAGTCAATTCAAGCAGTGATGCTTTTGTTTTCCTCTCTATAATAAATAAATATGGTGTCCATCCAATCCACTGCACTGAGTTCACCTCCTTATTAAAGAGCTGCATGGGATTATCCTGAAATGAAAAGTTTATTTCACGAAATCAGTGGCTTGTTTGTTTGTGATACTGCAGCCACCTAACACACATTTCTGTAAATGAATCCTGAACAGAGAACTGGCAGTACGTCAAAGGTATGGACACACACACACACACACACACGGACACACACAGTATCCGCCTCATTAAATGTATGCTTTTTTCAGTATTTTTTAAAATTAATAAAATGTATGTAGTGTCACAATACAAATACATACAGTTAATAAAAAAAAACAATAATAAAACAATTGAGCAATGAAGAGAAACTACAGTATTATTGTTCCTCAATGTGTTTTCAATATATTTTATGATTGATATGGCCAGCTTGCTGTATTTCACCAATCAATAAAAGCTCAAAAATAATCAAATAAGAATGCGTTTACAATGTTAGTTTAAAATCTCAAAACCGAGACCCAAGATTAATCACTAACCAACTAAAAAGAAACGTAAAATACTGCTAAGCAAAGCTATAAGCAACATTCTTTAATCTGTTGTAGGAGTCCAAATCTATTTCTCTAATATTAATGTGTTACCATGTAAGAACGTTTCCAACCTGAAATGTCCTGAGAATGGCAGGGGTTCTGCAAGCATTACTGTACGCTACATATGAATGTGAGAGCATATGGCAGAAGTGTATTGTGTTGAGTGGGAGCGCGAAAACATAAGAGGGACGAATATATTTTATTCAGGATAACAGGATGTTTTATAATCAACGCAGGATTTTAGAAAGCTACACAGTGGATGTCAACAGACCATGTCGTTTAATGTTTGGGGGGGGGAAAAAACGAGGCCAATGATTTCAACCCTGAAACATTTGACTCCCACATGCACAGGAACAGCTACAGGATCTGTTTATCAAAGCCCCCGGTGTCATTGCTCGTCTAAAGTGGAGATCTTAAGCTCCTAGAAACACAACAAATGGTAATTAGCTCACTCTTCATTTGAAGGCACCCTTTGGCAGATGGGCAGTCACTTTATAAAAAGAAAAAAAAAACAAGATTAAAGTGGAAAGAGCCCCACTGCTAACCAATCTGCATGCCGATAGAGAGCTCCCCCTTTATATCATTCACGGTGGCACTTAATCCTCTGTTGTTATGTTTCCTTTTCTTTTTACTTCTGATGTGATGAAATGCTCTCTTCTAACAGCACACACTTTGTCCCCATTGTCGCTTTGTTTTGAAGATACAGATCATTTACATTGGATGAAAGCAATGGTCAAAGTTAATGTAAAGGCCGTCATGATGTTGCAAAGTGAATAAAACAAATTGATAAATTGCAGACAGATGCACATTCATGCATAATATTAAAGTTTGCACATTGATTAATCTCAAACTACACTATCAGTAGGATTTTTAAAAATATATATTTAAAACAAGCCTATTTCTGCTCACCAAGGCTGCATTTGATGCAAAAAATACAGAAAAATTGAGAACTATTTTTAAAATTTCAAATAAGACTTTCTTACTGACTCTAGTTTAAAATGTAATCTAGATCTATCTATCTATCTATCTATCTATCTATCTATCTATCTATCTATCTATCTATCTATCTATCTATCTATCTATCTATCTATCTATCTATCTATCTATCTATCTATCTATCTATCTATCTATCTATCTATCTATCTATCAAAAATGATGCACTCTTTGTTATGCATGGGACATTAACCGTTTTCAAGGTTTACTGCGGTTTGGAAAAGTTAAGGTTTTAAAACAGCCAAAGCATACGGTATATGTAAGGTTTTTTTTTTTTACGTGTTTCTTACAACTACTTTATTTAGTTTTTTAGGGCAACAGTATCTCCAGCTGAAAAAGTCCATTCACATAAAAAGCTACTGTTCCAAAATATTTTAAATGTTTCTTAGAGCAGTAATTACAATACCGTGATACTAGGGCTGCGATTTGGCCTAAAGTCAAATTCTTGATAAAATGAACATTTGAACTAGATTACGATTAATGAACAATTATTTATTTATTTTTGTCCTCATAGTTCACTGATAAGTTTGGTACAATAAATATGCTCACATATTACAAGTGATTGATTTTGAATGATAGGTGCAATACTCGATTTTAAAATAATTAAAGGAAACAAACACTATCTACTATCTATGATTATTTATTGAACATCAACATTAAACAACTGAAATTAAAACACACATTGCCTAAATAACGTGCACTTTTGGAAACAAAATTAATTATTTTCAATGTTTTTCATATTAAAAGTAGAAAATAAGCAGTATTTCTTCTAAATAAAATAACTCTTGAATATCCTGTAAATAATATTTTGACAGTGCATTTCTTGAATTTTCGTTAAACAAATATTTTAATGTAAATAATAATTTTATTGTAATTGAAAATATGCAGCTTCCAATCATCTTCATAGTGCAAACGTGTGACGTGTAGTTACATTTTTTGAGAGGTACAATATGACCTCGCAAAGGCTGCACCGGACCACACCCGTGTGTTTGACGCCGGAGGTTAAATCAGCCTTAACAGAGCAGGGTCACGTGTCTCCACATGTGGTGGGGAAAGTAATTGAATAAATTGACCTGAAAGAAATATTATTTTTATGTTCTAAATGATGACTTTTTGATTAATTGCCCAGCCATGATGCCGTAAAACATTATATTTTTATCCAAGGTTATCATACCATCAGAATCTTATACCCATGCCTGCTCTTGGTAAGCAGAATAAGCTTCTTTAAAAATATTTAAAAATCTTCTAAAAAAACACTAATAATATATAATATTCTTAATATTTATTTAAATAAATAATTACTTGCTTTTATACTTAATTATACACTTGACTGCTTACTTACTGATCCCAAACTTTTTACCGGTTGTGCATACTACTAACATGTATACTCACGTATACTTTTGTGTTGTTCATCCTTCAGTTTCGCCTTTGCCCTTTTTTTGACCTCACTTTAGGTGCCTTAATGGGCATGCGGTTTTATTTCCTCGCAAATAAACCCAGTGACAAATACTATAAAAAACAAATGTGTTATTTGAAAGCCTCTTATGGTGAGAGATTATCCTATAAATGTTTATTTTGCTCTCTTGTACTCTCTTGATTATGACAGATTTTTGAATCTGCAGTTACAGTTAGTGTAAGGATTTAAAACTTTGAGTAATGGCACTCATGCTCGGCTGCCTTGGCTGCTTTCCTGTAATTCTCCATTTTCACTAATGGCTGGCAAAGTGAGATCTCCCATGATACTGTCACACTGCTGCTGAGCCCAGTTCTGCTGCAGATAGTGCAAGATGGACCGATGGCTGTTGTCTAGGAATGAAGTATTTACTCTTAAATCATTCTGATATGCGCATTTGGTGCTTATTTTTGATAATTAACAATAACTGAGCACCAAATATGCATATTATAATGATTTTGGAAGTGTCTTTTGACAGACAAACACACACACACATGCACACATCCATTACATTACATTGGTTTCTATTGTTTTTGTACTGTACAAACAGTATTTTCTTTTGCTCTACCACATTCCTCACAGGAAAAAGGACAGTTTTACTTTCTGAAAAGTAATTATGTATGATTGATAAGCTGATAAGAAATGAGGACATCAGCAATGTCCTCATAATTCACCACATTCCTGTAATAACTGTGTCATACCTATGTAGTTCTATGCATTTGTGTCCTGATATGGCACTGTAAATAGATAGACAGATAAACAGAGGGACGGACGGATGGATGTATAGATGGACAGATGGATGGATGGATGGATGGATGGACAGATCAAAAGATAGATAGATAGACAGACAGACAGACAGACAGACAGACAGACAGACAGACAGACAGACAGACAGACAGACAGACAGACAGATAGATAGATCGATTGATAGAGTGAAAGATGGATGGCGGACGGACAGATATATAGATAGATATATAGACGGACAGATCTATAGGAAAATAGGCAGGCAGGCAGGTAGTCATACAGACAGACAGATCAATGGATGGATGGGCGGGCTGGGCGGACGGACGGACGGACGGACGGACGGACGGACGGACGGACGGACGGACGGACGGACGGACGGACGGACGGACGGACGGACGGACGGACGGACGGACGGACGGACGGACGGACGGACGGACGGACGGACGGACGGACGGACGGACGGACGGACGGACGGACGGACGGACGGACGGACGGACGGACGGACGGACGGACGGACGGACGGACGGACGGACGGACGGACGGACGGACGGACGGACGGACGGACGGACGGACAGACAGACAGACAGACAGACAGACAGATAGATAGATAGATAGATAGATAGATAGATAGATAGATAGATGGACAGATCGATAGGAAAATAGATAGATAGGCAGGCAGGCAGGCGGACGGACGGATGGATAGATAGACGGACAGATTGATAGGAAAATAGATAGATAGGCAGGCGGACGGACGGACGGATGGACAGATAGATAGATAGATAGATAGATAGATAGATAGATAGATAGATAGATAGATAGATAGATAGATAGATAGATAGATAGATAGATAGATAGATAGATAGATAGATAGATAGATCGATAGGAAAATAGATAGATAGGCAGGCAGGCGGACGGACGGACGGATGGATAGATAGATGGACAGATCGATAGGAAAATAGATAGATAGGCAGGCAGGCGGACGGACGGATGGATAGATAGACGGACAGATCGATAGGAAAATGGACGGACGGACGGACGGACGGACGGACGGACGGACGGACGGACGGACGGACGGACGGACGGACGGACGGACGGACGGACGGACGGACGGACGGACGGACGGACGGACAGACAGACAGACAGACAGACAGACAGACAGACAGATAGATAGATAGATAGATAGATAGATAGATAGATAGATAGATAGAGATGGCAAACAAAATACATTAATAACGATAATACATGTCCTCTTTTTAGCACAAAATCAAAATATCACACTGATTTATGCACACAGAATTATGTGAAACTCTGTCTGACTGTCTAACTGCTCATGCACCACAGAATTTATTTTGTTATATTGTATTTCTGTTGACAATTTCTCACTACTGCCACCGGCGGTCCTGTGGGTTTTCTTCTTACTGACAGCAGGCTGAAGTTGAAAGCGGCACGAAATTGACAGAAAACATAGAGCTAGAGCATATTTACCATCGCAATTCACAAACGGCAACACAGCAGCACAATCAACCTCGCCATAAATAATAGTCAGAATAGAGAAGCTTCTGTACATATCTGTGCTGAAATGTGTTCAAAATATTACAACAGCATTATATTATTATGGCATATCCTATTCATTATAAGCATGTCAAGTTGTGTATATGTGCTAGCTGTATTACATAATGCTGCCGGGCTCTACACACCCACATGTATGCAGTAAATAAACACTATAATGCTGATGACATTAACAAACTACATATTCCTCAGCTCGTGTGTCAAGAAAGGAAGAAAAAAAGAGAAATAATTTCACAGAGAGATGATCTCAGTGGCCAGCAGTTATTCAAATTAGCACCCCAAAGCTCAAGCTTTTATAATATTTGTCCTCATTGCACATTTAATTGGCTGGTCTATAATTTTGCGGCGAGAATTAAAATTCAATGACTGAGATAACATAGGCATCCACTTAACCTTCACCCTTATTTTGAACATTTTAATGACTGCCTTGCTTCAGTGACACCATCAGTGTTTATAGCGCTAACGGCAAGAGCTGTGTCTGGAGACTAAAGAGAGAGATCTCCTTTATACACACAGCCTGTTCTTGCATTTATTTTCGCTCCAAATTACCAGCCCTTCTGTTTGTTAAAGCACCTCATCTGCATGGAGCGAGGCTTTTCTGCGGACACAGTGAGCGTTTTCTCTCTGTTTCACAGCCAGACTGGAGCCCTGGAGTCACACAGGAGAAGGAAATCAGCCCTAACACACAACTGTAATCCATCTTAAAAGCACACTAGATAAGCTGTTTAAAGCGTTCAGAAAACAGGGCCCTCTTCAAACACACACACACACACACACACACACTCACTATGACATTCAAATGTGCTCCAAGTACAGAATAATTACTGCTCATTCTCCCAAATGAGACTGTGTGTGCTATGAGGATTGTATTTGTGTTGTTTTTATTTTATTATATGTGATTTTTATGGTTCCCTCTTGACACGTTAATTACTGTATATAAGAAAATTTAGCAACTGTATGTTAATTAACTCTGTTATTGTACTTTCATATTTACTTAATTTACATATAGCAGTATGCTTGTTGGATGACCATTAAAATAAAGTAGCTGCGGGTAGTAAGCAGACAATCTAATAGTCTATTGACTGATAGTTATTAAGTAATTGCAAAGTTATATAGAGCGTTACAGTTCTACACTTCTATACTTCCATCATTGAATCAGTCCTCTGGTTTAGCTCAGCTACCAAATCTGCCCTCCAAAGACTACGTCAAATAGTTTCGATGAGAACTGTACTTATCCAGAGTGAGCAGAAGGGCTGCCAAAATCACTCTGGACTGTTCACACCCAGCACACTGCCTCTTTGAACTTTTACCTTCTGCTCGACGCTATAGAGCACTGCGCACCAGAACAGCCCGACACAGAAACAGTTTCTTCCCTCAGGCAATCCATCTTATGAACACTTGATGATAGTAATTGTGAAACAAACATCACTACTTGCTATACACATATAGAGCCCCTATTACACATTAAAAAGGGTCATATTTTGGTTTAATGGGTCTCCAACAACATACTGATATGCATGCAAGGTCAAGAAACACTTTCATGGTCTTATAATATGAATTTATTTTTACCTAATTATCTCAGTGTCTCCTATATGAATCGTTCAGCGATTCATTTGTTTCCAAACTCCTTAGCGCAAAGCTAATCTGCGCTGATTGGACCGATGACAGCCTGTTGCTATTGGTCAACAGCATTCAGCGCAAGACAGTAAAATGCTCAGCGCGGTTTATCAAGCCCCCGATTCGCTAACATTGGTATAGGATCCGATCGCAGCGGATGCCCGAAACACGTTTCATAGTAAACTTACTAACTCCACAGTAAACAGTACCCGGTTCTCAACAGTGTTATTCAGACACCTCACCCCCGAAAGCAGTGCAGTTAAACACCAGGATATTGCTCTATTCTTAACAATGACACATTCAGTATTAATTCACACAGCAGCAAAAGCTAAACTATTCTGAACCTTGACCGCTGCACGTGTGCAGGATCAGCTAATGGTGGCCATAGCAACGACAAACGGCAGTGGAACTAGCTCACAAACGCATTTAAATCTGTAAACAAAGCAGCACGAGTTGCGCTTTCAACGTGGCATTAGACGCGACATGAGAAGATAAAGAGTTAACCTGATACAGTACAAGTGGTTACAAGTAACAAAACATGTAGATCATTTCTATTTGCAATCATTGCTGTGGCACCTCTTGCGTGAAGTCTTATATGTTCTCAGGGCTTACCTGTACTCTGCTTTGCCCAACGATCACATCCCCAGCCTGGGGGTTGTAGCGCTCACCAGTGCTCCTCCTCTGTCTTCTGACAAGCTATCTCTGCGGGCTCCCATCGCGTTCACCCTGAGCCTTCGTAAGCCTTTTCAGTGCTGTGCACCAGCCCAAAGCCCAGCGTGCAGCAGCCTGACTTTGCTCGACTTTGTGCCTAATAAACTGTCCTTATTTTGGCCGCACCCCTGGTGTATTGTCTGTCCATTACAAAATGGAGGAAGAAACTAATCCATGAGCTGTGTACTGATAGTTCCTGTCCAGCTCTGTCAAATTCTCATATATCAGTAGTCTTTTCTGATCCTTCCTTTAATAAACGGCTGATGAATCGCCCATTGTAAGCGTGCAGATCGCTGAACCACTCCTTTCCCTCACACTTCCAATAATATCCAGGTAAGCACAGCGTCTTCATGACTCATGACTTCAGGATCTGTTTGTCTTTGCTGCTGTGTTAGTGGGTGGGGCCGCAGGTTTAAATTTTGCACGCGCAACAATTGGCCGGGGCTTATGTTTCGTATCCACGTCACACCGAAACGGCTAAAGACTCGTTATCAAGACGATTCATTCAAACTACTATGAGTCGAGTCTTTTTTTTTAGATGAATCAATAGTTCAGATTTAAGCCTTAAGCTGGATATTTTACTTCACTTATAGCCATGTTACACACTACATGGAAGGTCATTTTCAAAAATCCATAATAGGGGCTCTTTAACAACATACTTTACATGTCAATTTGCACATAACAGCTGTACATATAAAGGTGTATATAGTAATATACCTTTACATAAACTTGTCAATTTGTACATTTGCATTCACTACTTACTTCTATTTTTAAAATCTATTTATTATCTGTTTTTGTCCTGTCTCTGTAAATCTGTTGCACTGTAGAAGCTGTCACGAAACAAATTCCTCATATGTGTGAACTTACCTGGCAATAAAGCTCTTTCTGATTCTAATTATGTTTTTATTATTTAGTTTAGTTTAGTTTAGTTTAAAGCTTTATTAATCCCCTTGGGGCAATTCATTCTGACATGGTGGTGCTTAGAAGTATTCCTTAGAAGTAAAGTTTGTATTATTACTACTACTACTACTACTACTACTAGTAGTAGTAGTAGTAGTAGTAGTAGTAGTAGTAAAACTATACTTAATAAAATTAATTTTAATACTTTACAATAATGTTCCATTATGCCAAGTTCAGACTGCAGAGTTTTAGCACCGATTTGACTCGCTGACAGGTTTTGAGAAATAGCTGACAAATGTCTGAAATAACAGGCAAAATGGTGCTCGTTCAAGTGAGAAACAATCACACAGTATGAACTATCAAAGGCGTGATCTGAGAGAATCGCAGATGACAGACGGATAGACAGACAGATAGACGGACAGATAGATAGATAGATAGATAGATAGATAGATAGATAGATAGATAGATAGATAGATAGATAGATAAATAGATGGACAGACGGACAGATAGATTAATTAAAATAATTAATTAGACAGACAGACATATTAATTAAAATAATATTAATGCAGAGAGAATCACAGATGAGTCACCGACACCCGTCAGATATTTTGCATGCTAAATATCTGGAGCTGTTGGCAATTCAAATCATGCCGTGTGAAATGTGTTCTGATTAAAAGTAACATTGGCAATTACCTACAGCCAATGAGAGAGCAGCATCCACTAGTATAGTATCCACCAAGAAATGGAGGAAAATGTTTAGTGTAAATTTAGCAGAAGCACCCGTATCGGTTTGACATGTCATCTGAGGAATACCTAAACCGGGTCAAAAAAAAAAGGTGGAGGAGAAATGTTTCCCTTTAAAGGCCAGGTGAGCAAATAGGCTTTTTCTCATTAAGTAGTTATTAACAAAAGATATACTATGCGAATTCACGTTGTTTCCATTTCACTTCTTGCGTGTTTGGTTGTGAGACGTAGTTTGTGGACCGAGACAAAGTTGTCAGTGATTCTTCCTATTGTAAATTAAAGCAGTGTGAAACCCCTTGTCGCTGATCTAGTGTAAACAAAGCAACCATGAAACTCTACCCCAGATAGTCATGCAATGTGAAAACATCTGTGACTCGACTACTTTGCAGTCTGAACTCGGCATTAGTTAATGTTAAAGTATTTACTAACAATGAACAATACGTATTCATTAATCTTTGCTAATATTAGGTAATGCAAATAAAGTTGCTTATTGTTAGTTTTTGATAACTCATGGTGCATTAGTCAACGTTAAAAGGCACAACTATGGATTTTTAAAATGCAATGTTGAACTACATTTACATTTAGCAGATGCTTTTGTCCAAAGCGACTTACAGTTGAGAAGGCATTCATCGATTCAACAAAAAGAGGCAATACACACAAGAAGAGCTCAATATACAAAGGAACTTTTAGTGCTCAGAGAATTTAGTGCTAGAGTAAGCAAGAAGTGTTTTATTTAATTTTTTTTAAAGAGCGAAGAGCGTTTCTACAGGTGGTTGAAACCCACCCACCTGTGTGAAGCACACTTCATGAATGCACAAGGTTTTTTTTAGAGATATGGAGTGATTGTAAGAAAGCATCTAGTGCAAACTTGTAAAACTGGTTCAAGATTCGTTTAAAGTGTCTGAGAGATGAAAGAGTGTGTTTCAAAAGGTAGTTTGTCAAGCCTACTCACCTGTGTGAGGCACAATCAGAATTGCTAAATATTTTGAGATTGTCTTGTTGTGTGTTGTGTCAAATTTCTTGAAGTCATTCAAAGTTTTATTAATTATAAATAGTTTTATTATTATATTAATTATATAATTTTTAATTATTATTATTTTTTTGTACGCATTAAAGAGTAAAAGCTCATGAAGTGAGAGTAGCTCTGGAAATTAAATTATCTCTTCATGAACTCAAACTGAAAATGACCGACACAAAAAACAGGATCATCGCATGTCATGATTTTGCCAAGTTTGATGATCCTGGAACATTTTTGTTGGAAAATGTAATCCATACCTATTCCCTACCCCTAAACTCAACCATAACTGTAAATTATTCCCAAAACCAGAGTGGGATAACAGTTGGATAACAATCGTGTAGAAGTGCATAAACATAACCGTAAGCCTAAACTTAACATAAATGTAAAATAAAAATAAACAGATCTCTTAATTCTGTTTGGCTGACTGGAATGTTGTTCCAGGATCAACATAAATGCAAAAACAAGCAAATTTTTAAATGGTATTTGTGGGGTTTAATATTCACATACACTAGTTGTCCGTGACGGCACAAATTTTGCTTTATACATCCAAACTATGATAAATTCTATTTCATGTATCAGATAAATTCAGGTTTTACAGCATCCCACAATTCTGTCTACATTTTTTCCAGACACTTAAAATATAGGGAACTGTTACGATTGACCGGGCGGATGGAGGCAAAAAGTGTCACAGAAGCCGCTAGTGAAAGTGAAGAGTTATTTATTTGACACAGAGAAGAAAAAAAACTCCAGCAAAAAGGTGAAAGTGTCAAAATAACAATAAATAAAAATTAACTATACCATTTTTACAGGATTGTTCAGCTAAATCAAGCCAATGACCTGAACAAAAAATCTGATAATAATTAATCTCTCTTCCACACAACACAACCTACTCCTACACACAACTGACGTTTCGACACAGTATCGAGATCCCGAAGCGCAAGTGTTTCGAAACACTGCACCGAAGCATGATCCGAAACACACAGGTCATGTGACTAAAGTGTTTCGAAACACCTGGTCACGTGACTAAAACGATTCAAAGCATCGATCAGTTCAGAAGCATTTCAAGACCTGGCGAATCTGCATTTAACTGACAGGGTCAGAAAAAATGTCTATCTCATATGGCCTAGTGGACCGTACGTGTGCACGTGATTCAAATGATTTTTGGGTTCGAATCCCGACTTGTACAAATACACCGAAATCATGATTTTTATGTATTTTAATAATGTTACTGTTTTATGGTGTAGTCTAGATAGGATACAGCTGCGGATACGCTATCAATTCAGCATCATTTTTGTAACATTGTAAAACAATAATTAATATTTTTACAGTACTGTGATGGTTGGGTTTAGGTTTTGGGTAGACATTAATGAAATAGAATAAATGGGAAATTTAATGAGTAATATATATAATTCTTGTTAACTTCTGGCCACAACCGTGTCTGAACTAGCACAACCTTGTTTTATGACCAAAACAAGACATATTTATTCACAAAGTGTTTATTCGGATGTCAGACCAATGTTGAAACAGAACGATACAAGAACAGAGCAATTCAAACTGATATTAAAGCATTTCAAAATAGCTGTCTCAGTATGGATTCGATCCCACTATCCCCACATGATAGTCAAGAACCCTAACCGCTCCACTAAATCACTTGAAGAATTACGCCTGGAAAGTGGGGTTTAATACCTCAGTTTGCTCTACTGTTCTTTGCTGAAGCTGTTCCAGTGCAATACATAAAAAATGACCACTAGGTGTCACCGTAGAGTGGGGTTTCAAAACGTTTCGAAGCTTCGACACATTTGCTTCGACTGGTTCAGTGTTTCATGACGCCTCGCTTTGCCCACCACTACTCCTACAACAACCCACCCAGAGTCAAGGTTTGGGGCCATTTTATATCATTGGCCCTGCCCATGGGTTAAACCATTTTACAGAATGTAAGGTAAGATGTATAAAAAAAATATATATAAAAAGACATTAAACAAAAGTATAAAATAATGCAAGTAAATAAATAAGCATACAAAAACTCAAAATACAATACAACAAACAACCAATACAAATATGAACAACAGAACAGTGATTTTTGTCACTGACCAGGGGGTCGTGACCCTGATGATGTCATCCAAAATGGCTTCTCTGAAGTGACGGCGGGAAAAGACTGTATAAATGTCTTTGTTTGTAATCTGAACAGGTTTGGTGTTGAGGGATGGAAACCGGTAAGTGTATGTAATCTTTCTATGTTTGGTTAATAAATGATGTTTAAAGTAGTGATGGCAAAATGAAGCTTTCTGAACCTGGTTACATAATCTAGTTTATTTATTAGTATTAATTTAAAAGTAGTGGTGGGCAAAGCGAGGCTTCGTGAAACACTGAAACAGTCAAAGCAAATGTGTCGAAGCTTCGTAACGTTTCGAAACCCCACTCTACGGTGACACCTAGTGGTCATTTTTTATGTATTGCACTGAACCCGCTTCAGCAAAGAACAGTTGAGCAAATTAAGGTATTAAACCCCACTTTGCAAGATCGAGCATTAAAGTGACACAGTGGAGCGGTTAAGGTTCCTGACTTCCATGCGGGGATAGTGGGTTCGAATACAGGCTAATGCAGCTGATTTAAAATGCTTATATCAGTTTGAATTGCTCTGTTCTTGTGTCGTTTTGTTTCAACATTGGTCTGACATCCGAATAAACACTTTGTGATTAAAAATGTCTTGTTTTGGTCATAAAACAGGGTTGTTGCTAGATCAGACACGGTTGTGGCCAGAAGTTAACAAGAATTATTTATATTTTTCATTAAATTTCCCATTTATTGTATGTTATTAATGTCTACCCAAAACTGAAACCCAACCATTACAGTACTCTAAAAGTATCAATTATTGTTTTACAGTGTTAAAAAATGACGCTAAATTCAGCAGCTGTATCCTATCTAGACACACCATAAAACAGTAACATGATAAAAATACATAAAATCATGATTTCGGAGTATTTGTTCAAGTTGGGATTCGAACCCAAAAGTCAATTGAAGCACAGTGACAACGTGCATACGTACGGTCCACTATAGGCCATATGAGCCGTGACGTCATCTGACCTTGTCAGTTAAATGCAGATTCGCCAGGTCTTGAAATGCTTCTGAACTGATCGATGCTTTGAATCGCTTTAGTCACGTGACAAGGTGTTTCGAAACACTTTAGTCACGTGACCTGGGTGTTTCGGCTCATGCTTCGGTGCAGTGATTCGAAACACTCGCGCTTCGGGATCTCGACACTGTGTCGAAACTTCAGTTTCACATCTGCCATCCCTAATTAAAAGTAACATTACACAAACACACACATGCACAATAGAGATAACTCAAGAAAGATCTGTGTATACATATTGTTTTGCCGGCAATCGGACCATGTTAAAAAGTGTATGTATTTTACGTATGAGTGCAATGTGATGTGTGTTTGTCAGTCACAGTGTCTTTGCTCAGTTCTACACTGTGACAGGAACCATCAAAAAAAAATAAAAAATTCCTAAAATAATTGCATTTGTTTTTAATGCAGTACTTGTATTATTTCATAAAATTGTCATAACTACAGTTTGAAAGCATATCAGCAGAAAACAATCCTAAATTATACCATCATCCTACAGCATATACACAGCAATACGTTCATTGTGACATCAAGCTCATAATTACTTTTCTTATATATTCTATTTCTTATTACTTGATATCACATGGCTATATCTGACCTCCTGAACTCCGTTGATTACTGATAATTTAGCCATCATTCAGTGGAAACATCAGGACTAAGAGAATAACACAAGTAGATCCTCGCTAGCAATTATCTGCACTTGAGACTTGCTTATTTCATAGTTTGTGTTGACTGGTAGTAATGTATTCCACCTACTGAGCGCTGGCAAGGAATGGAAGCAGGAAGAGAGAGATAAGACAAATTGATGAGCATTTGGCTGTGATCCCAGTGACTGTAACAAAGACGCAAGAGGAAGAAGCCCCGGGTCATTACAATACTGATGGAAAGAAATTGGGTGCAGCCTTGAGGAGTCAAACTCTGCATGCTTTCCTACCTAAAAGCTGCTAAACTTCAGCTGGAATCATATCATGCTTGAATTGTGAGAAATAACTATTCGTATCCGCTTCATCTTACAACAGCACAAATGCCAAATACATTCCTTTGATATTTATTTTGCTCACTCTCACTACGGATGCAGGATGTAATTCGTGTCCGTATGATCAGTCAATGAAAAAAGTCATCCTACTACTGAAATATAGATATACAGATTAAAATTTAAACAAAAAATACTGAAATCATAAAAAGGAATAACATTTTTATTTTTTTTTTAACATGGTAAAACAGTCAAATTGTAATATATGTTTATTTTTTCTCAATATCTATCTATCCATCCATCCATCCATCCATCCATCCATCCATCCACTCATCCATCCATCCACCCACGCATACATCCATCTTTTTAGATTGTTAGTTTGTATATTTAATGATTATAATACATTTTTTTTTTGCTATGATTTCTACCACTAAAATCCAGCGTAACAATAATTTATGAATCTGGTTACATAATCTAGTTTATTTATTAGTATTAATTTAAAAGTAAACATGCATATTAAAATATTAACATTTTTAGCTTTTGCCACTGTCATTAACGACAGTAATGTTTACCCATAATACAAATGTAGTCTAATCATTTATTATTTCACATATTTTAACAAGTACAAGTCAGAATAAGTGTTATTTTTGATGTTTACATACTGTAAATGCATTTCTTACCATGCATGACAATAAAAAAAATTACATATTTTGACATTTTATTTCCACAAACTTCATTTGAGACTTAACTTGTAAATTATATATCTTTTTGTATATAAAACCAATTTTGTTTTCATCTTTGAGCCATCTGTTGTTTTTTAATAGTGGCATCAAGAATAATTTTGACACATTATTATTATTGTTATTATTATTATTATTGATATTTAATGCAGCTTTTACATACATTCATGTGAAAATGCACGGTTAGAAATGTCACATGTCATGTTAAAATTATTCTATATAGCAATGTCAATAAAGCTTTGTGAAGCATGTTAAAAAGATGCCAGGAAAGAAAAGAGAAATGTTCCTTCTAGTCCTAAAGCTAATGAAGTTCAGACTGTGCCATCTTTCTGATGTAAACTTATCAATTACAGAAGCCCAGTGCTAATAAGTTTTCTTGCCACTTTTAGGGTATTCGTTTCAACACCAGAGGACAGTGTGTGTGTGTGTGTGTGTGTGTGTGTGTGTGTGTGTGTGTGTGTGTGTGTGTGTGTGTGTGTGTGTGTGTGTGTGCGTGTGCGTGTGCGTGTGTGTGTGTGCGTGTGTGTATAAAAGTGTTATAATAAAATAACAATGCAATAAAAAATAAAGTGAACAAACATGAATGAATGTACACAATTCTGGAGAAAACAAAACACCCACGCAAGATAGCATACTCAATATATTATTAACTCATTTTTTGAGTATTATTTTGCATGTTGCAAGGATTTTCAAATTTTCACATGACATTTAATTAATAACTGCTGCTTTTTTTCCCCAATTTCTGTTTAACAGAGAGCAGATTTTTTTCAACACATTTCTACACATAATAGTTTTAATAACTCATTTCTAATAACTGATTTCTTTTATCTTTGCCATGATGACAATAAATAACATTTTACTAGATATTTTACAAGACACTTCTATACAGCTTAAAGTGACATTTAAAGGTTAAATAGGTTTACTAGGCAGGTTAGGGTAATTAGGCAAGTTATTGTATGATTATGGTTTGTTCTGTAGACTATCAAAAAAAAAAAATAGCTTAAAGGGGCTAATAATTTTGTCCTCAAAATGGTTCATAAAAAATTTAAAACTGCTTTTATTCTAGCCGAAATAAAACAATTAGGACTTTCTCCAGAAGCAGGATAACATTTACGTTTGTTATTTGCTATAAATGCTCATGTTCTTCTGTGCATGTACTTTAGTTTTGTTTGATATATTCCAAAAGAGTGTTTTCCTTGAGCAGGTAAAATTAAAGATACAGCACATATATCTGACTGCTTGGATTAAAGGACACAATTGTATTACAAATAATATATAAATATAATTATAAATTTGAATACAATAATTATTGTGTTGCTAAGTAAAATATTAAATTGTTTATGGAAAGTACCATCAATGCACTGTGAAGCACCCAGTTATCGAACTGAACCGAATCGATGGCATGATAATCGCAACCAAACTGAACCGTGAGACCAGTGTTGGTTCACACCTCTAAATTATATATATATATATATATATATATATATATATATATATATATATATATATATATATATATATATATATATATATATATAATAAATTTCTTTTTTTTTTTATTTTTTTACAGGAAATATAAATTGAAATACTGTTTAATGATATTAATAATTTATTGTATTTACATTAAATAAATAAAGTCTTGTTAGCACTAGTGTTAATTAAATAATAATAAAAGCCCAAACTGAAACATTTCAACCTTATTGTACAAACTCAAAAGAGCTTGACTCTTCTATTTAAAACTGAAGTCAGTGCCACGGCTATTAATAAGCCTCACAGATGGAAAAAAAAAGTGCTGCTCATGATTCAAAAACAATCTGGCATTGCATACAGGTTTGATTTTGTTTCAGGTGCTCGGGGATTTCACTTCCCAGCAGTTGCCTTTGAGCACCATTTATAATGCTGTTCTCCCTCATACGCTCCAAATTCAACCAAAGTAAATGAGCAGACAAAGATGCTTTGATCTGCTTCTGATATCTGTCGAAATTTTCATCCCACAACAAAGGAGAGAGGGGGAGAAACAGGTAAACCCTGGCCTTTTGATCTGAACCCTATAGCGGCCTCTGAAGTGGCATGGGTCATTAAAACTCTTCTGCCATGGAGGTTCGCTTGAGTGCAGATGAGAGAGCAAGGTTACAGGAGACGACTGTGCTGTCAGGAGCATCCAAAGAAGAGGCTTCCGGGTCTCAGGGGGCTCCATCTATCTTTACATGAGGCAACGTTTGCTCAAATATATTAAGCCCACAGACCGACCTCCAACCAGCAGATCAGACCTTACCTGTAGGTTGAGGACGTGTAATTGTGTAGGTCAGAGTACAGAAATAATGCAATGCTCTCGGCCTGATAAACAACAACTAAAAAGAAAAAAAAAAAAGATAAAAGAAAATCAGTAGTCTGACAACTTAAAGGTTCAAAACCTCGAAGTTCTTTTTAAAGATTTTAACAGATTTGTGTGTGTTGAGCATCAGTTAAGACAACGTTAGTACCTGTCAGCTCTAATTGTGGGGGAAACTGAATAATTTGGAGCTTTTGTCAGCTAATTTCATTTTCCGGGTTTAAAATAATTTTTGGGGCGGGAACAAAATTAGTGATGTAGCGCAAATCTGCTAGTGGAGTGATGACATGTCGGTTTCTCATTATTATTCATAGCTGAGTTTTCTTATCCTATGAGAAGACCCTGCTTCTTAATTATTCATGAGAGCATGTGCTTTCCGATGACTGACCTGGCAAGCTGTGAGACCACACAGTATTTACTGAGTATTTATTGAGTACTAAGTATTATTGAGTATTTGTTCATGAAGGATATTATGTGTTTGTTTCCATGATTCACAGGGATTGTTGCATGGTTTTCCCCGTGATGCTGTCCAGGCCGATACAGCAAAGCTGTTGGTTTGCAGCAAGCATTTTTGTCAGGAGAGCTGTATGAGAATTGGAGAATGGCGGACTTTTTCGTTTATCAGTTGAGTTTGTTACCGTTCAGACACATCGCCTATATCCATGATGCTGTGTTCGCATTTGTGTTTAAAATCATCCAGATTACCGGCAGGACCAATGGTTGAAATAGACAAGGCAAGAGATCTGCTGCACTGCTATCCACTGTGTCTACATTCAGACCCAGGGATTCAAGAAGTCCTCCTTATTTATAGTGTTTATATAAACATGATTGTCTTTATAATATAACAAACTGTGGTTATGAGTAGCCTATATATTATATGAAATTCCAAATAGCCTATGGTATATGTAGCAGGGCATTAAATTACTTAATGTTTATTTCTTTGCATTTTAACTTTGTAAACTATAAAATCATGGGTCTCCTCAAGTTTTGTGTCTGATTTTGTGAGCCAAATGACAGTTGTTTGCTTCGCTCCACTCTTTTTCCCGTGCTCTGCTGGCCATGCCGATGCCTCCCTCTGCTTGCAGCGCTCCACACCCATTTCAGAGCATTTTTTGAAAAAATTCTGAGGTAGACTGGAACTGAAAGAGGGGGGTTTCATGACCCTTTAAGAGAAAGCTGTACCTTGTTTTATAGTAGTTTGAAATTATATATTGTCTGAGTTGCACATGTGTACTGCACAGCTTTATTGGTAAGTACAGCAAAATATGTTAGTTAACATCTTTCCCATATTTCATGATTAAAATGTTTTGTATTCATTTAAGCTTTTGAATTGCATTATGACACCTTGATTTTGCGTAATTTCTAACTTGAAAGTCACCTTACTTTTGTATTTTTAAACAAGATTGTTACATAATATAATAATACATAAAACAGTATATATATATATATATATATATATATATATATATATATATATATATATATATATATATATATATATATATATATATATATATATATATTTTTTTTTATATATATATATATATATATATATATATATATATATTTTTATATATATATATATATATATATATATATATATATATATATATATATATATATATATATATATATATATATATATATATATATATATATATATAGTTTATTGATATAAAGTTGTGAAATAACAGAAAGCTCATTACTCTGATTTGTATCACAATTTACCAAGTTCAAGATAATGAATCTGGTAAAAATGCACTATGTTTGTCTGTCTACCCACTTTTTTTGTGTAACCGATGAGCTCTGCCATAATGATTTTAACTTTCATTTGTACTGTGTCCTATTTCACTCTCAATAGAAATTGTAAAAAACATTTTCCTAAAATAAAAAAAGAGCACAGAGTGCCATTGTTGACAGCTACATACTAAGGGAATTGACAAGTCTGTGGTCCACAAGTATATGGTACACTACTGTATATAGCACTGCAGTTACTATAGTATGCATAGTACGAAGTGAAAAGTCACAGCACTATTGAATGGAAAAGAAGGCAGAGTCGCTACACTAAAAAATATCAAATAAACACTTTTATTTGGTGAATCATATTGTTTTCACCTGTTTAAGCTTTTGTATTATTATAGCTTGATCTTTTCTCCAAACGCTTTTGATGTTGAAAAGATGAACTGATGTATAGTCTGTGTTTGTTTTGTAAATTATGATACAAAAACCTGGTAACAAACTGCTAGTACTTTTACAGACTTTATAATATTATTATTATTATTATTATTTCTTAAACAATATCTTGTCTCAAATTGCTAAAATGCCAATAAAAGTTACTTTGTCAATCTGCAGTAAACATCAAAAGTTGACAGTGCAGAGATAAAAATGCCAATATGCAATTCACAACTGTGAATAAACAGAAAACACCATACAAACCACAAACTACGGAACCTGTTAATTAACATATTTTTACAGTGTAGCTTCTAGCTCATGATTACACAGTGAAAGTTACCCAGTGGAGATTGAAGCAGACTTTTTTGCATCATTATGTTCTGATCATGTATAATGATATGTGTAATATACAGTATAGTATAATGATAATGCTATTATTTGTTCACATATTGCACTGTAATAATAATTTACAGATAATGCTACAACATACCAGAAGCTTGCCAATGCTAATTTACCAGTATCTGGAAAACGTTTTGATGTCTTGATGGTAATTTATCAGTAAAGACTTTTCAGTGCCGGCAACCACATTCAAAAAGGATGCTTTGTGGTTTGATCTGCCATTTTGATTTTGCCCAAAATCACCCATTGTGTGTTCTACAATGAGCCTGATTCATCCAACAACTCATTTTCACTTTTCAGCCCAAATGAGATTGGGTCTGAGCAAAGGCAATGAGGTCAGTGTGAAAAATAATCTTGCGGGCATAATGTTCCTCATACATATTTGAAATATGTGAATGTAATTTGAGCGGGAAGTATGCTTAATCTATTTTTTGATGTTGGATGGCAAATCCATCCTCACCTGTCAAGATACTAATCTTTTTTTTTTTTTTCCTGGAATGTGGGAAACCAACTTCAAGGAGGGAATAGTTTATTTCCCACATTTTTACAAAGCAATTTAAATGCATGGGCCATTTAAATCTTCAAATGACTGACTACATTTCGAATCATTTTGGCTAGGCAAGATTGTTACTAAATATTGGAGCGTACAACAGAGTATTACAGATATAAAGACGTGAAACAAACAGACAAAAAAAGGCAAGATAGGCTGGAAACACAGCAGAAGGGAATTGAAGGTGTGCTGTTTGGAACATGCTGAATGTGTTTTGGAGGCCATACGGACATCCATTGTGTCTGTCCATCTGGTTTTACAGATATGTGAGTCACTATCGAACTAACTTTGATTTCCAGATGGTTGAAGCAACCTGAATTCACAGCTTCCCATAAACACGTCAGTCCTTTCTGTTTGCGAATATAAGCGATTTTAGATGTGTAAAGTGTAAGTCTCTATAGGACGACTGACACTGAGACAACAGATGCTGACCAACAGATCATCAGATTACAGTATATTACCTGTCAGACCCTCTAAGGCTTATGGAAACCTATTTCCAGTGTGTGTGTGTGTGAATGTACGTAAGTCGTAATTATTACTTTAAATGTCATTATCTGATCTTAGCATGTCATAATTTTTTAGGGTTCATCAATGGAAAGAAAAGATAAATTAAACATAAATAATCAGTGCTGACCAACAAATTCACAATCAGACAGGGGTAACACACTAATCTGTCTTAATTGATGTACTGTCTGTTGTCATTGGTTGGCCTCTTTCCAGTGGTGTACAGTAACAAATTACAAATACTCAACTTACTGTAACTGAGTAGCTTTTTAAAAATGTGTACTTTTGCTTGAGTACATCTTTAGTGCGGTATCGATACTACTGCACTGTTTTCCTGCACTGTTTTAACTTATCTAGGTTAATTAGGTTAACTAGGCAAGTTAGGGTAATTAGGCAAATCATTGTATATCGATAGTTTGTTCTGCAGACTATCAAAAAACATATAGCTTAAGGGGGCTATTATATTTGACCTTAAAATGTTCATTAAAAAATTAAAAACTGCTTTTATTCTAGCCGAAATAAAACAAATAAGACTTTCTCCAGAAGAAAAAATATTATCAGACATACTGTGAAAATGTCCTTGTTCTGTTCAACATCATTTGGGGAATATAAACAATAAATAAATAAAAACAATAAATAAAAAAGGGGGGGTAGCTAATAATTCTGACTTCATCTACGGCGATTGGTTAAGTAGAATAATAAATAATGTAATTCCCATCAAATCAAATTGTGCATTTAAAAATCGCATCAAACAGACCAACATCAAGATTTGTTTTATGTAAAACGTGAAGCATTAAAAGTGTCCAAGAATATGTTAAATCTGTACACTGAACAAATGAGAGACTGTTTTAGACTCTTTTTAAACACACACACACTGCATGTGCAGCACTGATAGAATACAAGCTTGTTTACTGGACATCCATAGCTTGTTAGTCAGCGTTCAAAATGCATAATGTAAATGTTACAGCATTACAGCTAGATTTTTGCCATTTAGGTTACACAGATTACACTCCACATGTAAACACATCAACCTGCTTCCTGTCTGATTATAATATAGGAGCATATGTTAATGTAGTGTGTTCTCGCATTAAATTACTCTCACATTTTAAATGTTTAGTTGCTATTATTGGCAACTAATTTAATTTAAGAACTTAATTTAACACTTAGAACACATATAAAATAAAATGGCACTGGTGTAAACTACACTTCAATTTGCAGGATATAAGTTGGCATAATTTACACAGCATAATACAACAATTGAGTATTTTTACTTATACAGTAATTTGCGTAGTATTTAGAGCAGATACATTTATTCTACTTGCACGGTTGTAGTTTTTTTTTTTTTCAAAACTTTTATTCAAGTATGATTTTTCAGTGTTCTTCCTACCAGTGCGTCCGTCTGTGAATTATGTATTCGCCCAAAAGGTAACTAATAAACAAACTGTACTTTTACATTGTATATTGCAATTCCATATAGGAAGTGTAGCTTTCAAAACTTTCCAAAGTTTGGTTTGCATATTGTCTAAAGACTGAACAGTCGATGAGTTTTTTTCTTTGAGTAATAAATTTGTTCTTAGCACCAAAACAATGAACTGCTCAGAATATATATTTATTTTGTCATGATGATGCATTTTAGAGTTATTTCTGAGCATCATAGATAATAAAAGCAGATGCTCATGGCACTGCCAGTATTGAACAAATGTGTTTGTTAAGACAGATACCAGAAAACACAGTGTGGATGTTCATCAACAATACAATGGTGCGAAACCACCAAATTTCCGTGCTGGTTTTAGAAGCAGCTGGGAAAACAGACCTGAAACAGACTGTTGGTAATCTGGTAATCTGGTCTAGAGTTTCAGGCTTTTCCAAGAGGAATATAGGCTCTCATTCATCAAGGCTGACAGACTATATCTAAGCACCTGAGAGCTGCCATCTAATATCATATACTCAAATCCATTCTCATCCAGACATGCCGAGGGTCACATCTTATCCCTTTTTTCAAAAGAAGAGTATCTCTCACAGGCTCCTGTATCAATAGCCTTTTCACATTTAACCTTAACAAGGTATGTCAAAATAACGGAGATTATAGCAGTGCTGATGATAGATGATGTTCATGATGATGATGACGATGATGATGATGATGACATGGACTGTTGTACAGTATTATCACTTATGAGCAAAAGTTTTGCGTTAAACGTGGAAACATTTGATATAGTTAAATGTTGGCCCCCGATAGACATTCTGTTTGACATAACATCTTTGCATCTATATATCAAATAACTTTGATTAGAGTACAGTACTCCCTATAGTATAAAGTCCCACAAGAAATAAAAAGAAAAAAAAAATCAATATTTTATATATATATATATATATATATATATATATATACAGTTGAAGTCAGAATTATTAGCCTCCTTTGATTTTTTTTTCTTTTTTTATATTTTCCAAATTATGTTTAACAGAGCAAGTACATTTTCACAGTGTGTCTGATAATGTTTTTTCTTCTGGAGATAGTCTTATTGGTTTTATTTCGGCTAGAATGAAAGCATTTTTTAATTTTTTCAAGCACCATTTTAGGGACAAAATTATAAGCCCCTTTAAGCTATATTTTATCTTCACTGTCTACAGAACAAACCACTGTTATACAATAACTTGCCTAATTACCCTAACCTGCCTAGTTAACCTAATCAACTAGTTAAGCCTTTAAATGTCACTTTAAGCTGTATAAGCTGTAGAACTGTTTTGAAAAATATCTAGTCAAATATTATTTACTGTCATCATGGCAAAGATAAAATGAATCAGTTATTAGAGATGAGTTATTGAAACTATTATGTGTTGAAAAAATCTTCTCTTCGTTAAACAGAAATTGGGGAAAAAATAAACAATCGGTCTAATAGTTCAGGGGGATAATAATTCTGACTTCAACTGTATATATATATATATATACACAGAAACAAATCTGTTCTGTAGTATGTTTTAGTTTTTACTACAATTATTGATGTATCATAGTATCGTGTCATGAAAACGTAGTACAGTAATGTATAATTTGTTTATTTTACTACAGTGGTTTTATTACCATAGCAGCTATACAATTACTACAACAGATTAATAAAGTACTTTACTATACAATGGTGAAAAAACACTATTTACTGTAAATTGCTATAGTATTTTTTTTTCATGTGGGGTGTTATATACAGTAGTCAACATCTGAAGTGGTTCATCACCTTCATCAAAGTCCTTCTAAAACTACTGAAGAACACCCATTTTAGTTTTAGGACAGTATTGAATTTTTTTTTATCCACTTTGAATGTTGACTATTGTAGTTATTAGAATAATTTAACATACACTTTAAAAAATGCAATTTTTTCAACCCAAATTTGAGTAAAATACATTGCTGGCAGATATTAAGCAGACAGTCTAGAAATACTCTAATTAGTTCTTGGTGAAATTAGGTTTAATTTCGGTTAAGTAGAATACGGCATTACTTGTGGTCAACAAAATGTCTGAAGGGGACCATAAACATAAAGTGTTACGGAAAATATTTTACCATTCAAAGTCAAGCTATTTTAGATATGCATTCAATTGATAAATTTATTGAATTAATAAAAATGAACAAAACTGCTAATATTGAAGACAATCATGCAAGTTAAATTAAAGACTGGGTTTTCTTGCCTATTACAAACATTGGTCTTCAGTCCTCTAAATGTAAATGTATTTAAATAAAGTGTAATCAAAAATAATTTTGCATAACTGCTTTTCTGTTGCACAAACGAAGGATAAATGAAGAACATGCACAGCATGAAAATCATTAATTTTTATAGGACAGAGCAAGACTAACTGGACTGGAGATTTGCCAAGTTGACGGGGAAACATCCAGGAGGATGTAATTGCTTTACTCACCAGCTCCATCTTTTAGTTTCAGGAACTTGGAACGATTTCTCTTAAATCCAACAAGCAAGCTTCATCTCTTCTAAGACACTTGATGAAAATAAATAAATAAAAAAGCCTTTGTTGCATTTTATTCCGAGGCTAATGCTCAGCCACTATAAGCAACAAAGAAAGTCTCTTGCACGTCTCACTCGGGCTGGAGGAAGGTACATGGGGGACTAATTATGCTGGCACAACCTCAACACTCAGTGGGAGAAATTTCTCTCTTGTGGAGAGTTCTGGGTACAGTTAGGCGCCCACTGGTCTGAAACACTGGAATGGGGCACACAGAGACATCATTTGTGGCTCAACTGATCATTTGACTAATGGATTATGTAGTATTAAGATTGTGAAGAGTTTAAAAGTTCAAAAGAGGTTCAAGATAAGATGACACACATGCACATAACTAATATACATACGTATACAGTGCTCAACATATATGAGTACACCTCTCACAAATCTATCTTTTAATATGAAGATACAATATTATATTTGTGCATATACATTAGATTAATCAGTACTGAAGCCAAATCTGGAGCTGATCTAACAAAATAACTTACGATAACGGTGCAAAAACTAGTACACCCAAATTTATGTCATAGAAAAATAATAAATACAAATTTTAAAAAATCAAGAGAAGCAAAAAAATTTAAAATTTAGTTGAAATTGTGTAGGTTATAATTTTTTTGCAATATTTTGCTTGAATTTAATTGTATTATCTTATTATCTTTCAATTTCTAATTATGTTTGGTGATTAAAATATTATTTTTATAAATATATCTGTTTAATAAATCTGTTTTGTTTAAATGCTCCAAAATGCATTGCCTATTCACTGAGAAAGGGATAAAAATATGCATTTTCAAAATGAGGTGTACTCAATTATGCTGAGCACTGTAGTTATAGGTCAACATGTCCAAAAGTACCATATTTTAATAGTTTTTATACATTTTCTTTTTTAAATTAGGCCTGAAGATAACAATCAAACATGTAATTTTAAGGATTTTAACTCTCCAAATTTCAGCATGTTTACAAAATACCACTGTCGTATAAAAAAGAAAAGAAAAAAACAAGAAAATTGGGAGACATGGTGGTTTAGTATTGCCTCACAAAAAAGGTCCCTGGAGTCCTAATTGAGTCATTATGCCTATCTGTGTGGAGTTTGCATGTTTGCATTGTGCAATTGCATGAATTGGACAAAGTAAATTGCCCATGGAGTGAGAGTGTGTGTGAATGCATGGGTGTTTCATAGCACTGGGGTTGCACAAGCTAGTGCACTCTCTAAGCTGGGTTGTGGAAGGAAGGCCGTTTAAAATGAGCCAAAGTAATTGGAAATACATAATAATAATAATAATAATAATATTAATAATATTAATAATACTACTACTACTACTACTACTACTACTACTAATAATAATAATAATAATAATGTTGAACATTTTCAACATTATTTTTAATTGCATTAACAGTTTTAATTGCAATATTCAAATATGAATTTAAAAGATAGATTTGTGAGTGGTGTACTCATATAAACTTGAAGTCAAAATTATTACCCCCCAAGACACTTATATACAGCTTAAAATGACATTTAAAGGCTTATCTAGGTTAATTAGGGTAACTAGGCAGGTTAGGGTAATTAGGCAAGTTATTGTATAACAATGATTTGTTCTGTAGACAATCGAAAAAAAATATAGCTAATAATTTTGACCTTAAAATGGTTTTTAAAAAGTTAAAAAACTGCTTTTATTCTAGCGAAAATAAAACAAATAAGACTTTCTTCAGAAGAATAAATATTATCGGACATACTGTGAATATTGGTGTTTTAATGGAATTTAATGGCGACATTTGAATGAGAGCAATTATTTTTTTGTAGCAAGTGACTATAAAAAGAAATGAGAGTGAAATATTAACATTTCAAAAAACAAAATACACCCTTTTGCTTAAGATGATGCTGTTTGCATTAAAAAAGCCAAATCACCACAAAGACAACAATTCTCCATAAGGATGCACAAGTGTTCAAAGTTTGAAGAGGACATGTGCGGCGTCTATTGGAAATGCATTGTAGTAAGAAATGAGCTCATAGTGCAAGAGAAACTAATTAAAATGCAAAACAGGCCCTAGCGTGAGGTAGCACAACACGACAGCCGCCGTCTCCTCATTTTTTTACACCCTGTTTTGTTTGTTTCACCTATTGGGCAGCTTTCAGATGAGAAAATATTTTGCATGGTGACCCTGATCAAAATGCGGCTGACATTGCAGAGAACAATACCAGTGCATTTAAATGGACGACACGTGCGGCGGCTGAAGAATGGCACTAAATGAAACAGGCTTCAAAGCAGGGTGGCTCAGTCTGCCTTTGTTACCCCGACTTTGTATGAGGATGGATAAAAACCTTGAGTTGATTCTGTGAATATGCAATGGCTTACAACAAATCCCCGGGCTGTGTCAAGAGCTCTCGTTTGAGCCGTTGTGCTTTACAACAGCGCAGCTCCTCTGGGAGCAACGGTTTCAGCATATACGCCAAAGGGTTACATGAATTATCAATAAGAGAGTATATTCTGTTCACTATATATGCTCCGTTCAGTCATTGTAAATGGACAGTGGACTCTTATCACTCTCTGTTGCTGGGTAACAGCCGAAGAGAACTGTTATGCGCTTGTAGTGCCTTTAGAGGGGCCATTTTGACTCATAATTCCCCAAAAAGGCTTTCTGAAAGCATCTTTGGCTTTGTGAGGTAAAACTGGCACCTCTGTACACACAATACAGTGGAACCCATTAAGCCCAAAGCATTACGGACAATTCTTTCTTGGAAAGAAGAACTAATCACATAAACTATCAGTATGCACTTTAGCTCATGACACAGTATTAAACAAGTCATTGTTTTGGCTTTTATCAGCCTTGCAAAATATACACAATTCCCTGCAAAAGCTTAATGGAATAGTTTGTCTAAATCAAAATTTCTAGTTACTTGTACAGTTGCTGTTACCAGCTCAACCTTTATGTTTCATTTAGTTTCTTTCTTATGGAGGTACTCTAAATATCTCCATGGGTCAAAAAATGAGAGGTTTTCAATATTAAAATAACTGCAAACATTGTTTTAAACATTAAAATGTGTCCTGTTTACCTCTGTTTTTTTTTTTTTTTTGTCAAGCCGTTTTCTTGATTTTGTTATGTCTATTGTCATGATTTACAGAACTAATGTGTTAAAATACATTTTAAAAGTTATTATATATCGTCACCTTGGAATTATAAGGTTCTATCTGCGTTCTGAATGATTTTGAGATATTGAGCTTCAAAGTTTTTGCATTCCATAGCAAACAGTATGTGTGTAACATTTGTTTTTTTAAATAAAAAGTCTTAAAATGTAAACAACTTATAAAAAAAAACATCCCATAATGTAAATAAGTTGTCATTTAATAAGAATATGTCAATAACTAAATTTTGACAAAAATGTCATATAGAACCTTATAAATCTAAGGTGACGATATAACTATAGACATTATAATACTAAAATAGAGCAATAATCTTTTGATGGCATATAAAAAATACATTATTTATAAAGTAGATACTGTATTAGGCATGGGACAGTAACCGTTTTCAAGGTATACCACGGTTTGGAAAAGTCAAGCTATACAAATTCTGCTATAAACCATTCCTACGGTATGTGGAATATTTTTTTTATTTATGTTTTTTTTTTTTTAGAGCAATAGTATCTCCAGCAGAAAATATATCCTAATATGCTGTTTTAAATAGTAAAGAAATCTGTGTTTTTGAAACAAATGAAGACAGCAGAAGTCAATGATTCATTTGAATTATTTAACCTGACATGTTTACTGCTCCAAAATATTTTAAATGTTTCTCAAAATAAAATATATTGTGCTTAAAGGGGAAAAAAGTTTTAGTTTTTTTTTACCCAGAGATTTAAAATAATATATACTGTATTTTGATTTAATACCTTTTATATATTTAAATCAACACATGCACACACGCACACAAATTCAAAATCAAAAAATACATTGTATTATATCAAAATTATAGATTTTTTTCTTTTTCTTTTATGCTTAAAATCATTATATCAACTAAAGATAATTTTCCATGAAGATATATTTTACATTTTTTACTGTAAATATATCAAAACTGATTCATAATTTGCATTGCTACAAAATTTTCTTAATATTTAGATGATTTTTTAACTCTCAGATTCCAGATTTTCAAATAGTTAAATAGATCTCCAAATCGTCACCTTAGAATTATAAGGTTCTATCTGACATTTTTGTCAAAATTGAGTTATTCACATATTCTTATTAAATAACAACTTATTTACATTATGTAATGCTTTTTATAAGTTGCTTATATTTAAAAAACAAAAAAGGTTTTATCTACAAAGTTGAACTCTAGCTTGGCTCTTTAAGGTTCTTTCTGTGAGCCAATCAGTATTTCGAATGCACACACGAGGACCAATCATGATCAGCTTTCTTTGTCATTTCGCCGGATTGCTCCATTGACAACTGGAAAAAAAAGAAAAAGAAAAAAAATCTGAGTCGACTAAATAATGCCGCGCCACACAAAATTCAAAAGAAACTGAAAAGATGTGTGTAAATGTGATGATTTAGAAGCATTTTTGATGTTGAAATGAAATGTTAAATTTTACATTACTGAAAAGTTATTTAAAAATTTAATATCCTCCTAGGGCTAGAGTGTCCATCTATATCTATATATATCTATATATCTATATCTATATCTATATCTATATCTATATATATATATATATATATATATATATATATATATATATATATATATATATATATGCATTAAAAAACAGTCAGGAAAAAGTGTTTTATGTAAATTCGGACCACGAGTCCACATATATGGACATCATTTTATCTCTAAAGGACATCATATCAAAAGATGATACTTAGATTTTTATTCTAATTAGGTTCCAATAAGCCCAAATAGCAAAGAGAAATAAAAAATGCATGTAAAAACACCTCGGGCCTTAAGAGGTTATTAAATGTGAAATATTTTTATTTGTGTATATATATAGTCAGTGAACCATTTGTTTAGTTTTTATTAAACTCATTTGCTCATTGTCTGTTTTCTTTTTAAGTCTTTAAATTTGATATTAATCCTTAAAAGGCAAAAACTTAATTTTATTATTGGGGCATATAACTCAATATATCAGTATAATCCAATAGCTCATAAAGTATATAATTCAATAAATATTACCATATTAATTATATAAAATTAACAGATGCACTGGACACAATATTTAGCACAGCCTTGTATGCCTACATTTGAACAAGAAGAAATATTCTTCCTAAAACATGAAACAAATGTTACAGAAAGCAAAAAAAAGTTACTTTCTTACAACACCACTTTTTAATTTTTTTAAATTAAATTAATAAGCAAACTTATTGTATTGCTTGAAAATAAATGCTTCAATGAATGATCTGCAAGATAGAACCGTATAATTCCAAGCGGAAAATGACTTTTTGGAATTAGAAGGTTCTATCTGCATTCGCCTTGCTTTTTCACCCCAATTTGCAAATTTTGATGATTTAGATTTAGAGTAGATTTAGGGTCTCTGTCATGTTCATGTCTGAAAGAGAACTGTCACACACATATTGTTTGCTATATGGAATGCAAAAACTTTGAAGCTCAATATCTCAAAATAATTTAGAATGCAGACAGAACCTTATAATTCTAAGGCGACGAAATATCCAATAACAAAAACCAAACAATAATAAAAAGCTTACCTATTAAGCTTCCATATGTAAATTTTAAAATTTTACTGGTTTTGTGATCCAGGGTCACATAGCTATATACATACAATGGGGCATATTAACTCATGGACATTTTTAAATGTCTTCTTTTGTCTTAAGAATGGAAGCTGTATAAGGCAGGAACGACATGACGGTGACTAAATTGTTATTATTTTTTTGAATAGTCATTATTATTTTTGGATGAGCTATCCCTTTAAGAGTCGTCTTTGTGCCCCAGCAAATTAACAATATCACATCTTTTCATTTGGAGCCGTACATTCAGCAGAACAGTGAGCGGGTCACTTCTAACAAAGGCTGAGCGCAAACGCTGATGTGTTAAAATAGCTCGTCTTTGACATTCACAGAAAGACACCTGAATGGATTACTTTATTATTTTTTTTTACACAACAGCTCCCTGCTAACCTCACACTCTCCACTGACAGGCTGCCTGTGAAAAGCAAACTTAGTCTATGCACCGAGCTCTGTGTCTGCCATCGATTGTTCCCTCTCCTCTCATCTGCAATCCATAGGCCTGTTGCTATGATGCCGTTGGTTTTCTGAAGCGAGCTGAATAGGCTCCACAAAGAGACGCATTTACCGAAGAGAGATGAAGACGCAGCCGCATTCATCTAGCCTTGTTATTCTGTCTCTGAAACGAACGTGTCCTTCCTCTCATGCCCTTTACTTTGTTATGCTCAAAGGGCATAGCGAGGAAAATCCACTCTGGCATCCGTTCGCTCCACCGACGTAAACAAAACAACACTCTTGTCAGATGTACAGCTTCAGTTTCAATACTATAATTTGACGATAAGAGCAAGCTACATATCATGAGAGATTTAGTCCCCTCTTTTCCACCCACTCGCTCATGATAGCTGTTTTACATATTGCCGTTTCATACCCTAAAAGACAGACATGGTTGACTGCAGATAAGAACAAAAGAAAGGCAGCCGATATGAGTCGCTTGCTCCGGCGGGATCAAATCCATCGCCAAGACAATGTGGGTGTAGTTAACATTTCATAAGCTCCGCATTCCTGGATCATTTGCATATGCATCTGTGCATGTTGTCCTCAAACACACCTCTGTCCAAGTCTGTGAAGTGTGTTGGGGGCTGTTGGAAGAGTGGGGAGTTTTGTGATCAACTTAAGATAATGACTTCTCCAACCTTTCCGACAATAAATGTAAAAATAAACAAATAGCTTACCTGACTTATTCTTTTTGTGTAATTGATTTTATGAATAAATATAATCATTAAACATGTTCTTTATTTTCTTACATGTTTGCATGTGACAAATTATTGAAGCACATTTTACAAAACCTCACTTTTTTATAAACATAAAACTATTTCCTGATTTTATTTGTTATTTATTTATTTATTTGTTTGTTTTCTTCTTGGTTTATGTACGATTTTAACACACAAACAAGCACACACACACACACACACATACAGTATACAGATGTGGCCACTGAGAAAGCACGCGTAATGCTGCAATTTGTCATGCGCAGTGCTGCAGCAGCAAAGGCCGCCTTTTCATTTTCTTAAAAAGCCCCTATTATGGGTTTTTGAAAATGACCTTCCATGCAGTGTGTAACAGCTCTAAGTGAATGAAAAAATTCAGCTGAGGCTTAAATCTGAAAGTGCATCGTCTATAAAAGTGTTGATTCTGTAACGAAATAGTCGACTCAGAGTCGAATAAATGAATCAAGTTGGGTTTGAATCTTTTTGCTTGAATGCGTTGTGACGCCTGCTGCACTGCGGCTTGTTTGCTGTGTCTCTGTCTGTTTGTTTTGCTCCCTCTACAGATGTGCTGCAGCAGTGCCGGGTATAATCAGGTGGATGGAGAACAGCTGAGTTTAAGTGTGCGCTCTTATATCAGCGTCCTGCTCCTGTTTGAGGGAGAATTTTCAACATCGATATGGTACATCACCAAATATGAAGTGCCGGATCCGGTAAAACGTGAACGCGCCTTTCCCTTCAGTAGATCATGACGCAAAGATGACGATCACTGACAGATGGAGATTTGGCTGTGGGAAATAAACGGTTGAAGTTCATTTTCACAACAATACCACTGTATTGCGGTGTTTGATTCTGATTTTTAATACAATAACCTACGCTGAAACATGTGATTCGCTGGCCATTTGCTATTAAAGAAAAGAGCAGCAGAGACTATTAATGTATGGGACTTTGTCAGACTTCGACAAGGACTTTATCAGTAACTGTTGCAGTTCACAGGGATGCAATAAAGCAATGCAGTTAAACACCAGCATATTACTCTACTTTTAACACTACCCCCAAGTAATAAAAACAACACATAGGGTTGGGTGATGTCGACTAATTTGGCATCGTACGATGTCAAATGTGAAACATCGTGATGGACGATGGCATCGTCGTCATAGGCGGAGGTGAATTAATTATTTATGAATAATTAATTAATTAAAAACTAATTAATTATTTGTAGCCTAGAGTTTCAACTACCTGACCTGCATGGTCTTTATTTTACCCATATCCAAATCATAAATAAATAAAGATAAGTTACACACAAATTACCACTTGCCAATCACTTTTTCCGCAGGCTCTGGCATGAATAGGCAGAGTGATCTGTTTCGTTATAATGGCGTCCACAAACATGGTTGGTAAAAAAGGTGCACAACCAACATGAACCAACCAACAATATCTGAGGTTTTTGCTAAAATTACTAAGTACAAGCGTGAAAGTGAAAGATTGAAGCAGTGTACTGACGCTGTGACACGTTACCTGATAGATTCAAAAGTCATTAGATAGCAGTGGTGGAAAGAGTACTGAAAAAACATACTTAAGTAAAAGTACAATTACTTGCCTAAAAATGTAGTGTGAGTAGAGTAAAAGTATCTGTTGTAAATATTACTCAAAGTATGAGTCAAAAGTACTCATGAGTAGTGAGTAGTGAGTATTATGCTGTCAAAAGCTGATATGTTTACATGTAATTTGTTGATGTGTGTGTGCAAATGTAACATTCTGTTGTGCATTTAGTTATTGCCCAGCAGGCACACATCATAAGTTGTTAATATTAGGTTAGATTTAGGTCATGAAGTCAGGTGACCAAAATTCAATGTCTAGCCAGCGTCTAAGGACAAAGTTATTTTAGTGTCCAATAATGACGTCAAATGACATTGATATTTGGTTGATTTTAGGTTGTTAGAAAGTGACAAAAATCCAATGTCGAGCCAACATTTTAAACCAACATCATATTGACGTCAAATACTGACATTTATTCGTCAGGTACGGCAACCAAAATCCAACATCTAATAGACGTCATAGTTGTAACCTCCACACAATATCAAGCTGTAACATCATTAGACGTTGATATTTGGTTGATTTCAGGTTGGACGTTGGACATTGAGGTAGGCCTGACATTTCCAAACAAAATGCAACATCCCCATGACGTTAGGGTACAATGTCAATCTGACGGCAGGTTGACGTCTTGTGCCTGCTGGGTGTTTAAGGCCATTTCGATCATCATACAGTAAATATCCGTCATCTTCTCATCAGTGACATGGATCTAAACAGTCTCTGAGTCAATGCGTGTAAAGATTTTGACCGTCTTCTTGTACACTTTTAATCAGTGGCGGTTCTAGACCAGAGTAACTGGGGGGCCGGGCAGGGGCCACTTGTGCTTTTAGGGGGCACACTTTAACATACATCACAAAATACTAAAACAATTATTCGAAGTTATTGTTTTCATATATCACTCTGCAATCTTCATAAACAAGCTAATTAAATAACTTAAACTCAAGATAATCTTCCATGTTCATTAATTTGACAAGTAACTTTGTATTGTAGCGGATAACACATTTCTAACATTCAAGTACATCAAGACACATTTTTGCACCTGTAAACTTTAACAGATGGTTGAAGTCAACTTTTTTGCCCTCCCGTTAACTTAAAATAATGCTTTCCAAGTGATCTTTAACAAGCCAAGGAGATTTTCACAGTATTTCCTATAAAACAAAAAAATATATATATTCTTGAGTCATAATAAGTCTTATTTCTTTAGTTTATTTCTTAAATAAAAGCAGTTTTTAATTTTTTTAAAAACTATTTTAACGTCAGTATTATTAGCCTCCTTAAGAAATATTTACTGTATATTTTTTGACTGTCTACACAACAAACTAGTTCTACAATAACTTGACTAATTATTCTAACTTTCCTAGTTAACAAGTCTTTAAATTACACTTTAATCTAAATTAAAGACTACAGAATACTTAAAGGGACTTTGTCTGAATACAACTTGCAAAATCTTGCAAAATAATTAACTAAAATATTCTGCACTGACTGTCACCATGGGACAGATAAAAACGAAGTTATAGAAATTAAACTATTGTTTGAAAACGTGTTGTAAATAATCATGTGTTGAAGACTCGTGCTTGATGTCACAACTGAAAACAAAAATGAATGAAGGCAAACTAAGCGAGATGAATATTATACCTTTACATGAGCGTGACTGAAAACTAAATTTAATCATTGTGTTACATCTGTTCTCCGGCACTTGTTGACTGTTTGTATGTTCAAGACTGCACTTCCTAACGTAAAACTATTTACACTCAATTTCTGATTAATTATAGCCTCTGCATAGCCGATGACTTCCTATATTAAAAGTGGTAAAATAACTATTGAAAACAGAAGTCTAATATAATCAACAGTGGACATTTTGATAGTTTTTCACAACATGAACATGACTGAATCTTTTTATTACCTGTGTCAATTTGGGGGTTAACTTTTGCCGAATGCGGGGAATTGATGCACGCATCACCGTCACTGACAGAAAGAGCGAGTGCGCGGCTGCGCGCGACACCGAGAGCGCGCGATAGAGGCCTCTGTCAGTGTTGCCAGATTGGGCGGTTTTCTGAGCACATGAAAGTGTGTGTGGCTGTGTATGTGGCTGTGTCTGTGTGTGTGTGTGTGTGGTCACGTGATGTGCATTTTCAGCAGACGGAGGGCTGTTCAGAAATGCTAGATAAAACACGGTGTCAATGTGAATCATTTTCGTTCTAAAATGGCATTTTAAAACTAAGACATATTAGTGTAAACGGGGCCTGAGTGGGTATTTTTCGCGAGCGAGTTTGCGACGGGGGCGGGGCGGAGGATCGGCGATGCCGGCTTAGCATCGTGTTGTCTATCGGCATCGTCTATCGGCCCAACCTTAACGACACCCATTCAGTATTGATCCACACAGTGACAAAAGTTGAGCTATTCTGAAAATTGACCATGCCGCTCGTGTGAGGAACAGCTGACAGTGGCCATAGCAACGACAAACAGCAGAGGATCGCGAGTTCAGAAACGCATTTAAACCGGTGAAGAAAGAGGCACGCATTGCTTTTTTTAATGTGGTTTTGGACGCAATATGTAAATAGGCCCATGAAGGTTTAACCTGAGAGATACAGTGCAAGCACTGATCTATAATAGATACTGTACGTGATTACAAGCCATGATAAGGCGATTACAACTTACAACACACAATTAAACACATCTTTTGCAAACTACATAAAACGAGGCAACAATTTTAATTACACTTCCATGTTAATTGCACATGTTATGATCCGGAAAGAAGAAGAAACTGGTCCCTGTGAACTGATTGGCTGATAGCAGTGCGATATTCTGCCAGTAACAGCACTCATCCAGCCTCTTAACCTTACACCCTTGTGTATTACTCCACCCACATACAGCAACAAGCAGAGGACATTCTACAGTTTGACAAATATTGCTGCTTTTGGGCAACATAATGTACTTTTGAGGCTTTTTAATTGAGAATGTAGTTGTTTAGATTCCAACTATGCAGTTTATTTATAATGATAGTGCCTATTTTAAAATATGTATAAATTCTGAGAGACAGCTTGTTGGCGGCCATTAGCCTGTCTTTGAGCAAAGACAGTGGACGATGTTCGTCCACAAGATGGCAACTGCATAATAAGCCCTAAGAGAAAACCAGCATAATTTCAAACTACACCTGATAAAATTATTATTAAACAGGTGAATGACATTCTGAATCGATCTCTCTCTTTTGTATGTTGTAGTGCTGTATTTATACCATAGTAATATTGTGATCTCCCGATTGCATCAGAGAAATACTGGGAGATCTCTCTGTACATTTCATGCCGTTCAGCCTTATAATCCTAAAATGTGAGCAAAATCACCTGTTTTGTCATCACTTTAGACATTACACTAGAGAATCATTTAAATGCTAGCTCTAAAGTTACGTTGGTGAAGTAGCAACGATTTCTGCTGTTCTTACATCAACTGCAGATGTGAATGAGTGGTGGAAGAAAGTAGTTCCTATTAAAAAAGGGTTTTGAGACACACTGTGTTTGATTTTATTTTATACACACAATTATGCTGTCGAACTGTTGTATAGATGCAATATCACACTCAGAGCAGTGCAATGTGGCTGTATATCGTCAATATACAGCCACATTGCACTGCTACTTCTGTGATATTGCTCATATATATCGCAGCAAAGCAAAATATCGCAATGTCAGATTTATCCAATATCGTGCAGCCCTACAACACACTTTGCACACATTCTTGATATTCAATTGACAATCATTTAAGTCAATCATTTAAAACATAATTTTATTGACATCGTCTCATACTGGACTTTATTGAAGACATTTATTTTAATCTAAATCAATAAACAAACAAATAATCCAGTAGCAAATTAAAACTAGCTCCAGGATAAATCTACAGAAGGATCCAGTAACACGCTGAATGCTGAAGTGTGAATCTGGCAAGCGATTAACAGAAGCTGTTAAAGTGTTTATGTGCAGAGAAGAGCTCTTGTGTTTTAAACATGAGAGCAGAGGTCAAGCTCACACCTGTCCACACTCCAAACTCAGAGTCTGCATGAGAATGATTTCCAGAGAGCCATCAAAAACAACTCACATTTTTCACGTCGCTGCTATCCTCACAGAAAGCATACTTACTGTGCTTTCACTCACAAACACATAGCAGGTCGTGCATTCTATAGCTCTCTATGTTATTTTCTATGATCTATCATCAGCCAGTGTGGGTCATGTTTGAAAATGTAATTGTTATCGACAGGGTCACAGGGCAGAAACAGCATAGGTTTAGTATTGATCATCTGAAAATCTGCATCATTTACGTCAGCGACTAAAACACCTGCGGGCCACGATGCTCGCGGTCATTTATCTTCCCACCGCTAAAAGCTGACCTAGCAATCGATACAACCCCAACACACAGGTATCAAAACAAGCCAAGATCGAGCCGCTGCTGCTGATTTACTCGCCACAAAAAAAACTTTTACAGTTGCATTCAATTAACACCAGGCTGTAAACAAATCTGAACATAAACAGTGGGAATGCGCACACATTTGGACTGCAAATGAAATCAGCCAACTTCAGCAGCGCTAATGCTAGAATGATCACCAGCCAAAGCAAGCAACTGAAATGCAGCGGGAATAAATAACGTCCGTTTAATCCCTTAAAAGAAGGGCAGAAAAGAAAGGGAATAAAAGTTACACGCTTGGGATTACAGTTGTTCCCCGAGTAGCATTTAAACCTCCTCGGCTGCATCATCTTATCAATCACTTGCTAAGCACTCAGGACATCTCTGAATACATTAATTTTCACTGATGTCAGCCACAAAGGGAGACAACATGAAATACGAGCAAAGCCCCGGTGAAGGGCTTTCTTCTTTGACTCCACTGAAACCAATCGTGAGTGCATTAATTCTGCGCAGCTGCAGAGCAGAATTGTAATCTGCTCTCGGTCTCCTTTCTCTTTCCTTTTTTTTATTTCCTCACCCCCAAGCAGACTTAGCATAATGCTGCTGTGTCTTAGCGAGAAGCCTTCAGGCAGTTAGTATTGCTCACTGACGGCAGGCTTTTGTCCACCTAAAGGATCGTTCCCTATCAAGGGCTTCTCACAATAAATGTGGGTCAGTTTACAGCTCGCTGTGTTTTCACTCCATTGAGCAGAAGTTCACAGTAAATCTAATCGCTTATTGTTTTAACTCAACGCATTCCATGCACACTTAACGGTCAGATGTCACACTAAACAAATGAATAAAACGGGGCATTTGGAGTACGCCATTATTTTGTTGACCTTCTTTTGTGTGAAGACGAGCAGAGGATCCTCTGGAGTGTTTGGGATGGTGGGGATGATAGGCACTTACTCATTTGTGCCGCTCATTGCATTCGGTCGAAAAGTGGATCTGAAGCAATTTCTCATGGCAGCAAATATGAATAATAACAATCCCTGGTGATGCATAATTACAGCAACCTTGTAGAGCAAGGAAAGGGCAGAGCAGCAAGAGCTATCTCTTCTAAAAACTATTTACCATACTTAATATTAAACTATGGAGCATATTTGCATATTTAGCATTTGGAACATTACGTACAGTCAAATACAGTACAAGGGCTAAACCATTCATAAGGGTCAACCATTAAGCCTGGTTTATACTCGACGCGTCCGCTAGTTCGCTTCAGTGCACACGGTGAATGTGACGTCATCGCGGTGTTAGCGGAAGTTCGCTTTGGGTGCGCGCGACATAATTTTGGCTGGCGGTGCGCACAGCATTTTTTGAGACTCGGGCGAACAGTTCACGCAGCACCGTGTTTGATTTGAGTTGAATATGAAACACTTTGAGGACATTTTGTCTGAAACGGGTATGACTGTACAGACATCTTTATGATCCATGATCATAGAGATAGCCAGATGATCAATAATTCTTGGCTGAAAATAGCAACAGCAGTGGGAAAGGAGGAAAGTTTTTGTTAAAAGGTTTGGAAAAACCTGAGGAATTGTTAAAGCCAAAAGAGGCCATGGCAAAAGTGGAGACCCAGATACGCAATAACAGAAATATGTTTTTTCACCATTCATAGGTTTTACACGGATGTATACAATACAGTTTAGAATTTAAAACAATTGAATAGTTACAAAACTAAAATGAACAAATTAGTGCTTTGATAACTGGAAAGGAATATTTGAACCTGTCGGTTTACAGTATTCTGATGCCCTGTTTTTATAGGCTTTATTGGTGATAATGGTCAGGAATGTTGGACCATTATTACCTTTTTGGCATAAGAAGAAGACAGAAACTAGCCAGACAGTAAAGTGTGAATTCTGGAGTGGGCTAAATCTAAAAAAAACATTTGTATTTTAAGTAAGTGTGCTTTTTTTTTGCTTTTATTACTATTTTACTAAAACTTTAATAGGTAAAACTGTTCGAGATATGAACAAAAGCAAGTGATGCATCAAATTTTGATGAAAAAAAAAATCTTGGTTTGGATGAAGGGTTATAAAAATCCTTATAATCATTAAAATAATTTATAAAAACAATAAAAATAATTAGTTTAAAAATATTGAATGATATTAATGATATGACGTAGTTCCGGAAACTTTCTACTTTTTCTGTTTATCCACCTGACTTTACGGTCAGTTTCTTTTGATCGCCCCCTGTTGTTTTAAAGAATATCACAACGGCGAATGCGGCAAGTATAAAAGTCTCATCCGTTTCGCAAGGTGCGCGCGCAGTCAGCAGAGGTGCGCGTTGCGGCGCCAGGCGAAAGTATAAATCCAGCTTTAGGCTGGCTTTAGATTTAACACAACTGGATCAAAATTAAATTTATAAAGTAAATAGTCATGAAACCTTGGGTGAAATAATGAAAAATAAAAATTACAATAAAATTATAGAGAGGTCACATGCTAATGGAGTCCCAGATAGCCCAAGCTTGGTATATAAAAATTTATTTTACAATACAATTTTAATATATTATTTCTGACTTTTCATAAGAAGAAATATAACACGAAGGCCCAATCCCAATTCTACCCCTTAGCCCTTTCCCTAGCCCTCGTTTTGCATGTTCAAGTGAAGGGGTAGGGGTGTCCCAATTCTCTTTAGCTTGAAGGCGTAGGGCTAAGGGGAAGGGCTTACCCCTTGAAATGGAGATTTTTCAGGACCACACTCAAAACCAAGGGGTACGAAAATTTTCCAGTATACACCAGCCACAACGGCAGCATGGCTGCACACGGAAGTAAGGAGATGGACAAATTAGTATTTTTGTCATTATTACAAATTTTTACAACAAACAAGCACATGTTTTTATTCATAACTGCGTTCGTGTTTTATCATCATGCTTTAAAAAAAAAAACGCTAAAATAAAAAATGCTAAATTTTGCTATCTGTAATCTATAATAATAACTTCTGTATAGTAGTCCCACAACATACTTTCACTCGATGACACTCGAATACCCTGTCAGAAAAGTCTAGAGGCTGGGAATGACCTTTTTACAGTGTCTGGTATAATGTTAATTTTGTTTCCGTGTGTTGACATATGGCCACGGTGTAAATGCACAGTAACGTTACAGTTACGAGCTTATTGGCACATTGTATATCGTTTTGATAACATGATATCATTGCCTTCAGTGATTTCCTGAAGATAAATACCAAAAAATAATGCAACTGGAATAACTACAGCAGTCGTGATCATCGATCTCATATAAAGCAAGAGATCGCGATGACATATGACGATGTGTGCAGGTGTTGTAGTGCTGTCCCATTTCTTAGGGGTAAATTTTGAAGCTCTTCCCCTTCACACTCTGTTTCAAGGGCTAAGGGGACGGGGTAAGGGTACAAAAATAGAATTGGGATGGGTTCTAAATGTCTTCAGTCCTGCTCCTTGTGACCCACCATCCTGCAAAGTTGATTTCTAACATGCTCCATTGCACCTGTGTATTACCAAATAATTCTGAAAAGCCTGAGTAACTGCTTCAGCTAATTTAGAGTTGGAGCTGAACTCTGCAGTAAATTAGCTATGTTGCCATCTACCTATTTTTATGTGCATTTTGGATATGCGCATTGATGGAAACGCCATGATGCACATTTTTGAAAAGTTTTGAAAATGCACATAAAAAATGTATGTGCATAACTGAGTAGAATAAACTTTTCATTCGATAAGAAAAGATGCGCACGAACTATGATGGAAACACTTTTACTGAACAAATTCCAGTATGTACATTAAAAAAAGGTCATGTGTTTTTGTTGTAAGAGATCATGTGATGATAAAAATGTGTGTGAATGGATAAACCAGCAGGCTGAGCACACTGTAAAACATCTGAAATGTTGTTTTAGTCATTCTAAAACACCTTAACCATTTCAGTATTAGTGTTATTATATTATTAATTACCTCTAGAACTGTCAAGTGCGTCTGCGCTCTGTGTCTCATGGCTTCAAACGCCACCACGCGCTCATTGCGTGTCAGCATTTCATCTTCTGAGGTGCAAGTCATTTATTAAATAAAGAAAAGATTCACGCTGCTTCTCCCACCGCAGCAAATTCCGTCTTTACTGTTGATATTTGGAGCCAGCTAATCAGGAAGTGACGATTTTGTTCTGACTCATTGGATGGAAATGCTGCTTTATTTGGATGACTTTTATGTGATATTCCTTTGAAATAGATAGGTAAAATTAATCAAATGATTTGAGTTAGAATTAGCTATCTAAATCAGTAAGATGTACATTTATTTAATAGGTGTAATGTAATAATTTAATATTTCCATTTATTATCAAAGTCAATGTTAAACAAAGTCGTTTTTACAGTTTTATTTATTTATTTATTTTAATTCTTTGGTGCACCAAACTGTTCTTGTAGCTTCATATGATTGTTGAACTGCTGAAGTCACATGAAATGATATGAGGCTGGGTAATTTATAACAGGGTTTTCTTTTTTATGTGAAGTGACCCTTTAACATAAGATTACTGTATAAAGCGCATGAAAATTACTTTGGGATGCATGTACAAGTTAAAACAAAAGAAGCTGAATTGTCTCACATTACAGTCTCCAAACCAAATGAGCAGGCAACCCTGCAAAGGGCAATTAAAATAACCAAGCCTACATCCTGAAAAATACATTTTAAAAAAAAAAAAGTATGAATAAGCCTTTTATACATGCAATTTTCAGAAGATATTGGAAAAAATACTTTACTGACATTCTTAATATGACTGTTAAATTTCAGCTCAGCATCAAAAAAATGAAAAATAAATAAAAATAAAATCAAACCCTGTTCTACACCTGCACAAAAGTTAAAACTGCAATCATTCACTGTAACTTTAAAATATTGCACCTGTTTACTGCAGGTGCAGTACCAATCAATAAAGAACATTTTCAGGAAATTAGCACTTGTCATCTAGAACAGTGTTTCTCAACCACATTCCTGGGGGACCACCAGCTCTGCACATTTTCCATGGCTGCGTCCGAAATCACATACTTCCATATTACATAGTATGAAGTACGCTAAAAACAGTATGCAAGCCGAGTAGTACGTCAGAACTCATAGAATTAGAAAATCAATATGCAAGAAGTACCCGGATAACTTACTACTTCCGGTGAGATTCTGAAGTATGCATCCGATGCACGCTGAGCTATCCCATGATGCCCCGCAAGAGAATTCATAAGGGGAGTGAATCAACACAACTGACAAGGGTAGGTCACGTGATCATGACAAAATGGCGGATGTAGTACATTCATACTGCTCACATTCATACCGTATAGAACATACTTTTCTTATGGCCGAGTAGTAAAAATATTCAAAGACATTTTATATTTAAATCTAAATGCAGTTCCTACTGAGTAGAAGGTGGTTTCAGACGCAGCACATTGCTGCATCCCAATTTGCATACTTATACTACACCCTAAAAGTATGTACTTTATGAGACTGAAAGAACTGCAATGGTGTAACAGACAAACACTGACTACGTTTACATGGACATCAGTAATCGAATTATTTGCTTTAATCTAATTAAGAGAATAATAAGACTAAGGTGTTTACATGAGTTGCTTTTTGAGTGTTACTTTCATGATCACGTTTTACATGTTATAGCACATAATTCGATTAACGTCATTGCGTCACCGCACTATCCTCATTCATCCGCGAGTTTCATGTAATTTTGAGTGTTTCATTTTTAATTTGTCGACTTTAACTGCAGTTTGGCACTTTCACTTTCATTCACGAACGTTTAAGGCACTCCCACCGTGACAAACGAGATATTGGATGCAACTATGAACTGCTGGAAGAGTTGTTTTAGTGGAAGTTCATACCGCATGCTGAATGGAAGAAAAAAAACCTCCGCATTTCACGATGCAGGTGTCTGTGGTCTGCACTGACTCGGTAGGTGCAAAGAGTGTCAATCAGCCGTGCGTGTGTGTATGTGTGTGTGTGTGGACTACCCTGTCGCAAAAAGGAGTTTAAAGTCCTACATGACGGTAATAGTTCGATTAAGGTGTTTACATGTCTGTACTGCACTTCAATAACGCGACTAAAATCGGCATACTCCACATGTCTTAATTCGATTTCTCTTTAGTTCGATTATGACCTTAATCTGATTAAATTAATCAAAAATCGCTGTTTACATGGTCGACTCTTAATCGCATTAAAATCGGATTATTGGTGTCCATGTAAACGTAGTCATTGATTGGGAAACACTGATCTAGAATGTCCTCATGTAAGAATGTAAGTTTAGGCTACTGATGTGTACATAACAACTTGTAGCTGTACAAATCAAGTTTTCCTTGAAAATGTCATATTGAGAATTTCTTAAGAATGTTTTTGGAATAATTAAGATTGTTTGGTTGGTTGATTGATTGATTGATTGATTGATTGACTTAATGCTAAACAAACTTGTCACAGAATGTGTTGTTCCTTTTAAAATGTAAGACACAACGCAGAGAAATTGAAAAGAACACGTCTTCCAGAGTATTTGATGTTGAAGTTGTCAAACTTGACACAGATTCTTAAAAATTCAGCCCTCGTAAAAAGCTGTGAGACGTCCCGCAAACATCGCATGTTTGCAGAAAAAAACAGTTCAGCACAGTGCAACCCAAAAACGTGCTCTGTGTTTGTCAATAAATTTCTGAGAAAAAGAAAGGTAACTAAATTTGATGAAATGAGAACCCCACAGAAACAGTGTTATTTATCCGGTTGGCTATTATTGAGCAGCTATCTTTTATAGATGACAGTGATGTGAAGCCTTGACCTCTGCAGTCCTTTCTCTGGGGTATTTTTCCTCAATGTTTGTTTTCAATAACATACTGGACTACAGGGAAATAACAGTTTGAGGTCGTGGAGCATTGACAATGAATATAGGCCACTTACATCTCCAGAATCAAAATTCAAAACTGCTCGGTGATTGTCAAATTCACAGTGTGCATTTGAAAAATAGTTTCTGTAGAGGATTCTGAATAAATTGCGCTCTACTGATAGCATCATTTATTTGCACGTGCTGTCTGCATTGTTTTAGCAACCCATTCACTAAAGGAATTATGCAAATCAGGTAATGAAGCAAATGCGCCCCCCAAAATTGTGCTGAGGTGTTTCACTAAACACAACAGAAAACTGTCTAGAGAATTATTCAGGAAATGGGAATTATACTGGAGATAATTCTACAAGCAGTTGTGTATATTTTGGGTTTTAAAGTGAGTAAATTTACACAATGTGGCAAAATGCATCAGAGTGTTTTTGATTGATTGATTGATTGATTGATTGATTTTAGGATTTTATTTTTTATATGGAAATATGAAATTAATTTATTAATGATAAATTATACTTTTCCGGGCAACACGGTGGCGCAGTGGGTAGCGCTGTCGCCTCACAGCAAGAAGGTCGCTGGTTTGAGCCCTGGCAGGGTCAGTTGGCATTTCTGTGTGGAGTTTGCATGTTCTCCCCGTGTTCGCGTGGGTTTCCTCCAGGTGCTCCGGTTTCCCCCACAGCCCAAAGATATGTGCTGTAGGAGAATTGGGGTAAGCTAAATTGTCCATAGTGTATGTGTGTATGTCCTGGTCCTCCAGGTTGGGGGATGGGGGCTAACGATCCACCTCATTAAAAAAATAATAAAAAAAATAGATGCTATGAAACACAAATATGGTGTGGCTAAATGTCAACTTTAAAATAAATGGCACTGGGAGTAAGTAAGTAAAATGATACTTTAAGCATTTTGAGATGTTAAACTATGTTTAAAGGCGATATATAAAATAGAGTTTATTATTACTCTTATTATAGTATTATACTTCATTATCATCATTGTCATTGGCAGAACTGAGCATAATACAATCCAGTTTATAAACTGTAAATTCAATAAAGTTTAAACATAACAGAATATGAACTTCTTATATACTGTAGTGCTTGATAAAATTAATATCACGTTTGCAATCCTTGCAATTGCTATTCAAGAAAAAAAAAAAAACACATGTGATATTGAACTCATTAGCCTCTTTCCCACAGTGATACTGGTAAATATCCTGAAGATTTCCAAAACAACTTTACCGGAAAATGAAAAAAAATGCTGTTCACACAGGCAAGGACGTTCTGGAATTTTTCATTTCATTTTATCTATTCCAAAACACCAGTAAATTCTGAAATCATTAACCACAAACAGCCTCTAAAGGGCTGCGCTTGTATTTGTGAATATAGAACGGGTCAGGCTTTTGTTGATGGTTTCACTTTTATTTAAGTCTTCAGCAGTCATGCACCTGCTTTGTCCCAGAGACATAGCTAACCGCAGCTAAATGTTTACACATTTGACTACGTTACAAATTCTGTGGATGGATAAGTATTGTGAACAACTTCGATAAAATCATGGATAAACACGTTCGCATGTCGAGATGTACTGTGTGTGTGTGTGTGCTGGTGCTCACCGGAGCACTTCTTCATGTACAAGAAACTTGAAGAGCTTGAAGGTAAACAATCATTGGTTTATCATTAGCATCTTATCAATATTTTTTCCAGTTGCATTTAGGAAGAACATTGAAACATTATCTGACTAACATCTAGCAGCTAAATGTGTCTGCAAAAATCTTCGAAGGCTTTTATTTTTATAAACAGCATAGATGTGAATGTGTCTGAATGTTCTGATTGGCTGGAGTAGACGTCTCACTGCGCTTTTTCCATCATTTTTTCTTCTGTGTTCAAACAGAGTAGCATTCTGGCAAATTATCGGTAATGTTACAACTTCTCAACTTCGGAAAATTGTCAGAACGAATTTACTGGTATTTTTAAAAAGGGCCCATTCACACATGATCCCTTACCGGAAAGCTGCCGGTAATTTTCCAAAAAGGTCTGTATGTGTGAAAGGGGCTATTGCTGATGTGAATATGCAAATATAAGACTTATATAAGACAAATATAATATTTTGAATTTTAGGAGCATGTAACTACATTCTATATGCTTCACTGTGAGTCATTGTCCTGCATTATGTTCGTCACCAAGAAACTGTACACTGAAAAAAGAATTCTGATGATTTTTTGGATTTGTGGAGTTTATTTCTAAACTAATTTCGAGAGGATCACGTGCTTATGATTGCTCGTTTTGAAGAATCCCCCCTTCCACCCCTACTCCTCCTCCTTTTCTAGATGGGTGGCACAGTGGCCCAGTGGTTAGCACTGGCCATTAACAAAACAAGCAGACGATTCTGTGTGGAGTTTGCACGTTCTCCCCGTGCTCGCGTGGGTTTCCCCCAGTTTCCTTCCACCGTCCAAAAACATGCAACTTAAGTAAATTGACTAATCCAAATTAGCACCATAGACGGGCTCTTAGCAGGTAGCTATCTCTTAAGAGCAATATCTATATGTTCATTAGCTTCTACAGCAGGGGAGTTCTCGAGTTCTACCTGAGCTCAAAATCCCCTCTCGCCTTGCAACGGGAGGGAGCCCCAGGCTCGATGATCTTTTGAGCTCAGGGCTCTCTCCCGGGACAGCATGCCAAACAAGCTTTATAATCAATCATCAGCTAAGTGTGAACTCTTGAATTTACATTTTTTTTAAGTTACATGGTTGTAAACAATTTATTTGGGCTGAATTTATACAAACTAATTAAGTTGAACATTACTGAATTTAATTTCTTTGTTTAAATTCAACGCATATAAATTGTTTGCAACAATTGTAATATTACAAATTACAAATGTAATAATCACAAAAACGATAACATAAACTATAATATACACAGTATTTATTTATTAATAAACTAGTTCTTCTTGAAGTCTGCTGTTTCTCTGTACTTTTAATTACCTAATTAAAGTTGACATTTTCATTACTTATATACACACTTTTTCTCCCCGCACATCCCCCCACAAAACTTCATTACACTCTTGGCTGTAGACCATTTGTTATAACTTCGAGGAGCTTTATTTTGAGTAATAACTTGCCAATTAATTAATTATGCCTTCAATTTTTTTTTCTTTCCTTTTTTTTTTGTACTGTGATCGGAAATTCTTTCAGACATGGATGTTTTCTCAGAGGATAAGCTTAAAAAGTCACCACAGAAAAGTAATTGCAAGAAATTGTGACTTTTAATGACCCCGTTTTAAAACTTAAACATTAATATCCTTCGGCTTAGTCTCTATTTCAGAGTTCGCCACAGCGGAATGAACTGCCAACTACGCCAGCATATGTTTTATGCAATGGATGCCCTTCCAGCTGCAACCCAGTACTGGGAAACACCCATACACTCTCACATTCACACACACACACACACACACACTCGTACACTATGAACAATTTAGTTTTATTTAATTCACCTATAGCGCATGTCTTTGGACTGTGGGGAAACCGGAGCACCCGGAGGAAACCCACACGAACACGGGGAGAACATGCAAACTCCACATAGAAATGACAACTGGCTCAGCTGGTACTCAAACCGGTGACCTTCTCGCTGTAAGGCGACAGTGCTAACCACTGAGCCGCCATGCTGCCTATAGACATGTAAAAAGAAAAAAAAAATCTGCAATGAACTCAATTGTTGACATACATTTAGAGAGCAAGTTTATGAACACTTTTTTTGCACAATGCCTAAGTTCAACAAACTCATACTTCTCACCTCCGTCATTTCCATTTAGATACACATGGTTTTATTTTACACTCAAGAGACTTGTCTTACTTTCAGTGGAGCCTTAAGGGGGAAACCTTAAAGATCCCTTCCGCTGATTTCCCAAACCTCCCACTATTGTTATCAACCTGACCCAACCCTCTTCCCTAGACAGAGAAATACTTACTGTAAGATGTGTCACTCCATTACTTGACTATTTACGTCCTGAAGAACTTACACTCTGATCATTCAGATGTGAGGTGGAGAAGTATTATTTATTCATCAGAAGAGTGTGGGTGTGGAGCACGACTCTGCCATCTCTCTGGCCTGAGGGAAACTGCGTCCTTGTAATGCAAATTAGGCATTGTGCCGCCTGAGCTTCCGAATGCTCTGCAGGGCCCTACCTGTGTCCTCTGGGCACATGCCTCATTTGCACACGTTTAACACAAATGTTGTGTCAACTTAGACAAGTTCAGTTCTTGTCACCTTTGCCACTTTAATGTTTCGGCCTATTTAAAGACTTGTTGCTTCTGATGCTTCTGCATGATTAAATAAATGTAAAAAATATATTCATTAATAAATAAAATAATAAAATAATATAATAAAATAAAAATAAAAAACAAATAAAATAAAATATAATAAAATAAAATAAAATGCACAAGCTGGCATATACTGTAGATATCAGCTATAAATGCTATTTTAATGTTATCGTTATTGGTCCGATGTCAAAATTAGGCAGATATCTTTAAGCCAATAGACTACGTAATTGTACAGAACTGCCTGCCTCGCGAATGTTTGGGTCGAACTTGTTTAGGCTTGTCCAGTGCACTATAACAGAGCTTTCCTCACATTATTTATTCCTTCAAAGACCGTCCTTTCTTTGTGTGGTATTGCTGTGTGTTAATAACTCATTAAGTAACCATATTCCTTATCATTGTAGATATATTTGATAGAGTGTCATTGCGTATTTTGGTTAAAATCGCCTCAAGAAAAATATTAAGTGTAAACATAATAGCAGCGATGCACACCTGCTAAACAACTCACTGGGTTGTTTATAATCTAATATGATTATTTGTTCGTATCGACGCGTCGCTTGCCATGTGTTGTTGATGTAAGATTGTATTCATTTTGGTTGGCATATTTATAATGATTATGACGAGCACACGTGAAGGCTATCACCGCAAACATACACACAGTGATCCGACAAAGCCTTCACAGCAGCCCAAATAGCAGCAGGGGGAGTGGGCCAGTCACTGAATCCAGCATAGGGCTTCTCAACTGTCAAGCAGCACCTGCATGTGCTTAAACGGGATGAAGTTATGCTCCATTTTCTAAAAAAAAAAAAAACTGTCAAAACACCCCTCAAAAAAGTGTTTCGGACATATTTGTACACATGCACATTACTGTAATACATTTTATTGAAGAACATTTGAGCTGGTTTGAGTTCTTAGTTCTTTCATTTTTATTTTATTTAAAATATACTGTATTTATTTTACTTGTTTTTTTATTTAAATCCCATTTTGTCAATTAAAAAATCATTTTTAATGTAACAGTCAAGTTGCATGTTAACTTGCTGTGCGAAGAAAAGGATTTTTTTTTTTTTGGCATGCAAATTTATGTAAAATCGTGAAGATAGGTCTATATAATCACCTTGAAATGATTGCTTTTTTTTGCTTTGAGTAGGCTTTTCAGTTCATAAGATCAGTTCAAACTTTTGTGAAGTTTTTAAAATAAAATCACTTGTTCACTGTATAAAAACATAACATTTTGAAATATGTTTTGTTGATTTATTGGCTAATATATCAGTTATCAGTCTCCAAATCTTAAGAATTATCGGTTATCAATATCAGCCAAAAAAATCTATTTTATTTCATTAATCCCAAATTAAAATAAAATAAAACAAAAATATTTATCCTATCCAGACTCATTGAAGAAAATAATAGCATAAAACATGTGTCTCTACCAGCATTTGTTTCAGTTTGCTGCTGTTTCCAACCTAAATAAACACCTGAGCAGTAAAACCCATCAACCAATTGAGATTATAGGAAAGATTATCTCTTGACAATGACTAACCTCTGCACAGTCTCTTGCAAAATATTCTGTCCTCAGAATATACTTTAACCACTGTGCCTGATATGTTAACTCATACATTTAAATCTTTGCAGCACTTATCTCCATATGTAACTTTTAAGAAAAACAATATGTAGGGAATGACATAGTACAGTATTTTACGATACACATGAGTGCTCAAATAAGTGCTTAACAAAACTTGACAAAATGACATAGCACCTCAAAGCTGGCAAAAACAAAGTAAAATGGTATATTTAAGCAAGTTGCATGTATATACAGGTGCCAGATTTAGCTAAATTGACCAAGCAGTGATCAAACACAAACAAGTAAACAGAAAATTTGCAAAGAGAAGTCCCAGAAGATTTTTTTTTTACTCTAAATAATTTAATACAAATATTCAGAAGGTCTGTTAGTATATGCATCCAATAGAACGGACTAGTCATTTCAACTAATTAGCTTAGGATGGAAATTACGAGTGATCAGGGGAATCCTGCATGTTTCCACATTGCTCATTTAAAGGGGGGATGGATAAAACTTGTGGACTTCAGCATGATTTTCAATGCATGGTGGCTCCAGCAGGAAACCAAAGCCACTTATTTCCCCTGAGTGGGAGATGCCCTATCGATCACTCTCTCTCTCTCTCTGCCTCACTCCTGAGATAAAGGCTGGCATATGGCTGGTGCCTTGAGCTTCTGGAACATGGTGCATGCATTATGTTGCCATTATTGCACCAGGGTCCCTCCACACCAAACATGCTGATTAAAAAGTGGATGAGTGCTTTCACTGTGCTGTGTTGGGAGACATATTACACACTGGCTTGCGGAAGGGTGTTGATTAAAAAAAAAATGTTGAAATGGCAGTATTTTGACAGATTTTACTTATATAAGGCAACATTAGTAACTGTATAAATCCTATTAATCATTCATTCATTCATTCATTCATTCATTCATTCATTCATTCATTCATTCATTCATTTATATTCTATCACCTGTGCACTCTGTTTCCGCACAGCCTGATTTGTCCCTATTAAAATATTTAACTTTATACATTTATATAAATTAGAGATGTTGTGTCCTGCTTAAATATAATACAATTTGACACTTTTTTTTCTTTTTCAAAATAAAAAAAAAAATTGGTAGCATCATATTCATTCATTCATTAATTCTTTTTCCTTAGACTTGGTCCCTTTATTCATCAGGGGTCACCACAGCAGAATGAACCAAGTGTTTTACACAGCAGATGCCCTTTCAGTTGCAACCCAGTACTGGGAAACACCCATACACTCTCACATGCACACACATACACTACGGCCTATTTAGTTTATTCAATTCACCCATACCGCATGTCTTTGGACTGTGCCCAAAAGAGCACCCTGAGGAATCCCATGCGAGCACGGGGAGAACATGCAGACTCAGTAACATCACATACTTTATAGAAATAAAAACTTTTTTATTCAGCTGGATATGAGTCGCTATCTAAAGAGAAAATGTCTGCTCTGCTCCATACAGCAAGATCTGCAGAGACAAACACAGTACGGCAGAAATCAGACTTCACTGTTCATGTGACCAAAATAAGGAGGGATTACTGGCAAGACCCTGGCTGAGGTACAACAGAGCCTATGCCTCTCTATGTGTGATTTTGAGTTTGCATATAGTTACAGTGCTGTATAACCTAGAATATATTATTTATAACAGTTGCCATGATTATTTTGTTCATTTATTATCAATCTTCTTTAATTATTTTATTACCTAAAACAAATAAAAAATGTAACTCGTCTCATTTTAAATAGTATGTGCTCAGTATTACGGTATAGATAAGCATGTGACTGTGATTTTGTGAATGCTAAAGTAAAACACAAGTTCACATTCAAAAGCTATTTCGGTACCTTGATAGCAGACTAAGGCTACATTCACACTGGAATGCTTAGGGCATTTTTCTTGTTGCTCAAATCTGATTTTTTCTCTTAGATATGGGCTCGGCAATATTGTTTTATATATATATATATATATATATATATATATATATATATATATATATATATATATATATATAAAACGATATCACGTTATGTTTCATGTCATTTGATATCGATAATTATTGAATATTTTTATTAAGAATATTAGGATTTTTTTATTTAACCACTTTATTTTTAATTTACCAACATTACTAAGCAAATAAATTTAATAGTCAAAAACTAAAATATTTAAACCATATATCTGATCTCTTCATAATAAAATAAACTTGAGTGTTAAAGAGACTCCTATTTTTGATAAATAAAAAGTCACAAAGTGTGTGCAATGGTAAAGGTAGATCAACATCTGTAAGGTGTGAATAGTAATGATACAGTAAACCTCAAACTCTGTAAACAACACAAATTATGACAATCAAATCTGAGCTTTCAAGTAAAGGAACTAACCATAATTATTCATATACATATTGCAACACAAGTTGAATAACTATATTACCCCTATGCTAAAAAAATCTTTCAGATGGGGAGGTAGTGGCTGTGATGCACAAGAAAAGAAACCAAAAAGCCACTCTGGTGACATCCTTACATCCTTTTTTATTTACAATCTCCTCACTGCTGCAATACGGCACTCATTTTTGCATGTGTTGTTATTCTGACCTGAAGTGACAAGCGTGAGCGCATGGAATCCTTCACCATTTTCTATGGCGTCTCTCGACCATGAACCGTTTTCTCAGAGGATGACAAATGGACAAACCATTACTGCAGCTCTGATGCAAGTTTTTGAAAAAAAGCACTGCAGTGTTTGGATGCGCTGTGTTTGTCTGAGGTAATTAGTCTGCCAATATTACTGAAATTTGTATATTCCATACAAAGCGTGAAGCAGATTGGTGAGTTCTACTTACATAAATTGTGGTGCGCTGGCAGCATTTGGAAAAGTTCTGATGTTTTTTAACTAGGTGTACCTGGAAAATACGTTGAAAATGACAAACTTACATCGTAAGCTTATTGGCATTCCTTCCAAGGCGTGCGCTCAGAAGCCACATTTTAATAAAACTACAGCCTTCATACCAAAACTTCATACCGAACTTTTTTATCGTTATTTACCATGGTGTTCAGTCAATAAATACTGATACAGATTTTATCGCACAGCCCTACTTTTAGATAGTTTTTTTTTTGCATATCCGTTAACATTGTTGTTTTAAATGTGCCAATATCTGATTTCCAGTGTGAACGAATTATTGAATTTTGTACACAATGTGTATACAGTATGATGTCAATAAAGCACATCTTCAGATTATGTTTAATAGTGTTATATTTGTTTTCACAGAGAACAGCTGTGTATTTTATGAACTATAAAATGGTTTCTTTTGTAGTACTGATGTGTATTTCAATGTCTGAAACCTAAAATGTGTGTTGTGTGACTGAAAACACTAATAAGTTTTGTTTTATGACGTGCATCGTGTGCGTCTTTCTCTGGCTCAATGACAGCCCTCGCAGGTAAAGCAGATTTGAATTTAGCAGCTGATCACATGATGCTCTGAATGTTCTAATGTTCACACCTAATGTTCATTACCTAATGCTCACAGTGCTGTGATTGTTTACTCCAGAGAACAGCTAAGATTGATGACATCGGTATAGTGAACTCATCAAGGGTTAATGAGCAGCTGCTGAGGAGGAAGAGGATGTTTGTATTATGTGCCGGTGCAGAATTATGGTGCATGTCGATCAAAAGTGATTTAAAAGTTGCATGAATTCTGACATAACAGTTCACAATGTGGTCACACTACAAACCATAAGAGCTGTATTGGATTAAATGTCACATGTGAAAGTGGCATACATTAGAAATGAAAAGATCAGATTCCATGCAGTTTGTGCTTTTCACACTGTTTTGTCATGACTAAAACAGATCTGGGTCACATAAAGGCAAAAAGGGTTGGGCCATATATGCCTGCAGTGTATATGTAGCCTAAGAAAGCATGTTCTATACGGAGATCTGTAAAAGGTCACACAGCCTTAAACAGGAGTTATAAAAAAAACATCATTTATGCATGGTTCTAACGTCTTAAAAGACTGTTGTGAAATTATACAAGGGACAAGCCAGTCAGTTGAGTTACTGGCAAAACCTTGTATATTACAGTGTAGCTCACCACTTATGATAATTCAATCTCAGAAAGCAGAACTGAAGTGACAATGATTACAAGATGATTAGTTACAACACATCAATCTGCACCTGCAGACTATTTTAGTCATATATTTTGTCACATTCTGGTGAACCCAATATTTTGTATCGTCTCACCTCTTGAGCTAAGTGTCTCATCATCCTTTAAAATAAAAATTGAGATCAAAAATACAAAACATTTTTAAACACTTTTTTTCACATACTCTTTATCTTAAAGAAATGGATGAATGGATGAAGATAGATACTTCAACAAACTTTTTAATATTCATTCATGTTTAAATCTTAGTATAACTGTAGTGAAAAGTTTTCACTTCCGTGCTCTCTAGACACGTCCCACGATCAGACTTGGTAAGCTGATGACATTAAAGGTGCCCTATAATGAAAATCTGGGTATACCAAGGAATAGTAAACCAATAAAAGATTAGTATATGGAAATGGGCATACTGTGAACCTCAGACACCACTGTTTCCTTGTTCTCATGTAAATTCCATGGGTGTAAAACCCTGGTGGACAACAGGCCAATCAGAAGACAACATAAACTGTGACGAAACTCACGGGTGTCACAATCACCAATGATCCAGGTTTGTAGATCGCAGGAAATCATTCACTTTCACTCAGGACTACAAATATGTCACCATATGAACTGCAAATCTTGTCATGCACCAAACACTCACACCTGTTCCGGTTTTCTGCTGATTGCTAACACACACAGCTGAAGCTGTTCAGAACTGATTACATGGATTTTAAAACGCAGCACACGCACCAGTTGCTGAGTCTTGTTATGCTGTATTGTGAACATTACGACGCATTTCCTTTGCCTTGCTTTGTGTGAAATGTAGCTTGGGGGAAACCTTCCGAAACCTATAACAATCAAATTTTCACCACTTCTGATTTTTGGGCAAAGTTTAGAGTTTGTAAGCATGTTTAGACCCTCAAAAATGTGATTCATTCAAGAGAAGAAGAAGAAAAAACAAAGTAATTCCAATAGGGCCTACGCACCACCGTGCTCGGTTCCCTAATCATGAGGAACACAATAAATAATGTCTGTTGCATTATCTGCAATGAAATAAATGTCACTATTTTATTTGCATTTTCCATACTGTCCCAACTTTTTCTGATTTGGAGTTGTATTAATATTATGTAACTCCCGTTACTTGTAATGCTTTACCCCAAACAGTGGTCAGATCGCTTTAATGTAGTCTCCTTTTCTGAAATTGGGGCTCATGTTATCGCCTGTTTTCTTAGCCAAACATCAAGAGAAATTTTGGTTGTACAAGCCCACACACACACACACAGACACACACACCAATCATCATTGGTTATGTACCCCTACAGGATATATATATATATATATATATATATATATATATATATATATATATATATATATATATATATATATATATTTTTTTTTTTTTTTTTTTTATTTATTTTTTTTTTTTTTTTTGGGCTTTATATATATCAACACATTATATTGTCAATAACGGTAACAATGCTGTAATTTGGAAAACAGTCAATTGCGTGATTACTCATTACAAAAAAAAAAAATCGGTTAGATTGCCAAGCAGTTTATTTAAAATGTATTATCTGTCAATTCCGCCAGTAATGTGTGGGAAAAAAAGAAATGGAAAAATCACTTTGTTGTAAAATGTCTTAAAAATAATCTATAAACAGGACAGTACCACATATTCAGATTATAAATGCATATAGGTTGAAGTGAAGCAAAATAATAAAAAAAAACTAAATATTATGTGAAGTTTTATAAACAAATTTCGAGAGGAACACGTGATATTATTGACCGCGGCTGTTACCTCATCCACAATCATTAGCTAGCCAATCAGATCCATCCAAGCTCACTATAAGAAGCCTAGGGAATATCACTCCCTTATCTTCATTTCGAAGAAACCCCCCCCATCCACCCCTTCGCCTCCCCCTTTTCTTCCTTTATCACGGGGAGCTCTCGAGAACCACCCGATCTCGTACTCCCCTGATACGCTCTATCGACCTGGCGGGAGCCCTGGGCTCAACTATCTCCGAGCTCAGGGTTCTCTCCCGGGACAGCATGCCAAACCAGCTAACTATTTGTCAAACAATATCTAAGTGCGAACTCTTGAAAGTATGTTTGTTATAGGTGCAGGTTAAACTTAAACGTTCAGATGATTACCATTAAACCTTATCAAGATTCCTTTGTTGTGCTTTTATTATTTCAACAAATACAACTGCCATGTATTTAATGAAGAAATACAATACCCTCAGCATAGATCCATTGGTCCTCAGAGGCTTCGTTTTATCCTCAATAACTTATTTCAGGTATCAAATTAGCCCTGCTGTCACCGCAAACCCCATAGATCACACACTCATAGTTTATCTATGGCTAAACGCGTCATTCATCTTTTGCCACGAAAAAATATTGACAGCAGACCCTGCCATCCATCAGAGCTGACAGCTCACAATATTGCCATCCACACCCGCCCCATTATCATCCAAAAACGAGACAAGCCACTTCTGATTACCCAAATGATCTCTTACCACTGCAATAAGACGCAGCTCTTTATTGACGTACAATATGCAGTCATCACTGTTTCTACAGGAGTTGCCATGCTATAGATCCGAAAACTCGTTCAACATGGAGTGATATACACAGACGTGGACAAGGGAAAAATGAAATGGTTTGGCAGCACAAAGTATATGGAGTGAGGGACAACTGGAGTCAGTTATTGCTTCGTTTGAAGTCAAATCACGGCACAAATAAAGAGACTTGGTTAAGTTAATGTGGGAGTTGGAGTGGAGCCAAGAAAACACATCCAGGTGACAAATAGCAAGTATCTCTGTTGGAGAAGCTGCGGGCAGCCATTATTCCTTCTGACAGGTCACTTCCTGAGGGCATAGACTTGTTTTAATGCTCTGTATGAAGCTACTGCTCAAATGTAGTGGGTCTTAAACCTGCGTGGATAAATTTCCAGGGCAATGTATCACTGTCAGAGGTGTACCTTAAAGTATATGTCATCCTGCATGAGGATTCTCTTATACAGCTCAAGTCAAATTATACCTGGTTTTACATGTAGGCTAGAGTTTAAGATACAATCTATTTTGTGCATGTGTACTGTATGACAACAGAAATAAACACGTATAATAATATAAAATTGTAATGATGTTTTATGAACAGTTGCATACATGAGATATTTCTATATAAAATACTCTATATAGAATTTTGAGACCACAATTAAATGTAACATTTTCCTTGTGGCATATAAAAAGACTACGGTATATTTAAGAGATGGCCTAAAACCACCACTTTTTAATTGTAAACAGTGAGACTATGGCTGGGCGATATGGCAAAAATCCTTTATTCATTCATTCATTCATTCATTCATTTTCGGCTTTGTCCCTTAATAATCTGGGGTTGCCACAGCGGACTGATCCGCCAACTTATCCAGCATATGTTTTACACAGCGGATGCCCTTCCACCCACAACCCATCACTAGGAAACATTCATACACACTCGTTCACACACATACACTATGGACAATTTAGCTTACCCAATTCACCTATATCGCATGTCTTTGGACTTGTGGGGGAAACCAGAGCACTCGGAGAAAACCCACTCAAACATGGGGGGAACATGCAAACTCATGTCAAAAATGTCAACCAGCAACCTTCTTGTTGTGAGGTGATTGTGCTACCCAGTGCGCCACCGCGTCATCCTATGGCAAAATTATTTTCCATATTGAACGATAACGATAGAAGTTGTTAATGCTTCTAAGTTTAAAAGAGTACCCCAACAATTACTGAAGCCAGAAAAATTTGATATTTTTTTATTACACATCACTAATATTAACACACTTTTAGATTCCCATTGTTGCATATTTCTGCTGTGTGATTGGCTCTTAAATCAATATTGAGTAAAAAAAAACGTCTAGAGCTTATCAATGTTATTGACAAATTTGATCGCGATTCAATATAATATTGTTTATCAGCCCAGCCCTAGATGAGACTATTGAAGAAATCCTGGTGATGGAAAAGCATACATACTGTATCCTCTTAAGGCCCAAGGTGTTTTTTTACATGCATTTTTTATTTCTCTTTGCTATTTGGGCTTATTGGAACCTAATTAGAATAAAAATCTAAGTATCATCTTTTGATATGATGTACTTATATATATATATATATATATATATATATATATATATTTTTTTTTTTTTATTATATATATATTTTTTTGAACTTGCTTTGACTATCAGAGAGTAAAAACAACATTTTTTTTTTCCCATTTTGGACCGTTAAAAATAGGGTTTGGGACATTTCATAATATACTGCAGGATGACACTGTATGTCTGTAACAAAATATAAAACATTCAAAGTATTTTAAATAGCCACTTAAGAGCTAAAATATGCCGTCCACGTATGTGGACACTCAAGCCCTGAGAGGGTACATGTGCTTTTTGAGTGCTTTCAAAAAGTGATTGATTTATATAAAGAAAATTAAGTCAACCCCAGCTAAGTAAACTGTAATTGTCACAGAAATGATAACCTCACCTTTATGGCTTTGCTGTTATGTATATGTATTGTTAAGCATTTTATTTTATGTATGCTTGCATGATGCATGTATTTATTTATTTGCATTATTCTATGCACTGTGATGTGTATATGGCATACACGTATATTGCAGTCAAGCCTGAAATTATTCATATCTCTCTTTAAATTACTCTATTTTAAACAAGTGAAATAAATATCAGTCTTAAATGGTGTGTTGCAGGTGACACGATGGCTCAGTGGTTACCCAGAAGCAAGAAGATCGCTGGTTCAAGTCCGAGCTGGGCCAGTTGGCATTTCTGTGTGGAGTTAGCATGTTCCCTCCATATTCGTGTGGGTTTCCTTCGGGTGCTCCGGTTTCCTCCACAGTCCAAAGACATGCAGTATAGGTTAATTGGATGAACTACTGTAAATTGACCATGAACATATGCCAGAATAGTTGGCGAGTCATTCCGCTGTGACGAACCCTGAAAAATAAGTGACTAAGCCGAAGGAAATTGAATGAATGCTGTGCTAAGATAAGTTTAGAAAAGCAAAAAAAAAACAATATTGATTAAAAAAAACCATTAGCATTATATAGAGTCAAAATGTTCCAGGTTTTATAGTCTGATTGTGATCATTTTGAAATACAATCTAATCTAATTACAAGTACTTACTTTTTGGAATCTGATCAAAACAACAATCTGACTGTAAACATTTTAAAACATCATAATTTAATTACAAGTAATGATTGTAATCTGAAAACATAGTCCAGATTACATGTAATCAGTAACTGCTCAGCAGTGTAGAAACAACATCCTGTGTATGTAACTATAGCTCAATCAGCTTGGCACAATTATGCACATCAAGAGCTTATAAAACGTGTATCTTGACTGCAACATAAACTACTTTGACAATTATCTGCCAAATACAGCTTATATATGTAAAGCAGAAGAAAAAATGGGTAATTTCAATGTGAATCACCATGAGCTTTAACAGGTCACATCCAAGACTTAAATTAAGAAGAAATTCTGCGGCCTGGGGTTTTCAGCTTTAGTATAATTTGTCAAAATTGCTTCTAAAAAAGGAGTCTATTTTTGAATTGAAAAACCAGGGCATGAGACCTCCCATGTGTTATGTTGTAAATCTTTGTGAGTAATACCGCTAAGACATTACTGGAGGTATAACATTTAAAAAAGAAAACATCCACTCATTCCCTGCCAGCATCCAAGAGGCAAATCATAGCAACAAACTGAACGCCACAAAGGCTGACAGTTAAAAAGTTCACTTTCTCTTTCCCTTAGGAGAACCGAACACCAGGATTGCTACACTTGGACCATGTGCAGCAAAAACCGGACACCTGGAAGGGATTAGCTAATGATCACTGGAGTCAGATCAAACACATAGCGACTGGTTCAAGATGAGCCTTCTGCTATCGATCATCCTTCGTGTTCTTTACAGTGAAAACCATTTCAGCTGTTGGCGTACAGCGTTGAAATAAAGTCATTACTCTTTTGTGTCAACATATTAAATAGTGTGACCATTTGTGCACATGAGGGGGTTCTTTAAACCAAAGCATCCGAAAATCAAAGCAAAGCAGAGGACAAAGAACACAAAAACAGCCCCCCACCATATCTCCACCCCCCTATCGGCACATCAACCCCTACGCACACAGCATCTCCTACAGTGGCACACAAGCCTGGGAAGCTGTCAAACCTCCAACAAGATAAATGTCCTTTAGGCAAAGCAGAGGACACAATCAGTCATAATTAAATGTTTAGAAAGCTAAAGGAAATGGTTCGTTAAAAATGATTTCCAGACCGCTTTAGACAAGCACTCGGTTGAATGGTGGCCTGAGCTGAGGGTCTTTGCTTGACCTTAATCAAAGTTCACACTGTGATGCGAACAGTGAGCGAATAAATAGATAAATAATTAAATAAATAAATACTGCACACTACCTGACAAAGTCTTGTCGCCTATCCAAGTTTTTGGAGCAACAAATAACAACTTGACATCTAGTTGATCATTTGGTATCTGAAGTGGCTTATATGAAAGGCAAGGGTCTCTAGATTATGCTTACAGTATTTTACCAAAATCAAATATGATTTTTTATTTTTTAATTAGGACAGTAAGGTCTGACTTTGCTTAGACAAAAGTCTTGTGACTTAACAGAAATAACGTCCATATAAAATATAAAGTCATGGTGCAGTGGACAGATAATTAATATTATGTATGAGTTAGAGCTGCACAATTAATTGTAAAAAGATCGCGATCTCGATTCGACCCCCTAGACGATCTTAATCCAGCATTTATACGATTCTGCCAATCATATTTTCAAGTTCAGGAAAGAAGCAAGGCGGCCGCACAAGTCTTCACGTTGTTTTACATACAATATTCAGCAATGTGGACACCTCCAAAGGGTGTTGAAAGACTCACATACTGTATTTATAAGGTATATTTCACCCACAAATGTCATTTCTGTCTTCATGTAATCATGTATTCACGGCCGCGAAAACACACGTGATGTGAGCTGACCGTGTCGTGAGCTGTTACCACAGAGAGGGCGGGCGCGCGCCTGAATGATGCCCACTTTAGTGAACAGAACTTGCATAGGCTGTGAATAACAGGTAATAAAGTTGTAAAAACATTCAGTTTGTGGCACAGAGCGATCGTTTGGGAGCCGCGCAGGAAGTATAAACCGCACTTAGCAGTGAAAATGCAACCGAAAGCGTGCACATCATTTAAATAATCATATCGCATTTTAGAGTTATGATTACGACAAGCATTTAATATGTTTTCCTTTCATAGCGAACACAGAGTGTTGTAGATGAAAATAAATGTTTAACAGTGTCAGTATAACTACTCTAGCCTATATAATGCAAGAGGAAATCTGATGATGACAAATGTCTTATTTTACCAGTAGAAAAAATGGTCCAATGTTGTCAATGACAGATTGCAAGCATATGTCTTAAACACCATAATTCAACATCAGAATTATGAATAGTTGTATTCTGAAATAACAATAATAATAGTCTACTCATTTGAACCTTTATTTTACATCTACAGAATCGTGAGAAAATCATAATCTTTGATTTAAGCAAAAAAAAAAAAAAAAAAAAAAAATCGCGATTCTCATTTTAGCCAGAATCGTGCAGCTCTAGTATGAGTCTCATGAGCTTGGACGACTGCGTCCATACATCTCTGCAATGACTCAAATAACTTATTAATAGTCATCTGGAATGGCAAAGAAAGCATTCTTGCAGGACTCCCAGAGTTCATCAAGATCCATTGGATCCATCTTTAATGCATCACCCTCCATCTTACCCCAGACATGCTCAATAATATTCATGTCTGGTGACTGGGCTGGCCAATCCTGGAGCACCTTGAGCTTCTTTGCTTTCAGGAACTTTGATGTGGAGGCTGAAGTATGAGAAGGAGCGCTATCCTGCTGAAGAATTTGCCCTCTCCTGTGGTTTGTAATGTAATGGGCAGCACAAATGTCTTGATACCTCAGGCTGTTGATGTTGCCATCCACTCTGCAGATCTCTCGCACGCCTCCATACTGGATGCAACCCCAAACCATAATATTTCCTTTACCAAACTTGACTGATTTCTTTGAAAAAATTGGGTCCATGCAGGCTCCAATAGGCCTTCTGCAGTATTTGTGATGATTGGGATGCAGTTCAACGGATGATTCATATACCTGCTGACACTTTTCCAAATTATCAACTAAGTCAAGTTATTATTTGATGCTCTTACAACTTGGATTGACGACAAGACTTTTGTCAGGTATAGCGTACTTATGTCATGGTATTTCTGATTTTAACTAAAATAAATAATTTAATTAATTTAAATTCCAACTACATGTATGCAAGTGAGAAGGAAAATTAATAAAACTAAAAACTTTTTTTGTAATTACTTTAGTTACAATTTATTTAATTAGTTATTTATTTACAGGTAATCTTTGTGCTTTGAGATCATTTTAAATGCATTAAGAAAAAAATAACTGACTTTATATTAAATGTATTACAGAAATATGTAAATTAAGCATAATTAAAATCTCACAACCTGTCATTTTGGCAACTTGCCTTCAATATAAGCTGTTTTTAGACAAAGTTTTGAGTTGTGGGATGTTTTTATAGTTTAACAACCTCTTATACTGTATGTCACAGGATCAAGGGAAATTTCATTTCTTCATTTCATGCCCCCTTTAAAAACTCACCATAAGGGCCCTGCGCTTGTTCGGTTCCACTGCATCGAGGTGATTTTAAACACAAGAACCCATGGACCAGCCCCAAAGTCTTTGAAATCAAAATGTGATTGAGTCTTCATAGCAGGTGCAGAGTTTAAATTCGAGAGAAGAGAATAAGCTTGAATGAATTATTTGCCTCTAGTGCTACTAAAGCATAGGTCAGCTCTGAATCATCAAAGCTATCGGACCATAAAATGTTCTCTTTTTCTTTTTTTTGTTCTATTCCTCTCTCTCCCTTTCTATCTCTCCCACTCTCCCTTTGTTTTGAAGCCTTTTCTCTCCAATTATCCCATTAGGTTTTGAATGGAATCATTGCCAGTAAAGGACAACGTATTATGAAGAATATTTCTGAACGCACAGCGTTTTCTTGCTTTTTCCAACCTAGCAACCAACCGAAAAGAAAAAACCCTATAAAACCAGTACGCCTTATTTAAGCAGTAAAACAAGATTAACATTCCTCCAAATGCGTGTGCATTTACGTACACATTTATCATAACATTCCAAAACAATGCGAGAGTTTTAGGAAGATAAAGGCTAAGCTCATTAATAATAGACGACTGGATTCCAATTAAATGTTGGATAGGGAGCCTTCAGCTGCTCCGAGTGAAAGTACAAATTGTTTTAACCTCGGAAAGAAAAAAAGGTTGAATGACAGCGTGAATCCAGAAATGAGCTCATGACCCCTGCTAATGGGAGACACTGGTGATATATTCATCTTCTGAGGAATGGAAGTGAGAAAAGGAATGTCACAATGGCCACCCTGTCACATCGCTATCAGCAGATTAGTCTGATGGCTTATGGTCACTTTGTCTGATCCCAGCCAGCTGAAGTCTAATGACCTGTATCAGGATTTTTTTTTTAAAAGTGCTCTGAAGTTCCATTGAGTAAGGGTGGTCTTTTTTTATCATTTCAATAGGACTTCATGATACCATCACTATATGGAGTTAGAGTAGTTGTCTATATGCATGTGGATTAAAAGAGGTCTTGTTGGGGGGGGGGGGAAGGTGTTTATTTTGAAGGTTTAGATGGAGATGGTTATCTTGTTTCTGTTATCAGCATCAGTTTGAAAAGCATTTACATTTCTAACTGCTCATGGATGTTTTTACATTGATTGTAAGCATTCTTTTAAGAATTTGTTCCTATACAATGAGGTCACTACAACCTAAACACAACATTTGACAGCAATTTTGAAAGCAACACCAAAAAAATAAATAATTATGTTGGTGAAGATGACTTTTCTTTTTACTTTGCTGAAGATAATCTATTTGTTAGATATAGCAAGAGCAATTGGAAAGCTCAAGCAGGGTTTCTGCAGGTTTCATCAAGTCAAATTTAAGACTTTTTAAGACCCTTTTAAGACCATTAAGAATAAAATTTTAGACTTATACAGGGTTAAACACTACAGATTTGTTTGCCCTATGGCCCAGTATAATCATGAGGAATCATATATATACATTTTTTGGTCCCACTTTATATTAAATGTCGCTTATACCTGTGAACTTACATGGTAACTATATGTGTAAGTAGTATGTAACTACAGTGTATGTACACACGTTTACATAGTATTTACTTTTGTATTACTGGTGTAACTACACTCATGTAACAACCCACTGAATAGTATGTGTAAGTACAAATGTGTAACAGGACATTGGTAACAACAGTAGGAAAGTACACATCTGTAACAAGAATTATGTAAGTGCATTGTGTAACAACAATATGTACTTGCAGATGTTTTCCCACTTCCACACCTGTTTGCAGATCATGCACTTGTGAACACTGTATGGCAGAACTAATGCTGCATTAGAAGGTTTCACCTTGTGATACCAGTGTACTTACATGGTAACTCCACAGGAACTGTCCACTTAATATAAAGTGTAAAATGGTCACAAATTACTGTGTAACTTGTAGAAATATCTTCTATGCAACACTTTAATAACAGTGTAGTTACATGGTAACTCCACAGGAACAGTCCACAATATAAAGTTTAAAATAAAATTCATTTTCGTTTCGGCCTAGTCTCTTTATTAATCTGGGGTCGCCACAGCGGAATGAACCGCCAACTTATCCAGCATATGTTTTACACAGTGAATGCCCTTCCAGCTGCAACCCATCTAAGGCGAAAAGAATATGAATGAATGTATGAACAGTAATTTGTGACCATTTTACACTTTATATTGAGTGGATCCTGTGGATTTACCATGCAAGTACACTTGTATCACAAGGTGAAACCTTCTAATGCAGCATTAGTTCTGCCATACAGTGTTCACAAGTACATGATCTGCAAACAGGTGTGGAAGTGGGAAAACATCTGCAAGTACATATTGTTGTTACACAATGCACTTACATAATTCTTGTTACAGATGTGTACTTTCCTACTGTTGTTACCAATGTCCTGTTACACATTTGTACTTACACATACTATTCAGTGGGTTGTTACATGAGTGTAGTTACACCAGTATACACAAGTAAATACTCTGTACCAATGTGTACATACACTGTAGTTACATACTACTTACACATCTAGTTACCATGTAAGTTCACAGGTATAAGTGACACAATATAAAGTGGGACCCATTTTTTTAATGTCTTTCCCTGAATAGGCAATTTAATGGGGAATGTTGTGAATTTCTGTTGTGAATTGTATCTCTCATGCGATAAAAAACTTAAATATAAAAAATAAGGTTTTACTGAGATGTATTGTTGGTGATTGGATGGATGTCGGCCCAATTGGCAAAATTAAGACCTGTTTTAAATGATTTAGGATCTACAATACAATATTTCAGTGAATTTTAGACTTTTTAAGGCCTTAAATTGATTTTTTTTTTTTAATTTAAGACATTTTAAGACTTGTTAAGACCCAGTACAGGATTACTGAATTATCTGATTTATTTCACAATTTGACTGACATGTTTGTTCAAGGGTGAAAAAAATGTCATCGGCAACATTTCTGTGATTTTGAGTTATTACACTGACAAATACAGTAAGTTAACTAATGACCAGCAATGCCAAACTCAATAAAATGCATTTGAATATATTTAATACATAACCAAAAAGCAGTTAAAAGGATTATAATTGTTTAGTTTTTTTCAAACAGATTTGGAGAGCTTGAAGAAAACATGACCCTTGAGACTACAAAATGAAACAGCAAACTCAATGATATACATTTCAGCTGCATATCTTCCAAAACCGTAGAAGAGAAAATGGGAAATATAAGGATCTTAACAGCCTGCAATTTAAAAAAAAATGGAGGATGTATCCTAGACTGTGAAACAGTGAGAGATTATAGAGATGTGTTTTAAAACCACCATGTTTAAAGTAAATAGGATAAATCAGAGAGCCAGGGCTGGGCTAGGAGAGAAATTCAGGCCAAGAAATCTCACATTAACCCAGTTCATTTCATTTTTAAGTCATATTATATTATATTATATTATATTATATTATATTATATTATATTATATTATATTATATTATATTATATTATATATTTAAATTTACTGAATTTGAATGTATTGCACATGGTATGGTCATGACTCATGACATATAAACCCAAAAAAGCTATAGTACTAATTTCTACATTAAATGCATATGAGAGGTTAAGCAAAATCTTACCTTAGAACATTATCAAGTGGCACAAGAGTTGTCAGTATCAATTCTAACAAGTTTCAGAAATATTACATTAGGACAATGAGTGTGTTTTGTTAATTAAATACCCAATAGCATATCATTACTCTAGTATTATATTATATATTATGTAATATAACAAATAAAATGTTCATCTTCCTGTCACTGAATTTGTGTGACCACTACTCAAAAGCCAGTACCAGTCGGCCAGTATGTATTACTGTAGGACTATACTCTGCAAGTACCATAGGTTGGGATATGGCTAGAAGGGTTATAGATGCAGCTACTAAGAATGTGCTTATACTTACAGATTTATTTTTGTAAACATGCACATCAATAATAGCTGTTTTTTTTTTTTATTACTGCAAGGGTTAGGTTTAGGGTTGTGGTAGGTGCAAACATGAATAAAACAGAACAGGTTACCATTAGCGGTAGGTTTAGGTTTGGGTTAGGTGTAAATTTTAATTAAAAAAAAACAATAGGTTGGACTCTGTGTCATGTACAAAACATTAAATAAATTAATCAAAAGCCCCATAAGGTGTGTGCAGCCCATGTAGAACTCCCTTGATGTGTAAAACTAAGAGATTTTTATTTGTATTTTATTTATTTTTTAGACATCATTGCATTGTTATGACTTTGTTTGTTATATAATGTGAAATATGTTTCTAAAATTACTGTTTGGAAAATCATGTTTCCTCTAAGTGTTCAAATCAAATCTATTGATTGTGCTCTGGATGATTTTACACAAGGTTGTGCAGGCTGTGTAAGTAGAGACAGGTTTATAGCTTTGAAAGATATGCAGCTGAAATGTATATCATTGAGTTTGTCGTTTCATTTTGTTGTCTCAAGGGTCATGTTTTCTTCAAGCCCACCAGAAATGTCTGACAAAAAAACTAAAGAATTAGAATCATTTTAACTGAATGCTTTTTGGTATTAAATATATTCAAATGTATTTTATTGAGTTTGGCATTGCTGGTCATTAGTTAACTTACTGTATTAGTCAGTGGAATAACTCAATCACAGAAATGTTGGCACTGATTTTTTTTACCCTTGAACAAACATGCCAGTCAAATTGTGAAATGAAGCAGATAATTCAGTAATCCTGTTCTTAATGTTTAATATTCTTCCCCCCATATGTTATTTAACTTCAGAGTCAATTATTCAAACAATGAATAAAGCTATTTAAAGCTAATTAGTTAAGTTCCTCTATGCAGTTGCACACATCTCAGACGTTTAAGTTGTCTAAAAATCCATTTTTAATCATGACTGAGAGCTTTAGTTTTGAGAAGTATAGTTCAGGTCTAACTGAATGTTTAAAGTTTCTAAATTAATTAATTCAAATGATGAATGTCATCTTTGACAAAAAGAGTTTTAGTTGTAATTCATGGGCGATCAGTACATACCCTGTAAAATATTGAGTCTTTTCATCTTAAAGTGCACCTATGATGAAAATCATCTTTTGTAAGCTGTTTGGACAGAACTGTGTGTAGTTATAGTGTGTTAACAGTCATATTGGAGTGAAATAAACACAATAAGTCTCTTTTTTTTATTTCCTGACGTTAAAATAGGACCCAAATCCAAGTGATTTTGAGGCCCACAGCAACGTGACATAGGAGTACGGTTTCCCCCGCCCACTGAATTGATTGACAAGTGCCATGTTTCTGTAATAACATTTATACACATTCGATACAATTTATACAGAATTTTTTTGAAAATATACTGAAAATATATTTTCCATCTCTGTGATTTTTATAAGTTTAAAATGTTTTTAAAACAGCATGTTTTGTAGTAAATACAGTAAAATTACTATGCAATTCTTAACTGCTATAATCAACACGGCCGCATGGGGTCAGTAAACACGCATATGCGTGTCTGTGTGCATTGGAAACTACATTTGTGTGTGACTCATCATATCAGAAAGGCTTGAATAGACTTCAACACAAATACATCAAATAAACTTACTTGGTATTTTTAACTAATGAGCTGTATTTCAGCTTTATCTGACGGCTGTTTATCTGATGTAACATGAGAAGCAGACGCGCAAGTGGGAGCGGTGGGTGGGGAGAAGCAATTCATTTGGATTTAAAGCCACAAGCTACAAAAGCTACATTGTAGTCAGACATCAAAATGGGCATATTCTGGAGACTATAATAAATTATCTGATGGGTATTTTGAGCTGAAACTTTACAGACACATTCTGGAGACACCAAAGGCTTATCTTACATCTTGCAAATGGGGTAAAATAGGTGCCCTATAAAGTAAATGACTTACTCTGCTGTATATCCAAATTTTACCCAATTACAGAAATTGTGATAGTAGAATTTATGTATATGAATTTATGTATATGAATATATATATATGAATATATATATATATATATATATATGAATATATATATATATATATATATATATATATATATATATATATATATATATATATATATATATATATATATATATATATATATATATATATATTCATTCATTCATTTTCTTTTCGGCCTAGTCCCTTTATTAATCCAGGGTTGCCACAGCGGAATGAACCGCCAACTTGCCCTTCCAGCTGCAACCCATCACTGGGAAACATCCATACGCACCCATTCACACACATACACACATAAGGTGTGTCTTTAAAAAATTAAAAGGGTACTGCTGATGATACTAACTAACTTTGCCATCTGAATAAACAAACAAAGAACATTGATCACACACTTACCAAATTCGCAGAGACAAAACAATCAACACTCACTGCAACTGCGTCGTTTTTAAAAGGAGACAAATGGCAAATCCGGATTTCACCATTTCCAGATTCAAAAAGCTCCTTTGCAAGGAAAAAATGTTCCTTGCAAACATATTTTTGTCGCATGTCAGCAGAACACTGTAATCCAACTGCTTTGGGTCCACACACAAGCTGTGCTTTCATCGCGGGGAAATGGAAACAAAACCTTCGTTGCGGCATATTTACGACCCATGAAAACAATTCTTCTTCTACTTGTTTGAAATGTCTTCGAATCTATATCATGGATATTAATGAAGTTGCATCTCGTTCACAATAGAGCACGTTGATTAAAAGACCAAGTCTTTCTCATGAATTAATGAACAGATGTGCTGAAAACTCAATGACGTCACTTTGTACTACTTTTTGTCTCCACGCTGGAATTTACACAAGGATCTCATCGCCGTGACGTTGCTTCAAAATTTATTTTTAAACCAGGAGAAGAATGAATTTGCTCTAAACAACACAGAAACAACCAAATTTCACTTGTTAGCTAAATATATATATATGTCCTAATAGTGTTTTTAGCAACATGGGACATATAGAAGACTGCCAACATCTCAAAAAATGTGTTTTGGTGTTTCGTGAACCTTTAAAACAAGCTTGCACTACTTTTGATAACAAAAAATGCAAACAGTTACTTTTTCTTGTTTGCATTAAAATTAAATTCCTCATATTGTGTAATATATTCATAAAATTGTATTGTTTCCTTCTTTTAAATGTAGACGTTTTCGCATATATTTGATATCTATCTATATATAAAGATATACGTCAAAAATATCAGTAGCTGTTTCTCACTTGCAAAGTCTTCTCTCTTGTCAAGCCAAGGGTTAAATATGTTCTCCCCTCAAGGCTGGATATATCTGCATGCCTCATGTGAATAGATCCAACTCTAAATTGGTGCGGGTATTATAGAACCGAGATGTACCTTTACAAATGTATAAATTATTGATAGTCTTGGGAGGGGACACAGCAACTTTGTACTGACCTTCAATGTGCTAAAATTGGGTTTTAAGGGCCCACATCTCTCCTTTTAATTCTTTTCTTTGCCAAAAGAAGGTCAGTAGAACCAGTATATAGTAATTAGCAAAATCCTCTACCCTTGTGAAGGTCATTTAAGCAGAAAATTATTTCACCATGTCCCGCCTGCTGAAATCTCTTGTCAGATATCCTGTATCCTATTATAGGTTTCGAACCCGATTGTTTCAGCGGGCAGGTGAGTGGAGTTTTATTGTACTGATTTATCTGACACACTGCGGAAATGTTTGTCATCCAAGTGCCCTCAAAGCACACAACAGAGGACGGTGGATCGCAGTTGCGCTCATCTTCTCAGTAACTTTTCACCTGAAAATTTAAGCCATATCACATGCCTCATACTTTTCCCTATTTCGTTATTTCTGATGCTGTCAATCTTTCTTTCCACTGCGCAATCTCACATCGATTGAGTGTCCACAGATGGCAGTCCCCTCTGGGTTTTGAGCCCGCATCTCCACAGGCTCTGCCTTCACTGCACCAAGAAATCAATTTGCCACTAATGCAGAACTCAAGCAGGTGACAGATTCAGAGAGAGGGCCACCCTTCTATAAGAGGTGCACTTATTTAATCCTGTATGTGATCCACACCACTGCCTGTATATCTGCCGGAATGATCTCAGGAAAGAGGACATGGTTGCCAACTTTTCCAGATCCCATTTAGACATTTGAAATGTATTCAGACATTTGACAAGCATATCAAATTGTTGGAAACTGACTGAGCAGGAACTGTTTGCTTCTACAATGACTAAAGTGGACGCCTAAAATCTCCTGCACACAAACAATAAAGGCTGCCACTTTATACTTTCGAGAGTCTGCCCTCTGTTTAGAATACATTCTTGAAATCCTACACAAAGTGCAGCACATTGGGCTTTGTTGCAGGGGGCAAACTCATCTCTAAAACTTCGAAGTAGCTTTAATTCAGTATTCTGGCACTTTAGATGTCTCTTTGAAGGTTCCTAGCTTTCCATTTTATTCACCACAGGGGAGAGAAATCGCTAAATGACTGGAATCTTGAGAAGGCTCTGGACTGATGTGCATCTCTTCTCACAGAATTTCACAAGTCCAACTCACGATTCAAAAGCCCTTTGAGCCTTTTTTAACAAAAACACTTTTATTTGCTTTTAAGCTGGATTCTCTTAGTCTCGGTGGCATAATAATGCTAGGCTAGAAGCCAGTTAAGCGTGGAGATGTCGACAGCATGAAATAAAGTAAAAAAATAAAACATAGATCTCTTGTAGGATGATATGCATGCAGTCTGAGATGTCAGTACAATACCAAATCTAATGACAAAATATGTACAATTAAAATTCATGTTACAGTTTGGCAGGAATTTCCATATGAACAATAAGAAAGCATCAGAGAAATACTTATAACCAGGGCTTTACATTAACACCCACCAACCCGCCAAATGCGGGTAGATTTCAGCTCTGGCGGGTGAGACAGACACCTCCACTAGCCACTTTGGCTGGTTGGAAATCATTTTTAAATTGTAGTTTTCTTAAAAGTTAGGTTCGACAATAAGCATGGCCCAATACTCGAGCAAATGTGATCTTATAATCGAGAAGCAGCACGACTGACAAAAATAACTGTTTGTGCGAGCAAAAGAAAGAATGTAAATACCGCGTAAATAATGTAATGTAAATAATGCACGAAGTAGTGATGGGAAGTTCGGCTATTTTTAAAGATTCGGCTATTTTGGCTGAGCTCCCTTAAAAGAGCTGGCTCTTATGGCTCCCAAATGGCCCTTTATTTAGTATCACTCGGATCCTTCTATTTTAGCCTAATTTGTCAATTGTGAATGTTTTGTGTATTGGTAAGCAATAAATAATAATAATAATAAAGTTATTTAACATTTTAATAAAACTTTAATTGAACAATAAAACACAACCACAGCAAACAAATCAAATAATCTAAATAAAGGGAAAAGTCTTAACATATATAATAAACATATATAACAACACTTTTGTCTTTAGTGCAGGTTGGCATTGAGAAATATGAAATGCCTCTGCTTTGATGGGCTGATGCGATTTCTCCTAATTATTTGTCCTGTTTTTGAGAAGACTCTCTCTGAGGGCACCGATGTTGCAACAATGCAGAGTCTTCCTACCATTACCTTAACCAAGCGTGGGTAGACGGAAGCATTGCCCTCCCACCAGATCAGTGGGTCTTCAGCTCTTTGAATGTGGGGCTCCTCAAGATAGAACCTCACCTCCATTACAGCATCAGCTGTAGGATTTCTCCTTACAGTGTCTCCCATTGCTCTTTCATCAAAGAGCCTCCACACAGCAGAAGCTTGTGGTTCCTGTGAACCGGTCTCTGCTTTAACTCTAACTTCATTTTTTCACTTTCTCCCAATGGACTCGCATTTAATGCCGTCTCCCCCCGCCTCTCTCTGTCGCTCTGTGTACCTGGCCTGTACCACTACATTCGCTATCTTTAAAGCCTTTCCTTCTTTCACATAATGGTACGATCCTAAAGGGTCCTCCCATGTGATTAGCCACATGGTTGTTCCTAAATGAAGCCCTGCCTCTACTTACGGCAGAAGATTCGGCTCTCACCGACGAGAGTCGGCTCTTCTAGTTCGCTACAAAGAATCGGTTCTTAGAGCCGGCTTGTTCGCGAACGACACATCACTAGCGCGAAGCAACCGTGCCTAAAGGAAGCGCAACTGGTGCGATCAGTTCTCTTTGAAATAGACTGGACAAAGAGCGATGATCGTGCACCCACAGTCCTGCTCAAGATTAAAAAAGAAATACACATATTCTTTTGTAAGCAGCAGTGGTCACTGCTTTCATTTTAATTATTCTTTGAACATAATATTAACAGGCCTATATTAACCGTGCGCGTGATCATACTTTCATTATCACACACGGTATGTTTCATCTGCTATCTTTTGCTTACAGTTATTTTTGTTAATATGGTTTAATTATATTTTTTTTTACAATAACATTACTTTAATTGAAGATTACTTGCCGTTTATGTGTAGTTAACTGGTGATCTGGGACTTTTAGCCAAGACAGAATACTGTGCATATTTTAGATACATGACAATAATTCTTTTTTTAAATGTGATGTTTTTTAAAGAAACGTTTTGTTGAATTAAAATGTGCACCTATGAAGCTATATTTTCCTTGTTTTGACACATTAAAAAATTGTGGCTAAGAAATTCTTATTTGGTGTGGTCTGAGATAAATTTGGTAAATCCTTAATTTTGAGCTCTGAAAAGTCATGTGAAATAAAAACTGATTGCACTGCGACACAACCCATTTGCTCATGCACACTGAGCAAGCTTATATACAATACACACAAGAAGTTAAATGAACGATAAGGCATGTGGACATAACACAACATCTAAATCAAGTCATTTTAGCATGTCAAAGTCAAATTTATGCATATAAAATATATTTTCCCAATAACAAAAGTGTGGCTAGTGAAAATGGCGAGTGGCTGATAATATTGGAAATCTACTAGCCACAGTGGCTGGTGATCTAAAAAGTTAATGTTAAGCCCTGCTTATAACTATAGGCAATACATGCAGTTCAAGTGAAGGAACGCAGAATAATGAAAATATTGTAAAGATACAGTAAAGCTGCTGTAACTGAAACAACACCCCAGTTCGGTATTTCAAAAATAATTGAAAGTGCATATGCCAGCTGCGTGTACACCACCAGCACTACATGTTTTGAATGTCTCCTTTGTCTGTCACACCCATCACGGGTCTTTCAGTCTCCGCTAATGAGCTGCTGATCTGAATCAGGTGTGTTTGGTTAAGGAGACATGGAAAATGTACAGAGCTGGTCGTCCTCCAGGAACATGGTTGAGAACAGTGTAACGGATCACAAATCTCACGGTTCTGATCAGATTACAGTTTTTCACATATCGGATAATTTTTTGGATCAGCAAAAAAGGAAGGAGAAATTGTCATTTGCTTTTCATTTATTACACAAACATTACTGCAATAAACTTTTGGAATTGAAGGATTAAACATATGCAAATCATTTATAATTTATGTTGAGTGGGTGTTTGAATTGAGATCTCGATCTTTTAAGGATTAATTGTTGTGCAGCTTTACACTGAATGCATTAATGCAGGCTAAACAAGCAGCGGCAGACCAGAAACACCTTTAATAACCCAAGAAAGCAATAACGTGCCTCCACAACTTCTTCTGTCATCATTATATTTTACAAGGAGCCCAAAATTCTTTCATACATGTGATTTGAATGTTGCAGGAGGCGATCTTTCTGCAATAGTTACAAATTCAAGATTAAACTAGAAGTAAAAAAAAGTGCAGGACTCTGATCCACAACACTTCTATCATACATACGGCGCAATGCGGCACAAGGCACGACTCAATTGTTTGCTAGTTTCAGCTCGACTCAAGAGTCATTTAGACGTTTTGTACCATGCTGTTTAACCCTCAGGGGTCTGAGGTGATTTTGGGGCACCTGAGATGTTTTGACATGCCCTGACATTTGTGCTAATTTCAGCTACTTATTACATAGTATTGGCCAACATGTATTTTATTTGTAATCAGCACAAACGGTGCTACAACAATATGTGACAATTATTGATGTACACGCTTGTGTTTTTTAGAAAAAAAAAATATTATGCGTGGTTAGTAGGATTTGGAGAAAAAAATTTAGCTGAAATAAGGTCCAAAAAAACACTATAAATGTGCTTAAGCAAGGCTTTTGAGTAACCAGTCTGGTAGGCTAGAATATTTACTTCACAATTATGTAAAAATTATTTTATTCTCTCATTCAAAGGAAACATTATAAAGATTTACATTTTGTTAAGTTTGTTTGGCTCATCTCAGCTCTATGTGTGAGTGACAAAGGTCATGAATAATTCACACCTGGAGAGACAAAAGACACTCCCCCACTCACCCATCAAGGACATTGGCAAGCAATGTCCATCTGCAAAAGCTAGCCCAAACTACAGTAAAGGCTTGTTACATTTAGTTAAAATTTTGTAGGTTGTAATTTTTTTCAATATTTTGCTTGAATTTTATTGTATTATCTTTCAATTTCTGAATATATTTGGTGACTAAAATTTTATTTTAATAAATATATCTGTTTATTAAATCTGTTTTGTTTAAATGCATCAAAATACATTGCCCATATTCACTGATAAATGGAGGGAAATATTTGAAATGGTATAAAACGTGTTTGCAAAACTGTTGTAATAAAAACTTTCTTGTGCATTAATCCAGCATTTAATAATAATTTCTGAATGACTCTGGCATAATGACAAAACACAAGAATAATCAAATTAATATTTTAAGACCTTTTATATATATTTTGCCCAAATAGTTGCAGCCTTAGTTAACTTTTTCTAAACTTTAACAGGTTCAATTACGGTAAAATAAATAAAAATTAAATTAATAACATGTATAACATGTGTCACGTTCTAGCCAGCGCGCTGTTGGTGTGTGGGCAGCCTACGTCATTGTTTGTATTAATGGCGGAAGTGGGAAGAGCCGGCGTGATGCGAGCTCTGCCGGGAGAATTGTATGGATTACCTAGCGAGACAACATTTGCTTTCAAGATGAGTTGGAAAGTTCACCCTCCAAGCTTTATGCAGGTATGTCTGTCATGTGTATGTCTCATGTATTCGTGGAGATTCCGCCTTTTTTTCTGACCTCAGTTTACAGGTCGCGCGAGCCTCAAGTGGACTATTGTAATAACAAAGCCTTGTGGGCGTGGTCTCATTAAAAATAATGAGCTTCTACAGAGAAACTAGACATCGCATTGGTTTCATACTGATTACTTTATCAAGCAATATTTGTTTTCAACATGCACCGCTGCATTTAAAAGTAGACACTTCAAGCTTTCTATAGATATGTGTCTCATGTCAGTGTGTTTAGTTTTCGCGGAGTTTCAGTGCATTTTACTGACGTGTTTGTAAAACCTAACAGATTCGATTGATGTATTGCTCATATCTGTATGATCAAAACTGAAAGTGTAATTTAAGTTTTTTTCGGCGTTTTCATGTGAAAACATGTCAAAACGCGTATACGCGGGCTTTGACCCCTGGGGGTTAAATAGCAAATGCATTTGCGCTCATATGTGCGCCTATAGGCTTTCTGGTCTAAAAAAGGAGGTGTGTTGAGGCGCATTGCTGGCGCGTTGCTATTTTGAGAAACTAGAATAGACTGTTTAATAGACCAGCTAAGAGAAGGTCTAAAGTCCAGCGCAGAGGGGGATGGGCCCTTATCAAACACAGCTGCCTGTAATTATCAAGTGCTCCTTACGTTCTAAATAATTGGTTCAAGTGTGTTTGATCAGGGTTGGAGCTGAAATCAGCTGGAAGGTCGATCGCCAGGAACAGGGTTGAGCACCCCTGGGCTAATGGATGTCTGTGCGTACAACACGTTTCCTTATCCACGAGAGTAAAAGTGAAAGTAAAGAATGAGGAGGCTCATCTCTCATTCTCACGCTGCAGATGGTCTGTTTAACTGTTTTCTCGCTAGTGAAGCGCTTAGTTTTTCCACTTACAAAGTCTGCCATGTAAATAGCAAATGCGCTATGGCGCGACGCAACTGATTCTTAAAGGGAATGGGAGATGAGACTCTGATTGGTTTATTCTCAAAACACACATATAACTCATTAAGAGAATAAGCTCAACCCTGTTAGACAATGCGCTGTAGCGCAAAGCGTAATATTCCGTCCTTAAAATAGCAAAAGTGGATTCTGACACGCCATTAATGCTTTTGCGCCCTGCGCTTTGGACTTTGCACCTAGATCGTTAAAATAGGGCCCCTAGCGTGTACATTCTCTCACCCTCACTTTAGCACATTTGTTTGACTACATGAGTAGCTGTACAACTATCATTACAGTATTTTTAAACTGCTTTACATTTTCCTAACCATAAGCAATGTGACACTGTGACATGTTAAAAGGTATCTTTTCCATGAAATGTTCAAAAGTTTTTAATTTGTGATGTCACGGCTGAAAAAAACAAACTACTACTATGATCATATCAGGTGCTGATGAAATGTTTTTTTCAGTTCAGATGTTACCAGTGTAAATAGCATTAGCAGGGCTGCAGCTAGTGCAAAATGCAGCAGCCACACTCTTAACTGGCACAAGGAAGTGCACTTGAATAGAACCTGTGCTGGCTTCTCTACACTGGTGGCCTGTTGAGTATAGAGTGTAATATAAGTTACTGCCGATGGTTTTTAAAGGCACCAGAGTACGTTTCCAACCATTCGTCCAGACCACTAAGATCTTCCCAAACTTTGACCCTCTTTGTTCCAAAAGCAAGGTTGAAGACTAAAGATGGAGGTGCCTTCTCGGTGGCAGCTCTAGGAATAGCCTTTCTCTTAACGTTAGATCATGTTACTCATTAGAGTGTTTTTTAAATCAATGCTGAAAACGCATCTCTTTTCAGTGGCTCGTTTTTTAGTGGGCATTATGGTGTAGTATGTTCATCTGTGTTTTGCAGTGCATGTGTTTTAACTGTGTGTGCATTAGGGTTGGGCGATGTTGACCAATTTAGCATCGTACGATGTTTAATGTGAAACATTGCGATGGATGATGGCATCATCTTCATAGGCGGAGGTGAATTAATTATTTATGAATAATTAATTAATTCATAACAAATTAATTATTTGTAGCCTACCGTTTCAACAACCTGGCCCGCATGGTTTTGTTTTACTTATAACCAAATCATAAATAAATAAAGATAAGTTACACAAAATTACCACCTGTCAATCACTTTTTCCGCGGGACTCTGGCATGAGTAGGCAGAGTGATCAGTGTCAGTCAGGGCTGGCGCGGCCATAGAGGCGACCTAGGCGGCTGCCTAGGGCGGCAGAGCAGTCAGGACGGCGTCCGCGGCGCGTCTCCCCCCCTTCGCTTTCGTCCGTAACAAACCTTGCATCATCTTAGCGCCCCTCGGTCTTCGCTTTCGTCTGCGACAAACCCCGCATCATCTCAACACCCAGCTTCGCCGTCCCCCTTCCCACTCTCCGCCGGCTTTTTCGGATTGAAGGCAGCACAACTTTCGGTTTGAGGGCAGCATTCTCGTCGTTTGCCTAGAGCACCAGTTGAGCTTGCTCCGGCCCTGGTGTCAGTATAATAACGTCGACAAACTTGGTTGGTAAAAAAGGTGCACAACCAACAGTATCTGAGGGTTTTGCTAAAATTACTAAGTACAAGCGTGAAAGTGAAAGATTGAAGCAGTGTACTGACGCTGTGACACGTTACCTGATACATTCAAAAGACTGAAGAGTCGTTAGATAGAGACAAGATTAATTAAATATCACGTTTAACAGCTATAGTGAGCCATCCAGCGGTACATCCTTGATAAACTGTCCCACATACACTGTTCTCTGGAGCTCAGACGAGCGCATGACAGTGTGTGTGTGTGTGGCTGTGGTCATGTGATGTGTGATTTTAGGGTTATTAATGTTACAAAATTTGCTCCGTCTAGAGCAGTACATTTCTGTACTTTGTTGTCTGATTAAGAGCTAATGCACTGACCTAATTAACTGATATACATGCAATTTCATTCCTTAAATGATTACAATCACTTAAGCCAACTTCTCAATTCCTGTCAAGATGTTTTGACATAATTGTGTTTGTTGTCTGTGCAAATAAATGGAAAAGAAAATGCAAATGAGTAATAGTGTGCTATCAGAGATCTGTAAGTTGCTGTGTGTGCACTGTGTATGTACAAAATGAATACTTCTTAAAGTCTATAAGGTACTTATAAGTAATAAGGTAGCAAATTCCTTTCAGTTGGAAAGAAATGGTTAAGGATATTCTGCTTAAGACATTGCAGAGCGGAAGTAAATTCTTTAGTCTTCGATTAAAGACAACTAATTATAACTTTGTTCTCTGTGGATCAACTTGCATGTATAAATTGTTCACCTCATGAAGAGTGTCACAGTCTAATCAAGTGAATTTGGACAGATTTTATTTACCGCATAGACTACATTTTGCAGTTAAACCAAATATCATCTCCACCCTGAACTGGTAGGTTGTTTTGATTTCAGGGGTGTTGAATCATCTAAATAAAGTGTTTCTGATAATGGAGTGAAAGTGGACCATAAATTGATTTTATTTTAATTTTCAGAATTACTGTGTATCACTGTAAAGTGATGCCGATAAATCAGAAAGTTGTTAATATCACCCATGTACTGTAGCGTATTAACACTGTAGCTTAGTGATTGTTTTAGCAGTCAGATAACCAGCTCCCTTACCTGGCTGAAGACAAGAAGTTCGTTGGCCCAATGGAGTCAAACTGCAAACATAAAGATACATTAATAATAATAATAATAATAAATTATTACAAGCCACAGAAGCCTAACAATTACATTAAATGTATGAAAAGCTTGGAAATAAATACAGTACACAATATTTTAAAAGACCTATGAAGCTAAAGCAGAATGTGGCTAATGCACTAGCTTTGCAAATAGCCCTTTATGGTACTTATAAGCTCAACGTCGATTCATATTACTATATACAGGTATGATGATCATTAATACAAATCAAACAAGTACTTACAAGCAATGCAAGAGAAAAGATCGCAAAAAACAGGACGACTAACGAGCGCCATCATCAACATTATCTGCTTTCACTTGCAGCACTCACTAATTAACGTTAACAGGATTCAGCTTGCAATGATATTTAAAGCCGCCACTAGATGGAGCTCTAAACCATTAACAAAGTGAAAGTAAATATACTGCTAGCGATAAATCCACATTTGATACACAATAAATATTAAAGTAAATATTAATTCATCAAACATGAATTCTGTTTCATGATACTTGGTCCAGCAATTTCACCAGGAGCAATCACAACCTCTTCATGTAACATAATGGGAGACTTAATGGCATATAGATCAACCAAAAAGAAAATTGTTGTCATCAATTACTCTCGAGTCCCTATTGTTTCAGGACACTTGATGTGTATGGAGCATCAGAGAGTTCTGAGATTTCATCCAAAAAATCTTAATTTGTCTTTTGAAGAGGAATAAAACATGGGTGAAAGTGAATGAAAGTAAATAATAAAATAATTGTTCATATTTTGCATGAACTATTCCTTTAAATGCAACTCTTTCAAAAAATTTTTGAAGCAAAATACAAACTACCCCCCCCACCAACGTAAATAAAATAGGACTTGCCTAACAAATTTGTAGACCAGTAGATCCTCAAAAACTACACATCATGTCTAAATTAAAGTAAAAAATTGAAAATTGAGATCTGGCTGCACGGTGGCTCGGTGGGTATGTTTGAAGGTCGCTGGTTTGAGCCTCAGCTGGGTCAGTTGGCGTTTCTGTGTGGAGTTTGCATGTTCTGCCCGTGTTGGCGTGGGTTTCCTCCGGGTGCTCCGGTTTCCCCACAAGTCCAAAGACATGTGGTATGGGTGAATTGGGTAGACTAAATTGTCCATATGTGTGTGTATGAGCGTGTATGGATGTTTCCCAGTGATGGGTTGTGGTTGGAAGGGAAATCTGGAAAATGTTGTAAAGGCCTTTCTAAAGGTTTGCGAATGCAGCAAACCATAGTGTGAGCCATTATCTATAAATGGAAAAAATATGGAACAGTGGAGACCCTCCCCAGGAGTGGCCAAATAACCAAAATGACCCCAAGAGTGCAGCAACAACTCATCCAAGAGTTCACAAAAGACCCCACAACAACATCCAAAGGACTGCAGGCCTCACTTGCCTCAGTTAAGGTGAGTGTTCATGACTCCACCATAAGAAAGAGATTGGGCAAAAATGGTTTGCATGGCAGAGTTCCAAGACGAAAACCACTGCTGAGCAAAATAACATAAAGGCTTGTCTCAGTTTTGCCAGAAAACATCTTGATGAGATGATTTTTGGGAAAAAATCTGTGTTGATAGATGAGACAAAAGTTGAGAGACAATAACTTTTTAGTGACCTCAAGCTGAAGCGACTTTGGTTTTGCAGCAGGAAAATGATTCCAAGCACCAGCAGGTCCACTTCTGAATTAAAAAAAAAAAAAACTAAGTAAAGACTTCGGAGTGACCTAGTCAAAGTCCTAACCTGAATCTAATTGACCTTAAAAAGGCGGTTCATGCTCATAAACCAATGTGGCTGAATCAAACAATTCTGCAAAGACTCATCCACAGCACAAAATTGCAAGTTATGAAAAAACAATTGATTGCAGTTGTTGCTGCTATAAGGGTGTACCAACCAGTTATTAGATTTAGGGACAAACACTTTATCACACATTAATAATAATAATAATAATAATTATTAATTTTTATTAATAATAAAAACCTTCATTTAAAAACTGTGTGTGTGTGAGTGTGTGTATGTATATTTATATATGTATATATATATATATATATATATATATATATATATATATATATATATATATATATATATATATATATATATATATATATATATATCAGCAGTTATTAATTAAATGTCATGTGAAAATTTGAAAATCCTTGCAACATGCAAAATAATACTCAAAAAATGAGTTAATATATTGAGTATGCTATCTTGCGTGGGTGTTTTGTTTTCTCCAGAATTGTGTACATTCATTCATGTTTGTTCACTTTATTTTTTATTGCATTGTTATTTTATTATAACACTTTTATACACACACGCACACGCGCAGAGATGGGAAGTAACGAAGTACAAATACTTCGTTACTGTACTTAAGTAGTTTTTTCGGGTATCAGTACTTTACTCCACTACTAATTTTTTTGACTACTTTTTACTTTTACTTCTTACATTTTTACACAAATATCTGTACTTTCTACTTCTTACATTTTTTAAACCACAGTCGTTACTTTCGTTTTTATGTGTTTGGTGGCGCGATCTATATTATTTCTTATCATTGCGCATTAATATGAGCGCATTTTTGATGCAGTCAGTCTCTTTTTCCTCATTGCGCGCCTGCGTGCTGCAGCGCGCGGCTTCTTCAAGCCTATCGCGCACCGTACATGGCCTAGCCCTAGGTCATGAAGATTACTATGAGAAAGGCTAGGATTACTGCGCAGTGACAGAGGGAGTCGGCGAATTTAACATGACTGATGCTGCCCTGTTTACACGGTAATAAGACAACTTTTGCTCGTTCGGATCACAGGTAAACGAGACACATTCCAGTCAAAAACATGCTGTTTAAATCCTTTTGTCCACTTCCGATCATACTGCACGCACGGGCTTTCTCTGGTCTTTCATTCTAATACCGCGAAAATAGTGCTTTTTGTAAAGATTAGTACATTTAGGACTAAAACAATCAAATACTTTATAAAAAAATGTATGCATTGCGGTTTATTTCCTTTATTTCTGATGAGTTTATATTTTCTAATACAGAATTTGTAATGGCTGTGTCCTATTCCCACTTATCCCCCTATGCCCTATTCATTTAGAACATTCTAACATTCAAAGTTTGAATTATTAAAAATAACAAACCATTAAGTTAATCTCTCTTAGGTGTAATTTGCTTTCAAAGTATTTTTACAGTTCAGTTTTAGCGATCTTCATGTTTACAATTGCGCTCCCTTTGCAGTGCACTTTGAAAACATTGATGTCATTTTGAACACAGCCTCATGACAAAAGCTATAGGTGACTATTTTTTAAAAGCGGAATTTATGTTACATCTCCAAAGCTTGTGAAAACAAAAAAAAAACATAGCATACGTTCATTCTTTTAATTTATAGTAGGTTATTTATTAAGTATCTGTACTGTATATGACATGGGCCTGCTGGTTAGAGCATATCTGAAGTGGTTTGCACGTGCTCAAATTAAAACTTTTCAAGACTTTTCAGACTTTTCAAAAAATAAATAAACAATATCCTACTTAATAATCATCATTAATATTATTATTATTAAAATAGGATTTTTTTTTCATTTTCTAATAAATATTACATTTCATTTCTTAATAAATAGCCCCATTAATTGTTTATTTATATGATTTATATGATATTATATATGACAAAACTAATATTGGATTTTATTTTAAATGCGTGTTTGTGTAAAACAATATAATTTGCACAAAGAAATGATGGGGTTGTTCTCTAAAGAAGTTACTCCACCCCATTTAGAGCATCATTATGGACGTTTTACGTTATAACTAACGTGGTTCAAACCATGGATCTGCAACAGAGAAACTAAGGGTTTTGGGAAACACTTGTCACCACATCGTTCTTTTCCCAAACGATGCATAGTACTATGATAGTTCAGCAGCAAGTTACGTCGTTGATTGGGAAACGCACCCCTGGCCAATTTATGTGTATGTTACCTGTCTTACCTGTGTATGTTGCTTTTAGCATAGAATAAATGTATTGCAGTTTTTCTCAGTCACTTTGGCACATTTCTCAGATCAGAACTGAAATTTGTAAAACAGTAGGACAAAGTGCATTTCTCAAAAAAACACGTATAAATAGCAAAACACCATGGATTACCTGCAAAAGCTCTCCTGCTCAAAATCCCTCAGTTCATCCCTCAAAACTAAATTTCTGTGTCAGTCAACATGTCAGTGGCGTCAGAATGACATGTCCTTGTGTCATTGTATAAGAATAAGACTTAAATTTCTTAGTAGTCATGTTGTCAATAACGGTGTACTCTGGAGGGCTGTTCTGGTGTAAACTATGGCAATATTTTTGCTGTTTGAACTGTAATTTGTTGCCAGATCATGTCATTCTGATACAGAAAGGAAAAGAGAGCACGGCATAGCACAAAGAAAAAACAAAAGTAAAAATGTGAACATAGGACAACCTCCTTTTAGACCTTTATTAGAAAAAGTCAAGATTCACCTGGGAAAAATGTAAAAATGCATTATGACTAAATATTAAGACAACTTGTTCAGGCATTTGAACGATTAAATGTTGTGGGGGTGAGTCTATTCAACAGAGATAAAATAATACATGTTGATCAACATGACATAAGCAACTGATATTGTAGGAAACATCAGAGAATTGCACATAATCATTTGCATGGATGAACAAAAGCATTTGCAACTTGTTCATAAAGAGAAACTGCTTTCTGATGTGCACAAGTGACACAATGATGATCTGAAGATTGAACAGGGGGTTTTGAGAATTTCAATTCTGATCTGAGAAATGGACAAAAGAGACTGAGAAAAACTGTAACAGAATTAATGTTTATTCATTAAATAAAATAACCACAATACCTGAAAAAACACACACTGAAATAGCAGGTTATATATGACAGCTGCTCTCTTAAGAGAATAAGAAGCTTTAGCCTAATGCAAAAAAAAAATTGTTTACAGTCATATCTGATAAGTATTTATTTTAGCAAAAGAAAAAATCAACATGAATGGCAGCTGTTATTTTGATCTAACAGCGGCAAAACTACATGCTGAACACTGAGTTTGCGTCAGGATGATTACCTACCTACAGTATCTCACTTGTTATCCTTCAGCTTCGTCCCTGAATTATCAGGGGTCGCCACAGCAGAATGAACCGCCAATTATTCCAGCATTTGTTTTACGCAGCGGATACCCTTCCAGCTGCATCCCAGTACTGGGAAACACCCATACACACTCACATTCACACACACACACTTATAAACTACTGCACATGAAGTTGAATTATTATTCGCCTATACCGCATGTCTTTGGGACTGTGGTTGAAATGAGTACTTTTTACTTTTTTACTTTTGTACATTTTTCAGGCGGTACTTCTGTACTTTTACTTAAGTACAAAAGTGTAGTCAGTACTTCTACTTTTACCAGAGTCGTTTTAAACATGAGTATCTGTACTTCTACTTAAGTAAAGGATGTGTGTACTTTTGCCATCTCTGCACACGCGCACGCACACACACACACACACACACACACACACACACATACATATATCTCATAAGGTCATCATTAGAATGAGGGAGTAAAATGAAGAGCATCAAATGCACAAGAATGTGAAAAGAGAGGTCACATCTCAGCTATTGTATCGTGCCACACTGCATCTTTGATTCATTGTTTGGATCAGCTGAGTTAAGCCAAAATCAATCACTCTTCTCTTTTATCCTGCATGTGTTATCTATGATGGATTGACTTTGTCCTGCAAATGCTAATAAATATATTACTACCTCTAATCAGCCAGAAACTCACGCTTCCTCTACTAGATGTTATTAGTCAGAGTGAAAAGGGCAGCCACTATGTTCTACTTCATTTACAACCAAGAGAAATGAACTCTAGATGCTGTTCAATGAAACGCAAAGCATTTTGCGACCATCTCATAATCATCATGTAGCTAAACCTATTCTGGGTTCTTGTGAACTGGATTATATTACAACTCCGGTGTACCTTTGCAGGGGTTATTTGAAGTACTAGGCCATTTACTGATCTGCCCTGATATTTAATTTCACATAACTCTGTCTGATAAGATTTAATCTCTCTAAATATTAGATGCATGCACAGTATTTTTGGCCCCTCATTGTAAATCATTTCTGAATCTTATTTCTGGTTTGCACATGTAATTCCATCTAAGCTCATTGTGGGACCTTCAGTTTAATTTTTTCCTTTTTTTTTCATCAAAGAGTAAACAAGAATAATAATGGATTGACTGTGGCTGATTAATCGCAGGGGCTTTGGATGTCAGTGGATTAACCTGCTCTTCTGAACAGGCATGAGGTATTTACTCATATGTCAGGCATGGAAATCCATGCAAGGACAACTCATCAGAATTGTGGGGGACTTCAGGACATTTGTGGGGTTTTAGCTGTCTGCTTGTATATGAGAGTGCATGTTTGTGTGTGACTTTGTGCCTGTTCCTATGTTAAAACACAGATAAGTACGTTGCAACATGATTTACAATGTAAAGATTTTCAGCATTCTTTTGTAAGATGAATTGAACATTGCACCAAATGATATAGAACTGATAATATGCTATTTCAGTCTTATTTTAATATATATTTTTAAAAATACTATTACTGTTTATTGTCATTTTATTTGGGTGTAAAAACTGACACATAAGCTCTTGCATTATTATAGTATAATAGTTTAAAATTAAATTTGCTTCAAAGATACAGTAAAAACAGCAATATTGTGAAATTTTATTTTAATTTAAAACAACATGATTCATTCATTTCATTTTCCTTTCCATAGTCCCTTAATTCATCAGGGGTCGCCCCAGTGGAATGAACTGCCAACTTATCCAGCATATGTTTTACACAGCGGATGCCCTTCCAGCTGCAAGCCAGTACTGGGAAACATCTATACACACTCATTCACACACATATACTACGCCAATTTAATTTATTTAATTAACCTATAGTGCATGTCTTTGGACTTGTGGGAAAAACCGGAGCATCTGGAGGAAACCCACAGAGAGAACATGCAAACTTCATACAGAAATGCCAACTGACCCAGCTGGAACTGGGAACCAGCACAACACATTTCTATGTGAATATTTTTTTAAATGTAATTTATTTATTTGATTCAAAACATATCACTTTATCCAACAGAAATCTTTTTAATATAAGGATTTGCTGCTCTGATATCTTGATCAGATATTGTTCTGTTATTTAACAGTTCTTATCTGAAGTTCTACTTTAGCTTTATTTTTAATTGACAGACTGTTTAGTGTAAAACTGTGCTTTAACTCCATAATTCGTTGGTAAACAGAAAACAGCTTTTGTTTGAAATCAAATATTTTGTAACCATTATGAATGTATTTGCTGTCACTTAAAAAAATGAAAGAAAACCAAAACAACAAAATATTGGGGAACAAAAAAACAGAATATTGTTAAAATTTGAGGATATCATTCATGAAAGAAAAAAAAAAAGAAAGAAAGAAAGAAAGAAAGAAAGAAAGAAAGAAAGAAAATCACCACAGCTATTTCAGCATTAAAACTTTCAAAATCAATAAGCCCCTTCCTTGATTTGCAAAATACAAATATGTCTCATGGAAAAGAATGGAACGAGTTTAGTTCTGTTAAATGATTCATTCTAGTTGTTTGACACTCAATGGAGAAATAATCAAAGCAATTAGATGAGAACATGGAACATGCTGATTGAATGAGATTTAAGGTCTTCTCATGAACGACCAGGGGTGTTGCTAGACAAAAAGCTCTACTGGGGCACCCCCCACCCCTAAAAAAAAAAATAAAAGAAATAAAGAAATAAATAAATAATATATATATATATATATATATATATATATATATATATATATATATATATATATATATATATATATATATATATATATATAAATAAATAAATAAATTATATATATATATATATATATATATATATATATATATAATATATATATATATATATATATATACATACATACACAACAAATGATTAATAAATAAAAGTATTATTGTTATTGTACAATTATTATTCTAAATTACAGAAATTAATCCTAAATGTAACTGGAAAACTACGTAAAGACACAACTGGAGTGATGCTAAGATCATTTAAGAAATCTTTTGCATGAATAATAATTTCATTTGAATGACCTTCTACAGACAATTCTATAGAATACAAAAAAAGCATGTTTTAATTATCTGTTGTCTTAGACATGGCCGAGAATTAGGTTTATTAAGTCTTTACCTCCCTGACTCGTCATCCATCCTTTTTACTTCATAAAAAAAAAATCTATCAGGAGGCATGCTTAGTAATCATATTATTTAAACTTTAGTTTTGTCGACTTATAAAACTCACTGCGTGCCGTCACCTCCGCATAAAAGGCTCTTACGGCGGTTTCACAATGCATAAGCGGGCCGTGAGCAGCAAGTACTTTTTTTGGCGTGCATGTTAACAACTGAGGCTCGCACCGGGAGAAGAGCAGCGCGTCAAGCAGGCTCCAGCAGAAGCGGTGTGTGAGGCACGCGGGTGTGGTTTTCTGCACACATGCAGAGATGCGTCAGTTTGCTTTTTGATTAAACTACATTGCTTTTACCAGCGTTGGTTCGGTTGCACATAGAGAATAACGTCTTTATTCCGGGAGTGCCCCTCTTTATAAATACACTTTGCATATGAAGTAAATCATAACCAACACGTTTACTGGGGCACTGGCGATTTTTACTGGGGCACATGTCCCAGTAAATTGGGTCTAGCGACGCCCCTGTGAACGACTCTCTCTGGTGAGTTACTGTGCGCCTGCATCACAGTAGGTGGCGGTATGCACTTATAAGGTTTACATACCCACCAATAAAACCGAAGAAGAAGTCACTGCGCATGCTTAGCTTAACAGACTGCATTTATATTTACAATAGATGTCGCCTACAGTACGCTGTTGTTGTCTATTGGAAGGAACGCATCAACAGAGCCGCCATTTTAGTCTTTTGAAATGAATGTGAGACCAAGGTGCAGTGGAGGACTGGCCATCCAGAGCCAGAGATAACTATAACTATGATCAGGAGTTTTCCCGGTGGTCAGTATGCAAATATTTTTTCAATTACGAAAAATATTATTTTACATCACTTTTCTACATCGATGGATAAGTGACCGCACAGGCATTGCCGACAAAGGGCATGTGTATGTATTCAATTCAATTCATCTTTATTTGTATAGCGCTTATACAATGTAGATTGTGTCAAAGCAGCTTCACATAGAAGATTATAGTGAATTGAAACAGTGTCAGTTCAGTTTTCAGAGATTAAGTTCAATTCAAATCAGTTTAGCTCAGGTCAGTGTGGGTTAATAATCACTACTGAGAGTCCAAACACTGAAGAGCAATCGACAGATCAAACAGGTCCTGAACCATGCAAGCCAGTGGCGACAGCGGCGAGGAAAAAAAAACTTCACCAATTGGCGAAAGTGAAGATTTAAAAAACCTTGAGAGAAACCAGGCTCAGTTGAGCACGACCATTTCTCCTATGGCCAAGCGTCTTGTGCAGAGCTGCAGTCTAGGCGCAGGAAGCTGGACCTCAGCGAAGACTTGTCTGTCCTTGGAGCATCACAGGAATCAGTCTCATGCTTTCCACTCTTCCATGACCACCACAGCATGGTGCATGGAGTTGTGGTATCCTCCCTCCCTGTTAAACTTGATCTAATCGGTGTCCTGAAACACACCCCCTCACCTGCTTTCACATCTCATTCTAAGGAAGAGAGTGATTCATTTCTGAATGAATCCCCGTCATGATTCGTTCACCTAGCTGACAATAATACAAGTTTCTGACACCGCAGCATCTTGTTGTCATATTTCATTTATATTTTTTGCTTATTTTATTCAACAAAGCTAGCATAAGCCTAGAATTTAGTACGAGTTGGTGCTCCTTTGCCTTAAGAGACTGTATTATCACCAATAACGTTACTTGTTTAGCACAAAAGTTCGTAAATGTAAAAAACTAAATCTTACCTGTGACATGTTCTGCCTTTGTGCTTTATTTTCTTTATTTGCCCGTTACTACTCCCGTACACAGCGCTAAATTCTAGCATCTTCATATTGGCTTTGGTCTTGACTAAGTGCGGTTGAATGACATTTGTCCTGGGAGCACTGTACATATGTGGCAGCACTATTGACACATACTCAGGGTCCTTATGCGATATCTAGTGTGTGTATATATATATATATATATATATATATATATATATATATATATATATATATATATATATATATATATATATATATATATATACTGATCTTGTGGATTTCTGCAGTTGTGGTTTTCCACATATATATGGACAACATATTCTCGCATAAATAACTTGGAGACAAAAACAAAAATACACTTGGGGTTCCTTTTGCATGTTGATGATTTAATATTTGCACTGGTCTCTTCAAACAAGCTACTGGGGCATGAACACTAGTGCATGAGCTTGAACAAGATTGATGTAGTGATTGAATGAAGAAGATACACATTTGTAACTAGACAAAAGCTCTCCTAGACAGCGGTTATGACACTGTTCCTTTAAATGGGGTGCTAGAGCAAGTAAGCTCGGAACAATCATCGATGCTCAGTACATCTCTTTTTTTTGTAATTGGTATTTTATTGAATACCATTGTTTTCTTCTGTTACTATTTTACAGCTTTAAAAAAAGGTTACTTACAAATGCTCTTGTTATAATTTTATGTTTATTTGTGTTAATGCCAAAAAAGATACTTTGAGACATATTGTGAGGATGTAAGGTAATATGGCTATATTGGTAATTTGTTGAAATCAAAGCAAGCTGGCTGCAAGTTTAGAACTTCAATGCTGCCAACTAAGACAAATCTAATTGAATCAACAAAATAGATTTTAATAACCATACATGGACAAGACTGAGACATAAAGTGTTAATAATACATTCAATCAGATAAACAAAACAAATATTTAATAATTCAATTAGTTGCATATAAGTTACGCAAACCTATTAAAACCATGTTGAATCTACAAGTTTATATTGTGTTCATATAACACAGGGATGTCAAACTCAATTCCTGGAGGGCCGCATCCCTGCACAGTTTAGTTCCAACCCTAATTAAACACACCTGATCAAACTAATTGAGTCCTTCAGGTTTGTTTGAAACCTACCAGTAAGTGTGTTGAAGCAGGGTTGGAACTAAACTGTGCAGGGCTACAGCCCTCCAGGAATTGAGTTTGACATCCCTGATATAACACATTCACAGCAGTTCAAGTTTACTTGATTTGTTTATGCACCGTGGATGCTACTATTAAATCATGTTGATTCAACATTTTTGTTTTGAGAGTTTTTAGAGATTACTGAACTTTAGTGCTGCCAACTAAGACAAATAAAATTGAAGTAACACAACAAATTTATATAACCATACTGTACATTGACAAGACGATAACTTGCTGATGTAACAAGTAATAATCTTATTGAGTTGAAGTGCTTTACTGACATTGAGGATATGTGAATAAATGCAATCAGATAAACACAACACAAGTATTTTAATTCAATTAGCTGCAAAGAAGTTACAGACCTGTTAAAAACATGTTGAAATAACAAGTCTATATTGTGTTCATATAACACATTCACAGCAGTTCAAGTTTACTTTATTTGTTTAGATGCACAATGAGTGCCACATTTTTTTTTTTTTTTTAAGGGTAATAATCAGAAATCTCCATGTCGGAATACTTTCTAAAAGATCATGTGACATGCTACATTATTTAAACATGTTGTAAATAGAAATCAATGGCTGATGCAGTTTAAAATTTCAGTCTGGTAGTATTCTTACTTCAGAAAAGCACAAAGCTTTGAGTCAGAGCATCAGTCTCCCCCTCAGTTGTTCTGGTGTGTTCATGTCTGTAAGCAGATGCGATCTTTGTCTCTCTCTCTCCCACATCTGTCTTGTTGTTTCCACCCTGCTGTCTTACAGCTTTCACCACACCATTCTGAGCCTGCTGACAGAGGCCCTTAGCAGATATGATATACATTTTTTCTCTCATTTACTTTGCCTGCATTTTCTTTATTTCTCAGCAAGATTCTTTAAAACATATAAGCTGACATTTTCTAACCGAGAAATACATCAGAACAACACATTTTAGTTTAACTGAATGCACACAATTAAACAATGAAGCATTGCACAGCATATTAATAGAGTGCCTCTTGTAATTATAATCATCATGATTCTTGATTTGTTTGTTATATCACTCTTAAACATAAAAAAAAAACATATGACTGAAATGCAAATTAATCCATCAATCAAGACTTGCATATATAGTTTAATATAATTAGATTTTAACAAGAATTCCAAAGGCCAAACAAGCAAACTTACGTCTAGACCCCTAAGAAATGTGTTTGAAATAATGCCGTAAACAAATAAAATGTACTGACAACTAATAAGCTGATTGTTTTGATGAATGGCATAAAAAAAGAAAAGGTGGATAAATTATATAATTTGTGTGCCTTGATTTGATTTGCTTTGATTTAATAATAGGTCTTGGTATGTTAATCACAGTTTGCAATTTTAAAAGGTTCTCAATGACTTGATGTTGGTTAACAAAAGAAATTGAAGTGCACTGATATTTCATAAATTACTTGTTTGATTTACATATGAAAACTAGAACACAATGCTCAGCAAATTAAAGAAATTCCTTTGGTGATGATTTCAGCCGTGAAAACTGCAGTTATTTGTTGAGAATCCAAAGTTACAATTAAAAAAATTACCAACCGACCGACCGACCAACCAGTCAGTCAGTCTGTCTGTCTGTCTGTCTGTCTGTCTATCTGTCTCTTTCTCTGTGTATGTGTTGTGTATGGCTATATATCAGCACTGCCGTGGTGTGTTTATAATCAAGATTATAAAGCTGACAGGCATAAAACAACATCAATCTACAGAGTTCTCTTACATTTCCTACATCAGTAACTGCCTATTTTATAATAAAGTCATGTATTCAATAACATTGACCCCATAAAAGCTGAAACAAATCAAACAAAACCTTTATAGTATAAATACAGCAATACATAACAAAGATCAAAGTTACCTGTTAATGAGATACTGATTTACCTGTTATGTCTCTTTCGCCACCTTGTGGTGCAACAATGTAATATCAACTGCCAATAACATTTTATTAAATGCATGGGCGTTGCTAGGCCTATTTTAGATAGCCGATTAGCTCATAAACTGTACACTAAATTATTGCCTCAGTCCCCTTTAAATTTAATAAGAAAACGGCGGCAGAATTCGGCTCCTCCCCGTCTTTTGTTTTTCATTTGATCAGCAAACCACAGCCGCGGACAGTGAGAGAACGAGGTGTGTGTTTATTGATAAATTTTTAGAATATCTGCTTATTTGCAGTTCTTTGATATAGAAAACCTTGTATATAATAAAGTCATGTATTCAATAACATTGAACCCATAAAAGCTGAAACAAATCAAACAAAACTATAGTATAAATATAGCAATACATAACAGAGATCAACGTTACCTGTTAATGAGATACTGATTTACCTGTTCTGTCTCTTTCGCCACCTTGTGATGGAACAATGTAATATGAACTGCCAATAACATTTTATTAAATGCATAGGCGTTGCTAGGCCTATTTTAGGGGGGCTTTAGCCCTAAAACTTTTGCGATTAGCTCATAAACTGTACACTAAATTATTGCCTCAGTCCCCTTTAAATTTAATAAGAAACGGTGGCAGAATTCGGCTCCTCCCCGTCTTTTGTTTTTCATTTGATCAGCAAACCACAGCCGTGGACAGTGAGAGAACGAGGTGTCTGTTTATTGATAAATTGTTATAATATCTGCTTATTTGCAGTTCTTTGATATAGATAACCTTGTATCACCTGTATCCCAATGTCACGGAGGAGAGGTCGGGGTTTCTCGGCGTTCACCTCATCAGCACAGCTGTTTCCTCCAGCGAAAAATATAACTCTTAACGAACATTTCGCTATTTTTATTTCAAAATGAACTACCAATATTAAACACTTTACAGTTGGTGTGGCATTAACTATACCATACAGTCTTGCACAGAAAGGATTAAACACAGTGACAGAACCACTTGGAGAATGTACTCGTTTTAACTGTCACTGAGTCACTGACAGAGAGAGAGAAACATTAAGTGTCTAGTATTAAAAAAATACTTTATATTTATTATTATCATTCAGATCGTGAAATATGTGAATTAGCCTGTAAGTTAAAAAATATATTTATATGTATGTCATTTAATTAGAAAAGTGGCAATTTATTTATTTAATACATGGAAACAAAAAATGCACTTGGATATAGAAAAGTGGTTTTTACTACAGTAAACAGGGGGTTGAGCCTATTTGGCTTATTCTTATTATTTGGAATACTATACAACCCATATTAAACAAACATTTTTAAGTGTATTACTATTAAATTACTACTTATAAATGTAATATTAGGCTTTATATACTGTATATATAATATATATAATTTTTTTTAGCTTATAAGGAACTAAGCCCCCCTAAAATGAAAATCCTAAAATCGCCCCTGATTACTGCAATTTATATCAAATGTCATTTATTGAACAATAACACTTAACAAACAAAGTTAATTAGCCAAAAGAAGAACCACCAAGTTTTCATTCAGCGTAAAATATATTAACCTTAATAACTTAACATTGCAGTCAATTCTATTAGTTTTGTTGTAAATAACTGATGACTGTGACCAAATATTGTCAACAAATTATATTTCACAACAGACTTATAGACATCCATCGTGCTCCTGAATAAGTAGTTCAGGGAGTGTTCTCGGTGGGCAATGAGAGGCTGAACGACTGCCAATGTTGTCACTTAAAAAGTCTCAAAAGTAGCCTACATTATGTTGTCAAACAGCCACAGATTTGTCATACTTCAGTGAATTTAGTTGTCCACTTGGTACTCAATGCAGATGGAGTGATACAAATGGAGGCTGGAACAGTTCTGATACTAGCAGAATATTGCATGACAATCAGCCAATCAGATTCAAGAACCAGCTTTAGCATGTTCTCCCCATGTTTGCGTGGGTTTCCTCCGGGTGCTCCGGTTTTCTCCCACAGTTCAAAGACATGCGCTATAGGTGTGAAAGAGGGTGTATGAATGTTTCCCAGTACTGGGTTGCAGCTGGAAGGGCAGCTGCTGTGTAAAACACATGCTGGATAATTGGTGGTTCATTTCGCTGTGGCAACCCCTAATTACAGTTTTTCTCTATTGGTTTGGCTCATTTCTTGAAACAGAAATTACATTCTCAAAATTCTAAGATCATTTGGCAAAACAGTGTTACAGTTTAGCACAACACTATAGTTCACTTGCAAAAGCTCATATCTCTCCAAAAACAGTTCACTCATGCATCGAAACTTAATTCCTTTCCCATATAAAAAGTCAGTGCCACAAAAATGGCAAATATCCTTCTCAATTGCTTTGGCTCATTTCTTGAATCAGACCGGACATTCTCAACACTCTTGGTGTTTTTGCCAAAATAATGGGGATGGTTCGGCACAACAGCATGGTTCACCTGGAACAGCTCATACTTTTCCCAAAACAGTTCACTCATGTGTCAAAACTAAATTTCCTTCTCATTTAAACAGTCAGTGCCCCCAAAATGCTTCATCCTTTTGCCATTGTGTAAGCACTGCAAGTCAAAATGTTTAGATGTTTTGTCACTATGGCAAAGGACCACTAAAATATCACTCACGTCCACCATACAGTCTTAGCCCAGTCCTTCATTGACAATGGTTACTGTACTGTTTTTGTCTAGCTAACAGAATACAATTGTGTATAAAACAACAAAAAAAAAGAAATAGGATTTTAGGGTAAGAGTAGCCTCCAAGGTTTGACATCACACATTGCACTCATACTGCCAAGGAAATGGTAACTCCTTTTTTTATTGTAATGATCAACCACACACAATGTAACTTTCATACATCAGAGCAAAAAGAAACTGTATACAGCATAATAAACTGTAATATAAACACACAAACAAAAAACTAGAGTGCTATAACTTTCCCTGCAAAAGTTTTGGATGATGGAGGAGACTGTAGAGCGAGACACATTTAGGCTTCACTCGGCGACCTGCCTCCACCCATGTGAGGCCATGGTTCATGACATTGTCTATAACTATGGCCTGAATTTCATCCGGGACACCAAAGTGTCTTCATGCACCACGGCTTCTTCCACCTATTCCACCACCACGCACCCTTACTCTTTCTCGTCCTCCTCTTCCTTTTGCAGGCAGCTGCCCTTGTTCATTTACTTGGCCAGGTGCCAACATGTTCAGAAATAGTGCTGGTCCTGCATGGTCAAGCTCTTTACATACATGTTAGGCAGCATTCACAGTCATGGCCAGCACCTGTCAGGTAACTAAATATACTGTTTGATTGGTCATCTGAGATGACCAATGAAGTGGTGTTAGAGAGGCCAGCAGGGGGCGCTCAACCTGTGGTCTGTGTGAGTCCTAATGCCCCAGTAAAAGTGAAGGGGACACTACACTGTCAGTGGGCGCCGTCTTTCGAATGAGACGTTAAACCGAGGTCCTGACTCTCTGTGGTCATCAAAAATCCCATGGCACTTCTCGTAAAGAGTTGGGGTGTTACCCCGGTGTCCTGGCTAAAGTCCCTCAATCGGCCCTTACCCATCATGGCCTCCTGATCATCCCCATCCACCGAATTAGCTCTATCGCTGTCTCTTCACTCCACTAATAGCTGGTGTGTGGTGAGCGCACTGGAGCCGTTGTCCTGTGGCTGCCGTCGCATCATCCAAGTGGATGCTACACACTGGTGGTGGTGTGGAGAGACCCCCCTCATGATTGTAAAGCGCTTTGGGTGTATGGCCATACACAATAAATGTGCTATATAAATACACATTACATTACATTACATTACATGTGTGAAACTCCTCATTTATTAGTCAAGTTCTAGTTTTACCTGACTGTCAATTGCTGTAATAAATTGTAATCAAATGTTCCAAGGATTCACCTACTGTATGGTATTCATGGTATTATGTTCTTGACTAATTTTGACAATTGAACAGACTATTGTGCATGTGATGACTTATACAATGAAATGACGCTGACACATTTTGAAGGGAACGACCATTAGACTGAGAATTAACAATCAGTTTAGATCAACGAGATCTATTCACTTGGAAATTGTGCTAAATGTAGGCTACCTGTACTTAATCATTTGCAAAGATATACTTAGACATTTGCAATTTGATGAAATGAATGAGAAATTCAATTCTGTTGTGAACAATTGCCAAGTGGTTTGGAGGTTTGTCCATGTTGTTTTGAGAATGTAATTTCTGTTTCAAGAAATGAGCCAAACCAATGGAGAAAAACTGTAATATAGGGACTAAACTAAAAAAAAAAAAATGAATGAATAAATTAATTGCAAATTTACTTAAGAATCTGAATGACTCAGAAAAAAAAAATCTCAACAATGTATCTGCTTATTTCTTCTTGTCTCTTGTCTCATTTTGCCACAAACATCCTTTGCACTTGTCAAACAGCTCAAGGGGCTCAAAGAAAAAAAATGAAGGAAAAAAGAAAAGAAAAGAAATAAATAAATAAATCAAATCCCTAATGAGAAGAAGGAATCAGGCGGTAGGGAGACAGAATAATAATCTGTCATTTACAAATGATGAAACAGCTAAGATGCATTTGTGGGGGTAGAAAGTGTCTCGTTTCGCCCCAGGAATCTGACAGCATTGTCATGCAAGAGTCCCAGCGTAAGTTCAGTACTAGAGAAGAACTTCCCAGCAAAACAAGCTGGCATCACATGCCGGTTAACCTTGTGCCTCCTGTTTGTGTTGCACTAATTTGGTCATCACGAGGCTCAGTGTGGTGCCGTGGTGCTAATTGCTGAAAGACTGATGGGACGAGTACCTGAGGCTTTAGGCTCACTGTCTCTGTCTCCATGATTGAGGGTTTTTCACACAAGCTACAGCTTCCCCTTCCACTGTTCCAAAGCAAATTGGTATAATTTGGTGAAAATGAGATCATCTGGAGTATTGGGGGAAAGAAAAATCAAGATAAATGTATACCTAGCAAAAAGATAGATAGATAGATAGATAGATAGATAGATAGATAGATAGATAGATAGATAGATAGATAGATAGATAGATAGATAGATAGATAGATAGATAGATAGACGGATAGATAGACGGACAGACAGACAGATAGGCAGACAGACAGACAGACAGACAGACTAGAAGTAAAACTAGTGCAATGCTTATGTAATACATATGTAATAAGCATATTAAATGTATAGTTTGCCCCTCAAAAAAGAAAACGGTCATTACACACCCTCATTTTGATCCAAAGCCATAAGCCCTTCATTCATCTTCAGAACACAAATTAAGATACTTCTGATGGCTATCTATCTATGTTCTATCTATGTATGGAGAGTTGGAAAGCTCTCAGATTTTCATCAAAAATATCTTAATTTGTGCTCCGAAGATGAATGAAGGTCTCATGGGTTTGAAACATCATTAGGGTGAGTAATTAATGACAGAATTAAATTTTGGGGTGAACTATCTCTTTAATATTAATGTATTAGTAGTGTACTTCTAATGTGTACAGTACGGTTTTATCAGTTAGTGTTAGTTAATGTACTATATTTACTAACACAAGCTAAAAATGAACAATACTTAAAGAATGTATTAATTATAGTTATTACAGTTTTTCTCAGTCGCTTTGGTGCATTTCTCACAACACTATTTACATTTGCACAACAGTTAATGCATTTCTCAAAACAATTAGTCATTTGTGCACATCATAGTAGCAGTTTCTCATTCCTTTCAACAAGTTGCAAAAGCTTTTGGACATGCATCAATTGCTTTTATACAACTCTCTGCTGTTTGTAACATTATCAATTGCTAATGTCATGTCAGTCACAATTAACTAAACTTGTGAATGCTGAATAGTCGCTCCATATTAAATAGTCCTCATTTCATTACTTGAGTCATTACATACAAAAATGTTGAACTAGTTGTCAAAATCTGTCAGGCAAATTTTATCAAAAAAATGTAAATCTTTTTTTTCCTGAAAATGTCTGAACAATATGAACAATTGAACAATTTGATGAATGATTTACAGACCTGTGCATGTTGTAGGTTCAGTTCCAATATGTACTGCAATATTGTTTACAGTTGTGCACAGCTCTACCCAAAGAAAGTTTATGTTTGTTGTAAATAAGGGTGTATTTATTCTTTTGCACAATGCTGTGAATAAATTAGAATTGTAAAGAGCAAATGCAGTAAAAATGTGAAATATACTGTACATATTCAGTGTCTTGTACTCAGATACCTCACTAAATGCAGTGATGACTAACTTTACTGTAGTTTTCAAATGGCTGTGCAAATAGTATATAGGTGCTGTCTTGAGCATTTTCAGGATGTGTCACTAATATCTGACTTTTTTGCCATGGAAAAAATGTACAGAGTAAAGTGTCATAATGAAACATGACAAAGACCTTTGACTACAGTATCTTGTTCATAAACAATGGTGGCAGGACTTTTCATTTTGATGCCACTGACACTTTCATTGACATGAAGACTTGCTTTTGAGGAATGAGCTCTCCAATTTGAGCAAGTGACACGCTTTTGCAGGTTTTCCACTAGGTTTTGCAGTTTGTACTAATTGATTTGAGAAATGCATTAACTGTTGTGCAAATGTAAATAGTGTTGTGAGAAATGCACCAAAGCCAATGAGGAAAACTGTAATCATAGACGCATTCTTAAAATAAACAATGCAGGGTTCCACTCAATTTATTCATGTTGTCCCAGCACAAATTAAGTTAACTTAACACTTTTTACAAATTTATGTGGATTGAACATAAAAAAAATTAAGTTAGTCCAATGAAATCTCAAGAATTGTGTTTTTTCAGCTCATTTTAAATAAGTAGTTAACAAAAGAGTTAACAAAAACTACCAATAACCAAATTTTTTTTCATTAACTAACACTAAACAAAGATGAAAAAATACAGGATTTAATGTAATTGTAAGGGATGACTTCAGTCCAGCATATTTAAATAAGTGCTGGATAACTATGAGAATTTAAAGAGATGCAGAAACCTTTGTGCCGTCTGAAATTTACATCAAAAATGGCGTTTTTTTTTTTCAGCCTCATGTATATCATGAGTTATTTTACTCTAAAGACAATTAAAAGAACTTGTTCTTTGTCATACTAGTGAAATTACTGAACCCATACACAGGAGCCTGCTAAAAATGTCTGTTTTAGAAGAAGATTTCAGACAGCATTAGAGGTTTTTCTTCATTTGTGGAGCGCATTGATAAGCACAATAACATAATGGACATTTAGGATGATTCAAAAGGCCCTAATCAGAAAATAGAAAACATAGCTGCAAAGCTGGGAAAGAAAAGAAAAATCACATCAATTAAACATAATTTACATAGATAGATAGATAGATAGATAGATAGATAGATAGACAGACAGACAGACAGACAGACAGACAGACAGACAGACAGACAGACAGACAGACAGACAGATAGATAGATAGATAGATAGATAGATAGATAGATAGATAGATAGATAGATAGATAGATAGATAGATAGATAGATAGATAGATAGATCTGTATAGTGTTGACAAACATCTTGTTCTTGTGAATATTAACAATTAATGCATAATCTTAAGATCCCATCTGTTCTTAATATAATATTCACAATTCCACAAAAATATCTTTATAACTTTGCACAAGAAGCTATTTACATTCTAAGTTCAGCAAGGAAATGACATTGGAAAACATATTTTTCCAATCATTTCAGAAGCATTGCGTTTTCATTGTCATGTTGTAATTCTTCTTTTCAGAGGTTAAAAGATGATAGAGATTTTTGATGAGGGTTTTATGAGGGGACTTGATAGAATTCCTCATTCTTTTGAAATGTATCTGGTAATCCTATCACATAAAGGTTGAGTGGAATGTTTTTCCTTAATTGAACTTTTGGAGCATGACCATTCAGTCTATAACTGTGATGCTTTTTCATCTGTGGAGAGCCAGAGCAATGATGAACGATGAAGCAGAATTAAGAGTGCAGGTTAAAAGATGCAGGGCTGAATTCAGTTCTGCCACATTATTAGTATGTGGTATTTCATCAGCCATCCCATTCCATCTGCATTATACACATACTATCAAAATGTAGGGGTCGGCAATATTTTAAATATGTTTTTGAAAGTCTCTTAATAAAGTAAAACTACAGTAATATAGTGAAATATCATAACAATTTAAGATAAATATTTCTGTTGAAATATATTTTAAAATGTAATGTAAAACATTTATAGGGAAATCTGGATTTTTATCAGCCATTACTCCAGTCTTCGTGATCATTTCAGTGCTCAGGAAACATAAAAAAAAAATGGAATATTGTATAATGTTACACTGTTTTTAATACATTTTATTGATAATCAATTTAATTAGTCTTTTGATTAAAGTATTTCTTTCAAAAACAAATTGACAAAAAAAAAGTCACTAACTCTTTATTTTTATTATTAATTCATTCATTCATTTTCTTGTCGGCTTTGTCCCTTGCGGGGTCGCCACAGCGGAATGAACCGCCAACTTATCCAGCACGATTTTACGCAGCAGATGCCCTTCCAGCCGCAACCCATCTCTGGGAACTTCCACACACACATTCACACTCATACACTATGGACAATTTAGCTTACCCAATTCACCTGTACTGCATGTCTTTGGACTGTGGGGGAAACCGGAGCACCCGGAGGAAACCCACGCGAACCCAGGGAGAACATGCAAACTCCACACAGAAACGCCAACTGACCCAGCCTAGCCGAGGTTCGAACCTGCGACCCAGCGACGTTCTTGCTGTGAGGCAACAGCACTACCTACTGCGCCACTGGGTTGCCTTTTATTATTAATATTAATCTATATTATTAATACCCAATATTAAAAACAAGAAATGGAAACTGAAACATGGATACTTGAAATAGTTGATAAGACACATTTACTGTGTTTTATGAAAAGAAAAGAAAAAAAAAACTCAATAGTAATAGTAATAGTAATAAAAAGCAATAATGACTGGACTAATAATGTCACTTGAAAATGCATAAAATAAGTAATAAATATTTACATTTTTACATTTAAAATGCCAGATTGATGAACAGAATAATTTCATGAACATGAAAAAAAAAACTTACCCCAAACATATGCATGTATTGATGTAAAAATGCAAGTACTTTATCTAAAAATAAAATGCTTAGTAAAGATTTAAATATTTTTACTGTCCCTCTTAATCCATTTAAGTCATAGCTAGTTGATAAAAAGTGATAAAAATATGCATGTCTTTAAAAAAATTATTAATTTGAATATTTTATTCATATAAATACTCAAAGAAAAAAAAGGAGAACGAAAGGTTGTAGGCCTATAGTAAATTATATAAATCCTCTTTTTTCCATCCAGAATACAGTTTTGATAATGTCTGGATCTGCTACATTTGCTGTATAGTCTTCATGTGACTGTCTATGATTTTACCCATCAGATTGCTTTATGTCTGTACTCATTGCTTTATGTCTAATGGTTATAATGTCAACTAAACAAAATAAACTGAATGACCTTTCTGGACACTGCGAATAAATGTTCCTCATACTGCAAAGTGGTTTTAATTTAGACGTATGTGTGGCAAACTTGAAACTTTGATATTGTGATATTGATCACAAACTTACAAATGACATCTTTGAAAAATATTACTATGTATGACGCCTCTGCTTTCCAGGTGCTTTTTCAAAAAGCTAATTGGCAGGAAAGGCTTAAGATGTGAAGTGTGAATAATATGGTTATAAATTATATACCAGAATAAACTGCACGTGAAAGGCTCATCGTCCCTCACCATTTTCTCCTCTTCAACTCTCTGCTCTATACTTTCTAGTCTCTCTGTTATTCAGAGCAATCTATGTGCTTGTCATATCTTTGTTACACTCAAACTACATAAAGTATACTGAGCATAAGCCTGTAATCTCTGCTGTCATGATGGATCTGATCTGAAACACGGTGAAATTCTCCGACTAATAGCGTACATTTTATCTTATGAGAATTGTTATGACTGGACGACCAATTATATATTGTGAACACTTATAGGCTTCATCCGTCATGACCGGGATTGTTTGTAATGTATATTCTGCGCTAATTCTCGTGTAGCAGATGAGCCGTGGAGAGAGAAGTCCATAAAATATCCTCATTATTGTTGTAGCAGTCATTAAATGCTGCGGGAAGACGAATGGCAGTGACACTCGCCCTGCAGCTCTTCAGAAGAGAAATTGCTTCATCTCTATCATGCCTCACACATCAACCATAAGAACTGTGCAATCTGGAGGTGTTTGGAAAACCCACTTAGTGAGTGCTGGATCTTCCCCGGGTGCTATAGGTTTAAGACATAATCATATAGCGAATAAAAGAGCAGCGTTTGAGTAATTTAATTTTGGTTTCTTTCTTTTTTTTCAGAAGAGAAATGAAGTGGAATAATGGGAAGTGATGGCTTGAACAGTGAGAATATACAGAAAGCTGAAGCTGAACAACATCCTTGTGTTGGCTTGAGAATATTGTATGAGAATTCTGTCATTGTTTACTCATTCTTTCTTTTCCAGCCCTCAGAATGAGTTTTTTATTGGTATTTAAAAAAGGCTAGATTATTCCAAATTGGTGCCAAGTTACATGTCATATATTCCAAATGTTCCAGAAATATACTGTATGTCAGGGTTTAGGGAAAAAGAACAAACTTAAACTGAACAGAGATGGCAAAAGTACACACATCTTTTACTCAAGTAGAAGTACAGATACAGATAGCTTCATTGTAAAAAAAAATAAAAAAATAAAACAGTTGACCCAACTCAAAATTGCAACATTTTTTGAGTTCTGAAACTAGTTGCCATAACATTTTAAGTTGAGTCAAGTTTTAAGTTAAGTTTTTTTTTTTTTTACAGTTTTCTTTCTCTTCAAACAAACAATTTGTGCGCATCCGTGAGTTATTGTTTTTTTCTCATAAGATTATGAATGTTTTATATCATGTCATTAATTGGTTTTACATAATTTCCTTCTACTCAAAGTGACAGGATGCAGCTACTGTAAGTGTCTTAAACCAACTTTGGATGGCTTCACATGCATTGAATGATTGATCTTTTTTTTGTGTGATCAGTTCCTTTGCATAATAATTATATTATTGTTGTATTATAGGGCACCCAATTTAACTAATTTCGATGTTCTAAAATAGTAAGGAATAAATAGGAATTTTAGCAAAACAAAAGCATAGACCGACCCTTTAATTCAAAACAGAATAAAGTGTCTGATTGGAAATAAAATATCTTAAATTTCATTATTCAACGCATAAAGTAGCCTATTCATAATTAACTGTTTATGTTTTTGTAAATTATGAAAATTGCACTAGCTTTTGCAGTATTAGATTGAAAGCCCAGAAAAAAGCCAATACCAGCCCATAGACCCTACCTCATCAGAATAGTGGCTGAAAAGTAATCAAAAGTGTACAAACGAAGTAGTTACACACGTGATATCTCAAGCTTGCGCTCTGTTTGCCTGCACTGCTGATTCAATGAGGGTACTAGAAGATTTAACATGACATAACTGATGGAAATGTCATCAAAAATTCCACTGCAAAGAACAAAACTAGTTTTAAATTGTCTATAACTGCAAACGATCATGGAATAAGTGAGGTAATCGACAGCTTGCTGTGCGTTAAGGATTTTTAAATGAAAGTTGGACGGTTCTTTGCCTCCACGTCGTGCATTTAAAATTCTTTAACGCATGGCAAGCCGTTGATTATCCTTACATAATTCATTAACTAACACATTAATATACATTTAGTTAGAATTTCATTACAAATATTAAATATAGCTTAACAGATTTGTTGTTTATAACTAATTCAATAACTAAGATTACCTATAACTTGATTGTAGCTATAATTTAGAAAATTTTCTTTTTCACTAAACCCCATTGGGTACCCCAGGAGCACTTGGAATATATGAGACACGTCCATTGGACCATTCTGTTGTAATTTAGCTTTTTTCAGCTTAATGCTGGTTGCTATTAATAGATGAGCTTGTGCAGGACATCTTTTATCATTTGTGGTCTGAAAATAAAAGAAGGACATACATCACTTGAACATCATTAGTGGGAGTAAATAATGCATTTTCATTTGTGGTTGAAAAATCAATCAAGTGACGAAAAAAAAAAAAAAAAGACACCGTATGGCTACCTGACTCTAGCCCACGCACATGCCTAACACACTTGTTGTGATTTTTCATAGAGCAAATAGAACTAATGTCCTCGAGATCTCTTGAGTTTTGTGTCGTGTCTCTTACATCAGTGTTTGATTTGGGCAAATAGTCAGAGATTTCAGCAAAGCCCGTGTCCACAGCGATCGTCACATCTCTAAAGTCCCGGTCCCTCTGAATCGAAAAGCTTTAGTCTTATCTGTAAGAGAAGGCTTAGCAAAATGATGGGATAAACTGGAACAAAGGAAACATTTGACAGAACGAAATGCAGCACAAAGGACAAAGACTATCCCATATCCCAGATAAAATATTTCTTCATCTTGGCTTTAAGATACACAGCTGCTTCAGGTTACAAGTCTTTAAAATAAGTGGCCATTTGCTTATCTAATATGCTCATGAAGGCTGCAGTCTGATCTTGCGTTTACATGGGAAACACATCTGATTAAACGGGGAATTGTGGGATTTACTGAGAAGGTCAGCACTTTTAAACAGAGAAATGGATCTAGATTCCTGAAATGCATTTAGTGTTTGATGCGGCTTTCAAGCCTCTCTCTGTTGTACATGTTTTTTTTTTTTAATGTGTGTGTGCGTAATAGATCATATTGTTTTGTTTGTCATAATGACAATATGTTTGATTTAAAAAAAAAATGGCCCAAATAAGCAGTTAAAGTTACAATACTATTGATTTGTACATCATTTTAGAAAGAAAAAGAGTGTTAGTTGTATGTGTTAGTTTAAACATTTTTTTTTTTACCTAGCACTATTTTTGTGAATATTTCTAATAATATAAATGTCTAATAATTATAATAATATTTCTAAATTACTAATGCACTTCTAAAAAATCAATTATTACTGATCATTCCTTCACAAGTTTGTCAGTGATGTTTCACAGATGAAACCTTAGGCACTTCCCTTATTTGTAAGATTTTAGCTTTTTTTTGTGTGTGAAGATTTAAATTCTTTAGTTTAAGTATTAATTAATTCCACTTTTAACTATTAACTATTAACTTCAACATAGGCTCATTCTGAAAACGTAGCCCTATATACATTTCTGAAGATTGTGATTATGTAGCTAGAGGTACGTATGGCTGCATTTTGTCTTTAAAACAAACACTATGGGACGGTATGACGCCATTCCTTTTCACACTTACCAGCTGACCGCTTACCTCAATATGGATGGCTTTCCTGCCGTTACCAGTTTGTCCAGTAGCTCGCCATGTATGATGGCAGACTTGAGACGCAGAGAGGAGTTGACCACGGGGATGGGAAAAAAGCAGTGACGAATGGCACTCGCAGGAGAAATCGTACACAGCGTCCTCTGGAGGATTCATGAAAACAAAAACTGCAAAAAAAACGTTGCTCCTGGGACATATTTGGCGCTCTCTAGAAATGTATATAGCAGTACGTTTTAAACATTAAAGTAATCTATTCAAAGTTGCGCTAGATTTTGCAGTATTACATTGAAAACACCAGATCAAGCCAATACCAGCCCACAGCCCCTCCCTCATCAGAATAGTTGCTGAAAAGTGGTCAAAAGTGGACAAATGATGTAGTTACACACATGATATCTCAAGTTTGCGCTCTCTGCCTGCACTGCTGATTCAATGTGGGTACTAGGAGATTTAACATGTCATAACTGATCATAATAGAAAATGTGGTCAAATATTGCACTGCAAAGATTTTTAAATGATCTATAACTAGCAAATAATCATGGAATAAGTGAGGTAATTGTAATGTGATGGGACGCTGACAACGGAGGTGCGGATCCAAATGCAGGGTTTATTAAGAGAATGGTCAGGCAGGCAATGAACAACAGGGTCAAACAGGTACATGGAGAGCAATCCAAAGTCGTGGTCAAAGAACAAGCGAATAGTCGGCACAGGCAGCAATGAGTCAAAACAATCAGACAAAGCAAAGGGTTAAAACAAGGCTCTATGCTCACAGATAAACAAGTTGTAATGCTCACAGATAAACAAGACTCAGCACTGATGTGTGTGTGTTTCTGTGCTGTTTTTAAAGTCCATGTAATCAGTCCTCGACAATACACCGGCTGTGTGTGTATGAGCGGGGCATGACTGGATTTGTAGTCCATATAATGGCGTATTTGTATTTTTATGGTGCTCTGCATGGTTACCAGCAATCTATCTAGATCTGTGGTGATTGTGACAGTACATTGTGACTAGTAGCATTATGGATTTTAAAATTTGAGATCTCAAAAAGCATACACAGCGGTGGATTCGTGAAAACAAAAACTGCAAAAAAACGTAGCTCCTGGGATGTATTTGACGCTCTCCAGAAATGTATATAGTGGTACGTTTTCAGAATGAGCCGGGGGTGATTAACTTATTACCTGCTTGTTTTTAAGATATTGGCTGTTTATTAGCACTTAGGGGCTGATCACACCGAATCGCGTCTTTTTCATTCTCCAATCAAATAAAAGCAGAGGCAGGGTTTCCGTTGAGGTGACTCCAGTGTTTATGTTGTCAAGACAAATACAGAGATTTTGAAGATGGAGGAGGGATTTGTGGTTGCTGTTTGAGTTATCCGGTGCTGTATGAATTACAAATCTTGAATTTCACAATATGATTAAATTTTAAAATTATGCCACAGCTAAACTCGTGCACAATACGCAGCTGATTCAGTTGCTACCTAGCGACATAAAAATCGTACCACACTTATTTTTATCTTGTCAACAAAAAAGGCAGTGTGGTGGGCCTCGCGTTTTTGGAACATATAGGCACATTCGGTATGACCTTATTCTACATATCTAATCCTACTCAATACATAATCCTCAACTTCAACCTTGCTAATAATTAGTTAGTTTATTAAGCTTAAACTCTTAGTTAATGGATTGTTAATAGTGTGAATTGTGTCTTAAACTAAAATGTGACCAGAAAATAAAAATATTCTTTGAATAAACCATATCTTTTTGTAAACCTGTGAGCAAGAAAGCCTTGGAGAGTCAAAGATGGCAGTCATCATGAAAAGATTGTAATTTGGTGAGCAGTGTAATCCAGTTACACATTTAGGCTTTGTTGGATAAACATCTGAGGTGGATTGTTTGTTGGTGCCCAGGGAGTCGATTGTAAAGCCAGTTTAGTAATGACTTGTTTCATTGCCATGACAGCTTGGCACAAGTAAAGACAGTTTGTCCTCCATCTTGGCTGTCTGAAGCCGTTCTCAGACCCAAAGCCACAGTCATCATGCTGAGACCAACCATCTCCCAAGAGTGCCATGAGGACTTTGCTTAAACATAGTTAATAAGTGTGTAAATATAAAATATTTGTTTTCTTTTGCAATGTGCATACGAGTAAACACTGAGCTGATTTAGGCTTCATTCACATAGCAGAATAATACGGTTGTCAGTCCTGTTTTTGTGTCTTTGATATGGTTGCATGCATACTGAATTCATGGGAGTGACAACCGTGTTCTTTACCTGAACTCATGCCTGGAAATTTCCAGGTTTCGCAAATGCATTTTTGCTGAAGTGAAACGGAGCTGACTGGACAGCTATAGTTTATTGCGTGAGATATATTGTGGAACAAACCAGTGTGTTTTATTGTGTTAAGATATAATAAGTGTATGTACAAGGAATGCCAGTTTGTGATATTAAGCAGCATGACTTGCTCTTTAGTAAAGGAAAAAACACCTAAACAAAAATGCAAGTATTCAGTATGGGACCAGAGGTTTGAAAAAAAAGCACACCTGGTGGTATACTCTGGTAATATATTATTATACTATGGTAGTATCATTTTCAAGTATTATTTTGAATATTGAATCAAAAAGATTATATTTTTGGATTGAAATATTCATTCATTCATTTTCTTTTTGGCTTAGTCCCTTTATTAATCCGGGGTCGCCACAGCAAAGTGAACCGCCAACTTATCCAGCACAATTTTATGCAGCGGATGCCCTTCCAGCCGCAACCCATTTCTGGGAAACATCCACACACACTCATTCACACTCATACACTACGGACATTTTAGCCTACCCAATTCACCTGTACCGCATGTCTTTGGACTGTGGGAGAAACCGGAGCACCTGGAGGAAACCCACGCCAACGCAGGGAGAACATGCAAACTCCACACAGAAACACCAACTGACCCAGCCGAGGCTTGAACCAGCGACCTTCTTGCTGTGAGGCGACAGCACTACCTACTGTACCACTGCGTCGCCGGATTTAAATATTTAAGATTTAAATTCATTTTCTTTTTGGCTTAGTCCCTTTATTATTCTGGGGTCGCCACAGCGGAATGAACCGCCAACTTATCCAGAACATGTTTTACGCAACGGATGCCCTTCCAGCCGCAACCCATCTCTGGGAAATAAGATTTAAATATAAGATTTAAACATTTTTTAGAGTTCAAAAGATTATTGTTTTTGAAATGTACATTACTTACTGTCCTTAATGGTATGGTTAGAGATGGTAGACAAAAAATGAAATATGAACTTGAATCAAAATTTTTAAGTAAAATAGCATTTATCCTGCTTAGTTTCCTGACATGTGTATCTATAACATGCGTGTCACACACCTTTAGTTTATATATACTATGTAATATCCAGTTTAATTTAATATTATATTATTATATTTGCTTTAAACAATACAGATTTATCAGTTGTTCTATCAAGATGCAGGAAGGATCAAGTGCACAATAGAGTTTATCAACTGCATATTATGTTGGTTGGGTTTAGCGAAGGGGGTGGGCGGGTCAATCGGTGCTTTTGAAAACACTATTGATTGGGCTTAGTGAAGGAGGGAGTGGGTCAGCCGATCGGTCAGTCATTCAGTCAGTCAGTCGGTCGACAGCTGCCTCTGGTGGATTTGCGCGAGAACAGCAGGCACATATGGCACGTGAGAAAAATACGAGATCTGAAAAAGCATACACAGACAGAACAGAAGGGGAACTTAAATTCACAGAGATGATGAAAAACAAAATACAAACAGGTGATATGAATGAATGTCCATGACAACAAATGAGTGGCAGGAAACAGAACAAAGGAAAACTTGGCCAAAACTAATGACACAATAAACAGTGCACATGATGTCAGTGTAATAATGATGGTATTATAAGCTGTAAACAGGGCCCCCGTTTTATTAGTTCTTTAGCTTGCCTCAATGTTGGTTGAAGTGTAGATTGCTGTTCTTTTTTTCTGTCTTGAATTAGGTATTCTTCTTAGAAATTTTGACTTGAGTTCTGTATCATGTCTTTGGATCATCTACATAAATTGCTGATAATATGAGACCCTGGACCTTTAGTTAGTGGTTAATTTTTAATAGCAACAATAGCAAAAATGAATTGTTTTATGAGTAGAAGAATATTTGAGAATATTTTAATATACGAGTCAAAATTGTCTTTTTTTCCTTATTATTATCATCATAATAATTAGAATCGTTAGTAAAGAAAAGTAGGTATATTTCCTACTGTATTTTTTCTTTAAACTGAATTCTCCATTGATAATATGCATCGCAAAAATTACTTTAGACAACTTTAAAGACAGTTTTCTAGATTTTTTTTACTTTTTCATTCATTCATTTTCTTTTCGGCTTAGTCCCGTTATCAATCGCCACAGCGGAACAAACCGCCAAGTTATCCAGCATATGTTTTACGCAGCGGATGCCCTTCCATCTGCAACCCATCACTGGCAAACAACCATACACACTTGCATTCACACTTATACACTACGGCCAATTTAGCTTACCCAATTCACCTATAGCGCATGTCTTTGGACTTGTGGGGGAAACCGGAGCACCCGGAGGAAACCCACACCAACACGGGGAGTACTTGCAAACTACACACAGAAATGCCAACTGACCCAGCCGGAGCTCAAACCAGCGACCTTCTTGCTGTGAGGCGATCGTGCTACCCACTGTGCCACCATGACATCTGATTCCAGATTTGTAAAAATAACAGCCAAGTATTTTCCTCCACTAACAAACCATGCATCAATGCAAATCTTATTTATTCATATTTCTTACTTACTTTAAACACAAGCTTAACATTTTTACTTTTAAACCTGCAAAATGCCTATAGGGGTTGAAAAGCTGGTGCTGTGCAATTAAAGTCGATGGACAAACTGTGCTTATGAGATGCATGAAAAAGATGATTCTTCCTATAAAGAGCATATAAAAGCCTGAAATAATAAATATGCTATAATACACTTTCAAGGTTTGCACCTATACAGTAAGTAAATGCAATACTTACAGGTCTGTATGTGCACTCAATTAAAACAGTGTTTTATATAGCTCACTGCACAAAGGCATTGCTAAGGATAATGATTGTTGCAAGTAGCATAATCAGACCTTCTAGTTATGTACATCAGTATCACATACAAATACATGAACTTGAATCTCGCTGTTGTCTGATTATTAAAGTGTAAGTGGTCATTTGCAATGTGGGAGAATTAGCACTAGAAGCTGGCCTTGACCTCAGTGTGTCCTTGGGGTGTGCTTTAATCCCATTGCGTGTAGGTAGAATAGGAATTTGCCCTGTCTAGCTGGTCTGCTGCACCTTTTGGGACAGATCTTTCCTGCTTATTTTTGCTTACCACATTTATGTCCCCACAGAGACTGACAGGAGAGGTTCACCTGCTCATTTCAGTTTTAAGTCTTTTCTCACCGTCATATCCTCCACACTCAGAGACGCTCAGACTTAAATGTGATTTCTTTCACTTAATGAACGTGTTTATATTTGCCTGTTTATTTATTTTTTCTCCTGATTTAACTTGTCCCATTACGCAAAGATAATTTCTCGTTCAAATGTCTTTGTTCTTTTCCCAGAGATCCGGTGCGTAAAATCGTGCTGGATAAGTTGGCGGTTCATTCCACTGTGGCGACCCCAGATTAATAAAGGGACTAAGCCGACAAGAAAATAAATGAATTAATAAATGTCTTTGTTCTGTGCTATATAGTTTATTTAAATACTGCTCTTAATATAAGTGAAATTGTTATTATTATTATTATTATTATATTTATTTAATTTTTTAATTTTTTTTAAACTTAGCTTTATGTTGCTGTAAGAGAACTATCGTTGTGATTATCAAGTGTATGTGGATCAAGGTTATAACAGTTGTGGATTTTCATTAGTTTTAGTTTTTATTTCACTTTGACTTTTTGTTTTCAAATTCAGTCAGTTTTAATTAGTTTTTAAATTAAGATTTACTAGTTTTTATTATTTTTTATATTTTTAAATTGTTTAGTTTTAGTTTAGTTTATTAGTTTCAGTATCAGTTTTTGTGTTTTTTTAAATTAGGATATTTGTTAGGTGCAATATTCAAAATTATCAGAATAAATATTGTATAATAAAATTTCATAAACATAAAAAATATACATATAAATATATATTTTTTATTTTGGACACATGAACACTACCATCTACACTACCATCTACCCATCCTCAAATTCAAATACAACAGCCCCCAAGATAGCAGCCTTATGTACAACATGTGTGCAAGGCGGCTTCTGAGGTTAGATACAGTAGTGATGGGAAGTTCGGATCTTTAACGCAAACCGGATCTTTTGTGACAATCTTTCCAAGTTTGGACACAACCTTTTAAAAATATGTAGTCAACAATTATAATTTCAGACAGTGAAAACATCACCATGATCTGAAAAATTTCTTACAACTACATTTTGCAACCAAACTGAAGCATGATTCACTTATTTAAATTCCATTAGACTTTCTGTTATGAAATTAAATAAAAGCTTTAGCGATAGTTCTGCCAGGAAGACTGCGATGTCACGTCATTCATAATAATTATCTCGTCGGCCTATTACAACCAAGCAAGCTGTATATAAGCCCATCTAAAACAATCTGTTTCGCTGTACTCAGGTGACGATGCGGAAGTTTCGGTCACGTTGCGGAAGTTGGACTGCCCGGCGTTTGTTTATGTCTTATGAGTTTGCGTATTCCTCAGTCAGTGTTCGGTTCAAGGTTTACAGCTTCGTCAAATCACGTTATTTTCGCTATTGATTGATTCCGCTTTCATTACTCGTCGATCGTACGTTTTAAATGTCCTTGCATAATGTTACTAGCTTTTTGCACTTCTAGCTCCTATTCGCAAAATCTACTTAACGTACATATAAATTTAACAATGCTGAAATCCATCAATAACCATACGCAACCTACTACGTTACCATTTAAACAACTCAGAGCTGGATTCCAGAATTATCATGAGATCTTCGTCGGGATTTTTAAGTCATCTTCATCAGCCTTTCATCTCGGTGATCTTGTAGCCATTATTTATTAAATACGTTACTCATATACGTAGCCTGCATGAGGTAAGTCTAACCCTTGTGTCATTATAGAAGTCATTGGGTCATAACTCGTAATTTCAGAAAGAGCGCATGTCTATTGCCTTTGATTACTTGGTTCTGGATGTTTTCCAAGCTGGAATTCGCATTGTGTGGCGGGTCGAGTGCCACACCATAAGAGCCGCGACGCAGACGCGGACTATTCGGTATCGGTTCAGCAAATTCATCATAACCGTTTTTGTGTACTGATGTCATTTGTCTCATGTGCACTGTTTCGTGGTGCAGTGCTGTGGCGAGGAAGGCGACCTCGGACATTCGAAACACTGCAACTTAAAACACAGAAACTGTGCACCATTTACCGTGTGAGTGCTTTCTGGCCAGTCCTTCACCGTCACGGAAGTTACAGCCGCTTACTGGTTTCACTGCGATTAAGATGAAACTATACTGGATCCAGACACACGAGCGAGAGTGTCTGCGGAGCTCGTGTTTACCATGGATCAGCTGTGATCGCCGCTGAAGTTTATCAGTGTCTCTCATTGGTTACAGCGCCAGCGCGTTCGAGCCAATCACAGCCCTTTCTGTTAAGCGCTGACCAATCATATGGATGCAAGAATTCGCTCGGTAGAGCTCATAAAGCGAGCACTATATTCACTTTCGTTTATCTGCTATAAATGCTCATGTTGTTTTGTGCACATGCTCGAGTTGTTAAAGTACAGTTTGGACTGTTCGTATTAAGGACAACATGTATTACAAATAATGTATATAAATATAATCCATTTATACATTTTCTTGTGCTATGAAGTAAAATATATTTGTGTATGGAAGCATCGTCAATGCACCATGTCGCACAGTAATATCCAATTGAACCAAATCGATGGCATGATAATAGTAACCGAACCGTGAGACCAGTACAGGTTCACACCTCGAGCAAATATGCTGTTTCAATCAACCAAACTGATACATGTACATAATCAGCCTAACACGTAAGTCCACTATATACAGTTTACATTTCAAACGTTTCCTTTCCATTTCATGTAATCATCCTATGTTGTCTTTGCAGCTACTGGTGGTGGTCCAGTCGGATTTTAAGCACTTCGTGTTACATGACTTCTTGACTTACCAGTTCCTATGCCTCATCGGTTTCTTCCATATAACTAGGTCTATCGTGGCCTCTTTAATTGTGGTTCATGGTTGCATTTCTTCTGCACTTAATGTGACCCTATTTAGTAGCGCATGTACATGGACATAACTGTTCGATAATGCAATTTTGGTATCACAATTTAACTTTACGTCACGTAAACATAATTTGATTAATTTAACTGACTTCATGTATAACAGGTGTCATCGACTATATATGTCAGAGGGCCAGGCCCGGACCCCAGGAGGAAAATCAAATAGGATTTCATTTCGGCTTAATGTTGTTTCATGTTTATATTTTTTCCGTTTCGTTGCAGAACTGGGGGTATTTGAGTCGGGCTCCCGTCGCCTGTGCCGCAGTCGGCCGCTGGGAGTAGTGGATGTTTTTGCCTCAACCCGGTTGGGCTAGTTCGGCAGGGGGAAATGTAACTTTGGCCATTGAGCGGGCGCTGGGAGTGGCCCATTTCGGCGTTGCAATTTTGGGTTCAGGCCTACTTGGTGTTTCATTTGATGTGCGAACATTGTTTGTGACCTGTTTTGTTCTAGTGCCGGGTGGTTTGTTTGCCATGCCGTTTTGAGCTGTGCCGGATCGTTTTTCCTCATCATGCGTCTCCCGCTCCTCGAGCGCGTCGCGCGCCTCTCTCCGCCGCGTCCCTCCTTGCTCTTCGGCGCGCGCACGTCGCGCGCGCTCTGCCTGCACCCCGCCAGGTCTTCACTTGCGCTGGGGCCTGTTCGGAACGGTGGATGCTTGGCGCCGCATGGTCTGTCTGAGTCTGTCCTCATTTCGGAATGTAGCCTAAATACCCAGCAAACATTTGGACGTCCGATTATCGAAAAAAAAAAAAAAAAAAAAACGTTTCTCCATCACGTCGTGTCATGGTTGAAAAGTAGTTCCAGAATGAAAATCCTACCGATGTTTTGCGTCATCTGGTCGTGAATCGCACGTCTTTTCTACACGGTTCCCGCACGTTGAAATATGTCATGTTCTGAACGTTCGTGCCTTATTCAGGTTGTTTAAACTTAAAGCAAAAACAGCCTGAATATCTTACCATGCATAGCTAATAAAACTTAACACCAGAAAGCACTACATATTTTCAGTCGGTCTACATACTCCAATGAAAGCCGAGTGCAAAATTTATTTACAATTAGACCTGCGGTGGGAAAAAACACGCTCGGCAGGCACAGAAGTTGCAGGAACAGCCAGGTACCACTGGGCAAGGGTGCTTAGCCTTGCATATTGAGACTCATTTATTTGGCACCACAATAAAGGATCTGGGTTTAGAGAGATGCATGGCTCCCTGAAGTAGCTTTCGATTTTGGTGTCATCCGATGAAACATTACTCATGCCGTAGGCTAGTCCTCGCCGAAAAGAGTGTCAAGACACGGCGCGCACATGACAGCTGAAAGTATCACACACCAGACGTGCACATTCGCACTGTATTTAAAATGAAACTATTCAGATGCCGTTCTGCGTTGCGGCAGAAATATGAATAGTGTCCTCAATCGTGCTGGGCACCGCCGTGTACCCTGATGGAAACCTACGTTTAGAATTCAGAAATGCGCTGCGTGGCACTGCCTGGCGCAACACGGCGCTTCTGCTGTGTGACCCCCTATACTCGAACTGCGCTCAGGTCTCGCCTCTAGACCGCAACTCTCTGCAGCCATGACCAATCAAATATCAAACTACCGTCCAAATACCAGCATAACCAATCAGAAAGATTGAAAGTAATTCAATTTTAGAGCCAATCGATCATCGTTTTCATGCTCGATCATCGCTGATGGGTTCGATTAATTGAATAATCGTGCACATCCCTAATATAAAGAACATTAGCATTAGAACAACTGTCAGTAACACCCAGTCATCACATGGACAGGCCTTCGCAACAATTTATCGACTATGTAAGAAATTCCAACAAGGAAAATCTTAACTGTTGAGTATTTTATTTTTGGGGGTAGACTCTGCCTGTCAACATCCTTCGACAGGACCTAATCATAATTTAGGGGATGTACTCCAATTTTCTAAAAAGCTAGACATTAATTGTAGTAAATCATAACAGATTGCCCATTTCACGGGTTTCATACAAGGTAACCTTGATCTAGCCTAGCTGCCCGCCGGGGCTCCGTCTCGCACAGCAAGCCCGCCGGGGCTCCGTCTCGCACAGCAAGCCCGCCGGGGCTCCGTCCCGCACAGCAAGCCCGCCGGGGCTCCGTCTCGCACAGCAAGCCCGCCGGGGCTCCGTCCCGCACAGCAAGCCCGCCGGGGCTCCGTCCCGCACAGCAAGCCCGCCGGGGCTCCGTCTCGCACAGCAAGCCCGCCGGGGCTCCGTCTCGCACAGCAAGCCCGCCGGGGCTCCGTCTCGCACAGCAAGCCCGCCGGGGCTCCGTCTCGCACAGCAAGCCCGCCGGGGCTCCGTCTCGCACAGCAAGCCCGCCAGGGCTCACACTAGACTTTTCTCCCCATAGACTTCCATTCATACGCACGCGAATGCGTCAGACAGAAATGCAGGGTCTGCTTTACGCTGCAATTTTGCCAGGGCTCCGTCTAGCACAGCCAACCCGCCGGGGCTCCATCTAGCACGGCTAGCCCGCCGGGGCTCCGTCTAGAACAGCCAGCCCGCCGGGGCTCCGTCTAGCACAGCCAGCCCATCGGGGCTCCGTCTAGCACAGCCAGCCCGCCGGGGCTCCGTCTAGCACAGCCAGCCCGCCGGGGCTCCGTCTAGCACAGCCAGCCCGCCGGGGCTCCGTCTCGCACAGCCAGCCCGCCGGGGCTCCGTCTCGCACAGCCAGCCCGCCGGGGCTCCGTCTCGCACAGCCAGCCCGCCGGGGCTCCGTCTCGCACAGCCAGCCCGCCGGGGCTCCGTCTCGCTCAGCCAGCCCGCCAGGGTTCCGTCTCGCACAGCCAGCCCGCCGGGGCTCCGTCTAGCACAGCCAGCCCGCCGGGGCTCCGTCTAGCACAGCCAGCCCGCCGGGGCTCCGTCTAGCACAGCCAGCCCGCCGGGGCTCCGTCTAGCACAGCCAGCCCGTCGGGGCTCCGTCTCGAACAACCAGCCCGCCGGGTCTCCGTCTAGCACAGCCAGCCCGTCGGGGCTCCGTCTCGAACAGCCAGCCCGCCGGGGCTCCGTCTAGCACAGCCAGCCCGTCGGGGCTCCGTCTCGAACAGCCAGCCCGCAGGGGCTCCATCTAGCACAGCCAGCCCGCCGGGGCTCCGTCTCGCTCAGCCAGCCCGCCGGGGCTCCGTCTCGCACAGCCAGCCCGCCCGCCGGGGTTCCGTCTCGCACAGCCAGCCCGCCGGGGCTCCGTCTCACACCGCTAGCATGCAGGGGCTCCGTCTAGCACAGCGTGCCTGCTGGGGCTCCGTCTTGCTCAGCGAGCCCGCAGGGAAAACTTCTCTCTTCTGCTCTACTCTGCCCGTCGGGGCACGGTCTCTGTCTCTTTGGCCCATCGGGGCACGCTCTATCGATTTGGCTCATCGGGGCACGCTCAGTCTCTTCGGCCCGTCGGGGCACGCTCTCAGTAACTTCGGCCCGTCGGGGCACACTCTGTCTCTTCGGCCCGGCGGGGCACGCTCTCAGTCTCTTCGGCCCGTCGGGGCACGCTCTCAGTCTCTTCGGCCTGTTGGGGCATACTCTTAGCTCTGCATCTCCACTGGGGCTTTCTCCCATAATTTAGCCCAATTGTGTGCTTCGTTTTATCTTCATGCTGGATCTCTTGTATACCTCACTGCCCATCAGGGCACTATTTAATCTCCATTTTGCTTTACGCGATTTGCATTAATATACAATATAAGCCATCTCATGTGCGTGCCATTCTCTGTTTTAGGATTGCTACAAAACTGAACCCTAAGTTTTGTCTTTTGGGGTTGGCTTCGCCCTGCCTTCATCTTCAGGCAGGATCTGCCAGCTCATCCAGTATTCCGTACCATAGACGAGGCTTACGCCAAAGGACTTCATGAAAGGATCGTAACGAACTCAAACTTATGCAAACAAATTCACAATAAATGTTCAAATGTTTATCTGCCTCCTGAGAAGTCTTGTCTGGTAGAAATAAAAGCTTTAGCGATAGTTCTGCCAGGAAGACTGCGATGTCACGTCATTCATAATAATTATCTCGTCGGCCTATTACAACCAAGCAAGCTGTATATAAGCCCATCTAAAACAATCTGTTTCGCTGTACTCAGGTGACGATGCGGAAGTTTCCCTCCATCCTCCCCACCACCACCACCAGGTTGGCCTCGTCTCCATACAGGGGGTTGGCTTCGCCCTGCCTTCATCTTCAGGCAGGATCTGCCAGCTCATCCAGTATTCCGTACCATAGACGAGGCTTACGCCAAAGGACTTCATGAAAGGATCGTAACGAACTCAAACTTATGCAAACAAATTCACAATAAATGTTCAAATGTTTATCTGCCTCCTGAGAAGTCTTGTCTGGTAGAACTTGCGTTTCGCCAGATCCTTTCATTTAAGCCCTTGGTTTACCCGCACTGCAGTTCAAGTTTTCTTCAGAAGAAGATCCGGTAAAAAAGAATGATTTGTTAGCTATAGAGATCATTAATGCAGAAAAAAACACATTATTGGGCATAAATATGTTAAATTAATACTCTTCTGTGTCTGCTCGGGTCGTATTTCATGCTGTCGTGGGAGCAAGAGTGAGGATAACTGGAGGAGGACTGGCTTGATCTGGCGTTTACAGGATCAAGACTCTAAGGTGCTGTTTGGTCAAACACCTGGCATCGCAAAGTAAACAGATTTACCTCTAAAAGGCTTATTGTATGTATTAAATACATTTACAAAGACAAAAACGAAGGATGTTTTTGGTTAGTTTCAGTTAGTTTTGTATGTACACAATACAGATTCATTCATTCGTTTTCTTGTCAGCTTAGCCAACTTATCCAGCACATTTTTACACAGCAGATGCCCTTCCAGTTGCAACCCATCTCTGGGAAACATCCATACACTCATACACTACAGACAATTCACCTGTACTACATGTCTTTGGACTGTGGGGGAAACCGGAGCACCCGGAGAAAACCCACGCGAACACAGGGAGAACATGCAAACTCCACACAGAAACACCAACTGACCCAGCCGAGGTTCGAACCTGCGACCCAGCGACCTTCTTGCTGTGAGGCGACAGCACTACCTACTGCACCTCTGTGTTGCCCGCAATTAGTTCTATTTTTTCTTTTCGGCTTATTCCCTTTATTAATTCCGTGTCGCCACAGCGGAATGAACCGCCTTATTTTTATTTCAGTAAACGAAAAATTTTTTTTAACTATAATAAACTGAAATCCATCTGCTTATTTAATACTTTGTTATTAAATAAAAACCTGAAAACCAACATGATATTTAACCCTTCCACATGTATGATCACACAGGTGTGATCATCTTTGGCTGCTCCTTGCCTGCTAAACTTAAAATCTGACAGCACGCGCTGAGGCACAGACAGATCTGCGCAGCACTTGTCATAAATCACAATGTATCTGTCCTTTCTAACAAAAAACATTTATTTTAGGTTTCAGACATTCAAATACTCATAACTACAAGTAAACTACACTTAAACTCCATTTAATGTTTGTAAAACACACGTGCATGTCTATGGAAATCAATAATTCAATCAATCAATATTTATTTTTCAATATGCAGTTGAAGTCAGAATTACAGTATTAGCCCTCCTTGGAATTTTTTTTTCTCTTTTAAATATTTCCCAAATGATGTTTAACAAAGCAAGGACATTTTCACAGTATGTCTGATAATATTTTTTTATTCTGGAGAAAGTCTTAATCTGTCTATTTTGGCCAGAATAAAAGCAGTTTTTAATTTTTTAAAAGCCATTTTAAGGTCAAAATTATTAACCCTGTTAAGCTATTTTTATTTTTCGATTGTCTACAGAACAAACCATTACTATAGAATGATTTGCCTAATTACCCTAACCTGCCTAGTTAACCTAATTAAACCGGTTAAGCCTTTAAATTGCCCTTTAAGCTGAATACTAGTGTCTTGAAAAATATCTAGTCAAATATTATTTACTGTCATCATGGCAAAGATAGAATAAATCAGTTATTAGAAATGAGTTATTAAAACTATTATGATTAGAAATGTGTTGAGAAAATCTTCTCTCCGTTAAACAGAAATAGTGGAAAAAATAAACGGGGAGGCTAATAATTCAGGGTGGCTAATAATTCTGACCTCTACAGTAATTGGATGATGTGCTTTATTCACGTAAGATATACACTGTTTATGTTACTAAACTATTTTCTCAATTCCTCTCCCAGATAAAAAGTTGCTTACCTTCATGTATTTCGGAAAAAGATTATGAACAAATTTAACGTAAATCCAGCAGCTCAGATCTCTCCTGCGGTTGTTGCTAGAAGGGATAAAGCTGTGATTGGAGGTTAACGAGACACACATACTATATTATTATTATTTTTTGTCAGCATCTTATATTTGTATATGAAGACAAATAAACAGCTTGAGTTTTTAAATAAATTTATAAAACTTTTTTTTTTTTTTTTTTTTTTTTATTTAACTGTTATTAAAAGCTTTAATTCATGTTCAATTTATGATTTGGCGAACATGTCCAGTTATAAATGACTTCAGTTTTGAGAACTGGTTTAATTGACCTAGTTTATAATAATACATTTGAAATGCCCAAACTGGAATTAGGTTAATAATTAGCATAATTAGATACAAATGAGATTCCAGCTTGTATTGGCTACTTTATATACTTGATTATCCCATCTTTCCGCTGATCATTTTCGTCCCTGATATCAGATATTAGGTCATGTCTTGTTTTGGGGGTTGACAAGGGACCAGAACAACCCCATTTGACAAGCCAGAACATTTCCAGAAGAGCTGATTTTGGAGGAGCATAGCAAAACATGCCAGATTTGATCCACCCCATCAGTATGCAGAGTGAGTGTCTACTTATTAAGAGTTTGAAGGATATATGTTTTAATTAGCCATACCTCTAGCGATTAAGACCTGAGAGACAATTATATTAACTAAAATGTTAATTAAAGTCACAAAAAAATTCTTAATTGTTTTCACACCGCTGGTCCTCTGTGAGTCCAGAAATAATTCTCTGAAGCTTTTCCCCGATCCAGCATACGCTGCCCTAAATATGCAAACTCCCATGTCACAATGGCTGCTGTCACACGAAGCACTACCTGTTCAGATATGGGAACACAAAAAAAATGTCAGGACATTTCATACTGAAAAACTGGAACAAAGTGGAAAGCTGCAGAAAAGTCACAGAGAAGCAAAATGTTAAAAGGAGCAATCACATTCCAAATGAATCTATATCAAGCAAAATGTGATTTGCAAGGGTCTTTAAATTTAATTGTTGTAGACCAATGCCTTACACACTGCATTTTTTAATTAATTCTGCTAATGCTTCAACAAATGTAGTCAAAACTATCACTGCACTGACAAAACATTCCATTGTGCATTTGTGAGAGTACATGTTTTATATAGAAAATGAATATAATTTCTTTTGAGGGGAAAAGCACTAAAATATATTGGCATGTGAAAAGATATTTTCAAATCTGCACAGATTTAACACATCAGCAATAAAGAATCGGGAATTAAACAGATGAGATATTCTGAAACATAATTGTAGGCATTTCAAAGTTTCAGAAGTGTAAAGCTAGACAAAAAAAAAACAAACAAAAAAACTTATATATAAAGTCATATATATATATATATATATATATATATATATATATATATATATATATATATATATATATATATATATATATATAAAACAAAAATAAAATAAAATTACACAAAAAATACAATAATATAAAACAAAAATAAAATAAAATAAACCAAAAAATAAAATAAAATAAACAAAACAATAAATACAATAAAATGAAAATAAATAAATAAATAAATAAATAAAATTTAATTAACAAATTAAAATAAAATTCAATTCAGTTATACAAAAAAATTAAAAACTGTAATAAAACAAAACAAAAATAAAATAAAATAAAACAAAAATAAAATAAAATGAAACAAAAAACAAACTAAAAAATAAATAAATAAATAAATACATAAATAATAAATAAAATAAAACAAAAATAAAATAAAATGCAAAATAAAACAAAATAAAATAATAAAATATTGGTAAATTTCTGAATTCGAGACATGAGTCTCACAAGTCATATGTGCATAAAAAAAAGAAAAAAAAGAAAAAAGCTGAACCTAAATTCTTACCGTGCTTTGAAGTAAATGTTGGTCCCATGTGACTGTTCCAGGTGTTCTGTATGTATTTTGTGAAGTACAACAAGAAGAGGCATATTGTGTGCAATATTGTTGGAGCACAAAGATAAATTTATCCCTGCATCCCTGTGGGTGAGGGACACAGAGCAGAAAAGCAATACGGCCTTGAAGCTTTGCAAGGATCCTGCGGTGAGTTATGGAAGCTAAGCTATTGCTAGTTTCCTATGACACACCATAAATCATGGAACAGGTTTGAACTTTTTTATTTATTTTCTGCAGCTTCGTTTTTGCCCTCCTGCAGCTACGACCAAGAAGGAGAAACTACTTCCACACGCTATCTGTGCAAAAGTCATCATGGACATGGACAATCCAGAAGACTTTAGTCCAACTTCCACTCAAGGTCAAACACTATGTTTAACCACTATCCTTTTCTCCCCTACTTCACAAACATCTGAGGTGACTGCTTTCACTTGAACAGTGTCTGTGGTTTACCAGCTTAATATCTGCTTGTATGAATCAAACAACAGTAAATCTTCTTGATTTTCATGTTAAAAGTAATCCTCTAAAGCTAACAAGACAAAACCAGTCAGATCAGTTACTCCTCATAATTGAGGGCTTAATTCTGAATGACAGCACAAAGGGAATGATGGCTTATGCCAGTGATTGATGGAAAATAATAATAATAAGCGGAATTTATTCACTTACAAAGCAGAGCACATTAACATCAGAAATCCTATTTCAGAAATACAGACAAAGCTGCCAATAATAATAATAATAATAATAATAATAATAATAATAATTATTATTATTATTATTATTATTATTATTATTATTATTATTATTATTATTATTATTATTGTTGTTGTTGTTGTTGTTGTTGTTATTAGCATTGTTGTCAGCAACATAAGCATTGTTAAAAATTTACCAATTATATTTTAAAAGACTACATTTTAAAATGAATATTTTAATGAATAAATAAATAAATTTATATTTATAAATCATAAAATGCAAAAGGTTTTGTGTTATGAGAGGCATACATATAGTTTCTACAGAATATAGTAGAATGACATAATTCTGCCATTCTACTATATAGATAATGTATTAGAATATTGCCAAAATTTTGTAGATTATTTTCACAACCAGTGACAACTTGTGTTGTTTGTACTATAAAAATTCTAAGTAATAAAGTACATATAGTACAGGTGTATACGCTTACTGGCCACTTTATTAGGTACACCTCACTAGTACTGGGTTGGACCCACTTTTGCCTGCAGAACTGCCGTAATCCTTCGTGGCATAGATTCAACAAGGTGCTGGAAATATTCCTCAGAGAATTTGGTCCATATTGACATGATAGCATCACGCAGTTGCTGCAGATTTGTCAGCTGCACATCATGTCGAGAATCTCCCGTTCCACCACATCCCAAATGTGCTCTATTGGATTGAGCTCTGGTGACTGTTGAGGCCTTTTGAGTACAGTGAACTCATTGCCATGTTCAAGAAACCAGTCTGAGATGATTTGTGCTTTATGACATGGCACACGATCCTGTGGGAAGTAGCCATCAGAAGATGGGTACACTGTGGTCATAAAGGGATGGACATGGTCAGTAACAATACTCAGGTAGGCTGTGGTGTTGACACGATGCTCAATTGGTACAAATGGTCCCTAAGTATCCCAAGAAAAAAAAAAAAATCACACCATTACACCACCACCACCAGTCTAATCCGTTGATACAAGGCTGGATGGACCCATCTTTTTTATGTTGTTGATGCCAAATTCTGACCCTACCATCCGAATGTCACAGCAGAAATCAAGACTCATCAGACCAGGCAACGTTTTTTTCCAATCTTCTATTGTCCAATTTTGGTGAGCCTGTGTGAATTGTAGCCTCAGTTTCCTGTTCTTAGCTGACAGGAGCGGCATCCAGTGTGGTCTTCTGCTGCTGTAGCCATCTGCCTCAAGGTTGGACGTGTTGTGCGTTCAGAGATGCTCTTCTGCATACTTCAGTTGTAACGAGTGGTTATTTGAGTTACTGTGGCCTTTCTATCAGCTTGAACCAGTCTGTCCATTCTCCTCTGACCTCTGACATCAACAAGGCATTTGCACCCAAAGAACTGTCGCTCATTGGATATTTTCTATTATTCGCACCTTTCTCTCTAAACCCCTAGAGCTGGTTGTGCATGAAAATCCCAGTAGATTAGCAATTATAAATCCCCATTCTGATGCTCGGTTTGAACTGCAGCAGATCGTCTTGACCATGTCTACATGCCTAAATGCATTGAGTTTCTGCCATGTGATTGGCTGATTAGAAATTTGTGTTAAAGAGCAGTTGGACAGGTGTACCTAATAAAGTGGCCTGTGAATGTATAATATAATGTAGGAGAATATTGCCAACCTTTTTAGATTATTTTCACAACCCTTGACCACTCATGTGCCTAAATACTGTATTTATGTTGTTTGTACAGTATATACATTCTAAGAAATAAAATTACATGCACTATATCTAAATTATAGATTTTGTTGTTGTTGGTAGTTAATGCTTACAACACATTTTGCTCATATATATATATATGTATGTGTGTGTATGTTGTGGTAATAATATGAAATATATTAGTTCAATTGATTGACATGATGTCAAAAATGACATGAATCCTGCAACCTTTGATTACAAATCCAACTCATTAATCATTAGGCCACAATTGCCCATAAATCCTATATTTTAAAACTGTTTATAGGAGATAAAGTGGAGGTGTGATGTTCTTCACACCCAAACACCCACATACACAAACACTCAGAGAAACTGTTTGTTGCTAACCGCCCCTCAGCTATGAGTCAATGTGACCCTCTTTCAAAACCGTTTTGATCTTGAACCCTCATTGACACTAGAATTGATTTTGATGAGAATGCATTGTTGTTGTTGTCTCTGATTAGCTGTAGTGTTTCCGACTTTTACAGAGAAAGTTCACCTCTGTTTTGATCTTGTCTGTCTTATGCAAAGATTGTATTTTGTGTAAGTCTCTCCCCTCTGAATCCGCCTCCTCCACCCTGTACTTCTATCTCAGGTACATCGCAGTGCACCCAACCACACTTAATGCTTGCAGCGCCAGTGTCAGGAAGAGAACTATTGATTCATAGTTCCCAGGGAAGAATCTGACACTTTTTGTATAGATCCTTGAGATACGAGTCAGTGCTGCAGCTCGGCCCTCCCCATCCGCTCCCCAGATACCGAGGAGAGGCAGAGGTTATAGAAATCACACAGGCCCTGTTAGTAGGACCCAGAGGGCCCAGAGGGTGGCAGGATAATGGCAAGAGGGTTCAGCTGCAAGAACAGGTTAGCCAGAAAATAGAAAGAACTGAAAGGCCTATTATACCAACCATCATCCAATTGAAATAGGGGGCACACACAGAGAGAGAGAGATAGAGAGATAGAGATAGAGAGAGAGAGAGAGAGAGAGAGAGAGAGAGAGAGAGAGAGAGAGAGAGAGAGAGAGAGCACACACACACACACACACACACACACACGCGCGCATGCACGCACGCACGCACGCACAGTATGTGTAAAATACAAAGGATAATTTGTACGAGTTGACGAATAAAATTATTAGCTCTCCTGTAAAAGTTCTATTATTTTTAAAACATCTACTAAGTGCTGTTTATCATATTGAGACAAATTTTTTTCCAACAGGTTTTAACCATAATACTAATTTCTAATGTCTTTGCCACGACAGAAAATCATATTTCTCTAATTATTTTGCAATCTACTGGTCCATTACCTGACAAATGTTTTGCCGCTTAGCCAAGTTTTTGGAATAACAAATAATAACTTCATTTGGTATCAGAAGTGGCTTTTATGAAAAGCAAAGGCCTCTAGATTACGCTTATTATATTACGCTAAATATATTACGTTCTTGCAGGACTCCCAGAGTTCACCAAGCTCCTTTGGATTTATCTTCAATGCCTCCTCCTTCATCTTACCCCAGACATGCTCAATAATGTTCATGTCTGGTGACTGGGCTTGTCAATCCTGCAGCCCCTTGACTTTTTTTTTGATTTCAGGAACTTTAATGTGGAGGCTGAAATATGAGAAGGAGCGCTATCCTGCTGAAGAATTCGCCCTCTCCTGAGGTTTGTAATGTAATGGGCAGCACGAATGTCTTGATACCTCAGGCTGTTGATGTTGCCATGCACTCTGCAGATCTCTTGCACACCCCCATACTGAATGTAACCCCAAACCATGATTCTTCCTTCACCAAACTTGACTGATTTATGTGAGAATCTTGGGTCCATGCAGGTTCTAATAGGTCTTCTATGCATTAGGCGTCTAGGCTTCTAGGTTAACTATAGGCAAGATAGGTTAATTAAGCAGGTCAATGGACAACAGTGATTTATTCTGTAGCCATTAGGGGATAATATTATTGACTTTAAATTCAAACAAACAAACAAACAAACAAACAAACAAACAAACAAACAGACAGACAGACAGACAGACAGACAGACAGACAGACAGACAGACAGACAGACAGACAGACAGACAGACAGACAGACAGACAGACAGACAGACAGATAAATAAATAAATAAATAAATACAATTCCAGCCTAAAGGAATTTTTCTCCAGATGAAAAAAAAATTGTATAGCAAATACTGTAAAAATGTCATTGTTCCATTAAATATCACTTTACAATATCTGAAAAAACAAAACAAAAAAACAATAATATTATAATTAATAAATAATTTTGATTTTAACTCTAGCTATATACTATGTATTGATTAATCAGAAAATCTAAATTTGATAAGAACATTTTAACAAATTAATATTACTTTAAAGGAAATCATTTTTTTGACCCCGGCGTCATATCAGCCATATCATTGTGTAATGAGGTACAGTGAACTTTTGTAATATGATGGCTCAAGACATACATATTGTGCTGAATGGCAAGTTTTGTTCTAAAAAGCTTCCAAAGGTATACCAAAGTTGTGTGAGCTTACTGTAGTGATAGTGTAGAGAAAGCAAAACAAAACCGCAAAGCCAACTGATTCTATCACTAAATGGATTGCCACAGACTGCAAAGCCATCGGTATTATTCAGGACCGTACCTGTTACCATCAAAGGGAACTATTGTTACAAGACTACATGAACTGTAGTACAACACTGGAAAAAGCTAAAAAAAAAGTCAGTTGACAGAAGATAATAAATACTGGAAAATACAGACAGGAGATATGTTCCCTTAAACTAGATTGTTGTGTGTTTTATTATTTTAACACTGCACAGCTGCAGTTACTGTAAATCTTATATCCTAAAATGTTCTAGTAATTATTATTAATCAAAGTCTATGATTGTGATTATTGTGGCTATTTTTTATCAATTGACAGCACTAATACATACTTATTATTTATTATAGAATATACTTTTCATAGACGTTTGATGACAGTTTTGCATGTTTGTCATACGTTAAGGTTTTAGATCATCAAACAAATTTAAATATTAGTCAAATATAACACAAATAAACACGTCATACAGATTTAAAATGAAGCCTTTTTTAATTAAGGGAAACAAAATACAAAATGACATAGTCCCCTAAAGCTAATACATGTCTTTTACAGCATGGAGGAATTTAAGCCACCTCATCTTTGCAGAATTTTTTGTAATTCAGCCACATTGGAGCATTTTCGACCATGAAGCAACTTTTTAATGCCATAGCAATGTCAATGTCACAGCATCTCAATTGGATTCAGGTTAGGACTTTGATTAGGCCACTGCAAAGTCTTCATTTTGTTTTCTTCAGGTATTTAGAAGTATACTTGCTGGTGAGCTTTTGATTATGTCCTGCCACAGAATCCAAGTTTGCATCAGCTTGAGGTCACTAACAGACACTAACAGCAGATTCCAGTTATCACATTAAATTTTCCAGGTCCTGAAGCAGCAAAACAGCCGCAGACCATCACACTACCACCACCACATTTAAATGTTGGCATGATGTTCTTTTTCTGAAATGCAGTGTTACTTTTACACCACACATACTGGGACACAACCTTCCAAAAAGTTCAGCATTTGTTTTTTTTTTAATCCACAGAGTATTTCCCAAAAGTCTTGGGGATCATCAAGATGTTTTCTAGCAAAACTGAGACAAGCCTTTATGTTCTTTTTTGCTCAGCAGTGGATTTCGTCTTGGAACTCTGCCATGCAAACCATTTTGCCCAATCTCTTTATGTACTGGGTCATGAACAGTCACCTTAACTGAGGCAAGTGAGGCCTGCAGTTCTTTGGATGTTGTTGTGGGGTCTTTTGTGAACTCTTGGATGAGTTGTCGCTTTGCTCATGGGGTTATTTTGGTCGGGTGGCCCCTCCAGTGAAGGCTCTCCACTTTTCCATGTTTTTGCCATTTGTAGATGATGGCTCTCACTGCGGTTATTTGCACTTAGAAAGCTACAGAAGTTGCTTTATATCCTTTTCCAGACCATGTTTTTAAATCTCTTTGAGTTCTGGCATGATGTCTAGATTTTGAGTATCTTTTGGTCTACTTCATTTTGTCAGGCAGGTTCTATTTAAGTTATTTATTGATTATAAACAGGCGTGGCAGTAATCAGGCCTGGGTGCGCCTAGAGAAATTAAACTTAGCTGAGATAAACCAGGGCAAACACATTTTTAATCAGGGCTATGCAATTTTGCATTTTGTTTTCCCACTTTCTCAAAGAGTGAACATTTTTGCAGTTATCCACCTTATTTTCTATTTAATTGTGAGGTTTAAATACTGTATTTTAGTGACACTTTAAAGAGCCCCTATTATGTGTTTTTGAAAATGACCTTCTATGTAGTGTGTAACACAGCTCTAAGTGAAGTGAAATATCCAGCTAAGGCTTAAATCTGAAAGTGGACAGTGTTTAAAACTATTGATTCATCTATAAAAGAGTCGACTCATAGTGGCTCGAATGAATCATCTTGATAACGAGTCTTTAGCTGTTTCGGCGTGACGTGGATACGAAACATAAGCCCCGCTCAATTGCTCGGAAACCCGGGAAAATTTTAACCTGCGGTCCCGCCCACTAACACAGCAGCAAAGACAAAGAGGAAGATAAACAGATCCTGAAGTCATGAGTCATGAAGGCGCTGTGCTTAGCTGGATATTATTGGAAGTTTGAGGGAAAGTTTATGTTATATTCTTTACCCAAAGATGAAGCTTTGAAGAGTCAGTGGTGGAGGTTTATTTTTGCAAAAAAGGAAGGATCAGAAAAGACTACTGATGGATGAGACTTTGACAGAGCTCCACAGGAACTATCAATACACAGCTTGTGGATTAGTTTCTTCCTCCATTTTGTAATGAGCGTTGGTGATCGTTGGCCAAAGCAGAGTACAGGTAAGCCCTGAGAACATATAACACATACATATCGCAACTAAAACCATGCTAAAAACGCGACGCGACGCGACGCGGATTTAAAAGTGTTTGTGAGCTTGCAATCCTGTCGTTTGTCATTGCTATGGCTAAAGACAGCTGTTCTTACACACATGCGGCGGTCAAGGTTCAGAATAGTTCAGCTTTTGCCACTGTGTGGATTAATACTGAATGTGTGTTTTTGTTAATAACAGAGCAATATGCTGGTGTTTAACTGCACTGCTTTAATGCACTCATGCACACACAAAAAATCCGGGAGACTGGGGGAAAGTGAGGACCGGGAGGGAGGGGGTGGGTGTCGCGGATGAAAGTGAGAACTGGGGGAGTTCGCAGACACCGCCCTCACTATTCTATGGATGCGCCGGCCCTGATAACACTGGTGAGAACCGGTTACTGTGTACTATGATGTTAGTAATTAATGTGAAGTTGTTTCTTTAATATACATTCTATGTTTTCTGTTTTTGAATGTTTCTGTTAAGGACTTTTATTTTTGTGTTGTGTCCTCTGAGGAGGAGGGTAATGTTTGTGTGTGTCTGTGTGTGTGAAAAAGAGCAGGTAGAGCAGTGTTGTTTACTGCTTAATTGGACTGTTTTTAACACGATTGTGCGGGTAGAAACACTTATCGTGTTTTTCGCGACCGTTACAACCGTGTTTTCCAGATGAGTGCGCAGGTTTTTTTGCATTTTGGCAGGTTTTGGATAGTTTTTGGGCTGGAATCAGTGAGCTACATCTGGCAACACTGAGGTAGAGTGTGACAGGCTAGAAGACTTGTGTCGATCTCCTTCCCAGTTCTTGGAGTTTTTAGTTAGTGAGTTAGTCGTCAGTATTTTTAAGTCCATCGTCTGTATTTATTTACATTCACCCAACTGCCGAAATCCACGCCTTACACTAATATGAAGCGGAATGCACTCTACTTTTATATTGTTGATAAGCTGTGCCGGGTGGTTGTTGCTAGATCGGATACTTTTGCGGCCGGAAGTTAACGAGAATTATTTATGTTATTTATGAAATTTCTGATTTGTTGTATTTTATTATCGTCTACCCCCACCCCAACCCTAAACCCAACCGTCACAGAAGCGTAAAAACAGTAGTTGTACCGAGTATTATTTATGATATCTATTAAATTACCCAATAAATTGTATTTTATAACGCCTACCCCCACTCCAACCCTAAACCCAACCGTCACAGAAGCGTAAAAACAGTAGTTGTACCGAGTGTTATTTATGATATCTATTAAATTACCCAATAAATTGTATTTTATAACGCCTACCCCAACCCCAACCCTAAACCCAACCGTCACAGAAGCGTAAAAACAGTAGTTGTACCGAGTATTATTTATGATATCTATTAAATTACCCAATAAATTGTATTTTATAACGCCTACCCCCACTCCAACCCTAAACCCAACCGTCACAGAAGCGTAAAAACAGTAGTTGTACCGAGTATTATTTATGATATCTATTAAATTACCCAATAAATTGTATTTTATAACGCCTACCCCCACTCCAACCCTAAACCCAACCGTCACAGAAGCGTAAAAACAGTAGTTGTACCGAGTGTTATTTATGATATCTATTAAATTACCCAATAAATTGTATTTTATAACGCCTACCCCAACCCCAACCCTAAACCCAACCGTCACAGAAGCGTAAAAACAGTATTTGTACCGAGTATTATTTATGATATCTATTAAATTACCCAATAAATTGTATTTTATAACGCCTACCCCCACCCCAACCCTAAACCTGTATGGGACTTACTCTCTGCTAAATAAAAAAAAAAACTTCATTTAAAAATGGCATGGTTTGTTTACTTGTTTACTTTACTTGTATTATTTGACTATACTTTCAATTTGTCTGATCTGAAACATTAAAGTGTGACAAAATATTTTTATCCTAAAAAAGGTTGTGCATCTCATGCATTCGGTCAGAGAATACAAGACAGACAATGTTATCGAACTCTATGACAATCAGACTGAAGCATTGTTTTTTCAAAACACTACACACAATTCTCTGCATTTGGCACAATTTTCATGCAGAAAATATCTTGTTTTCACAAAGAACACACTGTCATTCAGAATTGTAAAGTCAGTTGTCCTACTTTACATACTAACTCATCACACATGTAAACACCTGTCACACATAATGGCAATTTAGAAATTAGAGCTCATCTCATATTCTCCATTTCTCAATCCTATTGAGGATTTTTTTTCTGCCTGGGGATGAAAAGTTTATGACCGAAATCCACACTTTTTTTTAAAATTCATTTACTTACTTTTTACTGTAACTGTATTCTGTAAATACTTCTGTTGATGGCATATGTAGACCGCGTTATGTGCAACTTTGTGTTGGTTGGAATAAACACTGTGTACACTGTTTTTGTGGGAAAAATACAGTAAAATATATTTGGTACGGTGTATTTGTGTGTTTTGTATAAAAACAATATTCTGAAATATTTTATAATGCACTTATGTAGGCCTGTGTACTGTCTGCAGTAATTGTAACACTGAACAAAAAAAGGCTCACAGTAAGTCATTATGATGAATGGAGAAGAAGTGGTCATAGTGTTTTACATTAAGCACATCAGTGTTCAAATGGTTCTTATAAATGTCTATTCATGTGATGGCTTGTGTGTGTCATTTGAAAACAAAACACCATTTTGAGAAGAAAGTATACTGTTTTGAATGTAAAGTTTCATTTTGCAAGAGAATTGAAGGGTTTTGCCCAATGTGTGTGTGTTTTGTGATTTGTGTGTAGAGTTCTGACAATATGAGTCATGCTTTCAGAAAATGTGTGTAAACGATTGGGAAAAACTGTAAAACATAAATACATTCAAATCAAAGGCTCTGCAAATGTTCCTGCGTGTGTCTAGAACAGTGTGTTTGCATGACACATTTCAAACATCACAACTTTTTAAATTAGTTAAATATGTGCAATTAAGTACAACTTTGACAATATAATTTTAAGAGTATTGTGTAGACTACATGCTAAAGAAGTTCTAAAATAAATATTGTAACTGTATTGTAACTAATGTAACAAATGAAATTATTGCAGCTGGATGAATTGTTAATACAACAACATTTCCAAGACAATTTTGTCCAATATTTAGCATACAGTATATTTTAGTGATTAAGAGTGCTGTGCCATTCATTTCTGTATATTGATTGGAAGGTTTATTTCTCATTGACATTAAAAGAGTACACTAATGCCAATAAGGTACCCAGTGCATTACCAAAGTCTGACAGGACTAATAATTGGATAGCAATGATGTAGAAGCACATCACTTTAACTGTGAGCCTAAATTTAACATAAACTATAAACACATCCCCTAAATCTGATTAGCTGATTGGAATGTTGTTCCAGGATCAAGATAGCTGTTGTTGAACATCTCGTCTCCACCATGGTGCTCATGGCGACCTGAGTTTGATTCCCAGCTTGAGGTTCTATACTGAAGCAGTTTTTCGTATTTTGTGATTCATGTTTTTATTTTTCCTCGCTTATTTATGCTTTTGAATCGCATTATGGGACCTTGATCTTTCTTCTGACAACTTTTAACCTTAAAAATTGACTTTTGTTAACATTTTTAGTAGTTTAAAGTCTTTGTTGTCTGTGTCGCCAGTGTTGGTATATTGTCTGTGCTGTCTGTGATATATTGTCTGTGTTAGTATTTTATATTATGGTCAAAAAACCTTGCAATAAGCTGCCATTACATTTTCTTTTACAGATTTATTTATCGATTATTTATTTATACTTATACATATTATTTCAATTGACTAAAATGTCAATGAAAGGCACTTTCTTAAACTGTAGAGTTGAATTTTCAGCATTAAAAGCAGACAGACCAGAGATCAATGTCCCATAATGCAACTCACAACCGTAAAAAAATGGAAAACACAAAATACAGAAATTGTTAAATAACGGATATTTTTTACAGTGTACTTGGTGAAATCAGACCAACCAAAGTGACATCCTTTGATGATCATTTGATGTGAGGTCCTGGTCAAACATTAACATTTGAAGAGTTTAAATCAATGGTCTCAAACTCAATTCCTGGAAGGCCACAGCTCTGCACAATCTAGCTCCAACCACCTCCAATTAACACCTGCTTAATAGTCTCCACGATGGACATTCAGGGTGCTTTCACACTTGGTTCAATTGCCTGGACCGTACCCAAGTTCGATTGTCCCCCCTTGCCACCTTCTCGGTTGGTTTGTGTTCACACTGTCTTTTTTCCTTCTGAACCCCGGTACGCTTGCGTCATAGGGCTGCTGTTTTGTTTACGGCTGTTGCTAGGTGACAGTCACGAAAGCAAAGCGCCAAAATGGAGACTTCCGCACATCGCGGTTGATTTGCTTTTACTGAATCATAAGTTTTGTACATACAGAAAGCGACTCGCGTCTATCTGCTGCAAAAATATTATAAACATTCAGAACATCACACAGTGTCTGCAGAAGCTGTTTCTGGAGGAGACAAGCAGACATCACTGTGTATCACTGTGCTTGGCTCAGTCCCGCTAAAGGTACAATACATGGCGCACATACACACACACACACACACACACACACACACACACACACACACACACACACACACACACACACACACACACACACACACGAATGAACGTTATGAAAACGATAGTTTGTTGTACAGTTGCCGGTTCACTTCCGCTATTTGGTACGATTGCATTCATACCAGAAGTGAACCGTACCAGAGTTCGCATGAACCGTACCCCAGACCACCTCTTTCAGGCGGACTCGGGTACGGTTCACGGGTGCGCACCCGAGTTCAGAAGACACGTTCACACTAGCTAAACGTACCGTACTATGACGTCAAACGAACCCGGGTGCGGACCAAAAGTGCTAGTGTGAAGCACCCTCAGTGTTCTCCAGCCTCCGGAGCTTAGACTGCAGCTCTGCACAGGAAGTTTGGCCAGAGGAAAAATTGGTCAAAGCCTGGTTTCTCTCAAGGCTTTTTTCCTTCACTTTTGTCAATTGGTGAAGTTTGTTCCTCGCCACGGTCACCACTGGCTTGCTTGGTTTGGGACTTGTGGAGTTGTGCATCAATGGATTTGCTCTTCAGTGTTTGGACTTTCAGCAGTGAAATTTAAACCACACTGAACTGAACTAAACTGAACTTCAACTCTAAAAACTGGACTGACACAGTTTCAATGTATACTCTCAGAAATAAAGGTACAGGAGCTGTCACTGGGGCAGTACCTTTTAAAAAGATACATATTTGTACCCAAATAGTCCACAGTGGTACATAAAAGGTGCTTTTTAGTACCGAAATGTACCTAAAAAGTACCTTTGAGGTACCAATATGGACCATTACGCCCCATTCACACGGGGCTTCAGCGTCAACGCTTGACAGAGGGCGTGGCTGAAGTTGGGCTGACGCGATCGTCATAGCGTTATGGCGTTAAGGTACAAGTATGTACCTTTTAAAAAGGTACTGCCCCAGTGACAGCTCCTGTACCTTCATTTCTGAGAGTGTACTAGAACTTCTATGTTAAGCTGCTTTGACACAATCTATATTGTAAAAGCACCAGAGAAATAAACAAATTGAATTGAATAGTAGTCTCTAGTCTTGTACACCTTGATTAGTTGAATCAGCTGTGCATGATTAGGGTAAGAGATGCGCACTCAAGGAATCGAGTTTGAGACCTTTGCTTTAGAGTAAGAACATTGTTAAAATGCAGCATTTATCGTATAGTGTTTTTCCTGAATTCTTCAACAAGATGCCAACTTTCCAAGAAGACGTCACATTTCATAAAATCCACACATGGCATTTTACAGAAACAGTAAATCACATTCCGAACAATCAGTCATTTCAGTGGATATCTGGCGATTTGGACTGACATAGAGCACTGGTTTGAAATCACTAATCAGCAACCAAGCGGAGATGCCTCCCACTGCTACTGCACCTCTGATGACTCGAATACAGTCTAGTTCTCTGACAGAACACGTCTAGCGACATGACAAGAAAAACTCATGCAGGGCTGCTGTGCGTCCAAAGTGTCAATCTTCCCCGCTCACAAGCTGAATATAGCCACATATCCTTCCACCAACGGAATAAACCAAAACCAGTATTTTTAAAGGGGACGTGTTTTAGCTGCTTGTTAAGAAGACACCCGGCAGGATCCCACTGAGGATAGCTAAGGGCTGCGCGTCCACAGGGCATGGTTTGTCATCAGATGCTGTTTGCTGTGCTTCACTTCATGCACAGATAGTGGAGAAGAGCCTGCAGTAGTGCTCTTCTGTTTACTTCCAAGCCCCTTGAGGGAAATTGGTGTCCAATCTCATTCAGGTGGGCTGAAGTTGGGTTTTATGTAACGCTATTTTTCTTTTCATTCTTTTTTTAACAAAGTGCACATTGACCTTTTGGTGCGCGGCTACCCTGGGAGAGGAAAGAATGCAAGCCTTTCCGGCGGAGACAATAGAGAGACCTACCACTGGAAAGAGCTGAATCCGCCGGTGAAAAGCTCTGCACGTCTCTGCGAGTGTGAATGCAGTTCATGTGAAGCATAGCTCGAAGCCACTGCATTCGCATTCAACCTTCGCATTTCTCCGTAACTCGTACCACAGCGATTATGCGCCCCTAAAAAAAAGCGCCGATAGACACAAACGCATCACCGCCATCAATCGTTTTTATAAAAAGAGCATTTATTTCAAAGTTTTTTGCTTCTTAGATTGAAGCACATAATAAAGCAACAGTACAATGTTCATAAAATATAAGTGTGATGCTGTAATATTTTCCTTACATGTTGAAATACTGATATTTGTATGTATACTAAAATAAGAACTTTTAAAATTGTACAAATAGTTACCATAAAATCGACATAGAAATTAGCCATTTCTCACTGCGACAGGACAGACTGCTATTTCTCTCCAAGGAGAATAACATAAGCCATTAAAGAGAATGAGAAATGAAGAGAACTGAAGGAAAACATAATAATAATAATAATAATAATCATAATGATATCATCATAATGAAAAAAAAGAAAGCGAGAGGAAGATTTACATAAACTGATCGGTGTAAGATTGATCCTCAAGAGACATATTTTGCACATTGTACTGTACATACGTTATAAGGACTTTAGCTTGCTTTAGGATATAGCTTTCAAGTTACAAAAAAAATGCACTGCGTTGCAAGAGTGTCCATTAGTTAAGGCGTTTTTTGAGCTCACAGGTCTTTCTTTGTGATTGTTCGAGATGGAATTGGGCAGAAGGTTTGTGAATTTTTTTTTTTTTCGTTTTTTTCTAGATGACAGAAACACTAGAAGAGTCTATTTTTGCTCGATCCATCGGCTTCCAGATATATATTTATATATATATATATAAAAAAAAAACAGAAACGTAAAAAAAAACTAAATCAAGAGGACCTGTTTGGACAATATCTCCAAAGACAATATGGAGGCGCTACAGAAGTTACACAAGTCTCAATTTGCTGACGATCGCTCCAGATTACTTAATAAGGCAACTGTTTTTGTTTTTTTATTATTATTTCTTCATGAGCTCGTTCACAGTATCAACAAATCCATGTCTCTCTGTGATCCACATCCTCAACCTCAAATCTGCAGGAACCTACAAACATCAAAAGTGAAACGTAATGTTCTTCAGTTCTTAAACAACAACATGGTCACGTATTTCTTCATTTCATACACACCACAGAGACACGTCCACCAGAGAGGTGCCTATTGTCCCTTTCATCTTTCTTTTTATTTATTTATTTATTTTTTATTTTTTTGTAAAATTTTTATTTCTACCCCTCTGGCTCCCCCGTAGCACATTGTGATCGCACCTATTGACTCTCCCAGCCATCTAGTATACCACGTGTATACTTACAAACAACCTAAAGTTTACTATAAAGTGATAAATTCATGGAATACTTATAGTAAACTTCACAAAACACACAGTTAGTGGGAGGGAGATGAAAAAAAAAGGACTTATTTGAGCGAACGTTAAGAGTTGTCATCGACGGAGTCTTTGGTGCCGTAAAGATCGGCTAGTTTCTTGAAGCGTGGCCCCCAACTTTGGAGGTAATCATAGTCCAGGTCTGAATCTGTGGTCACTGACTCCAAGGAACTGAGAGAGCCGGCGATAGAGCCTCTACCTTCGTAACCGTAGATCTGAATGGAGTCATAAGGGGGTGCTGTGGGGTCATTGTCTGCATCAGAAATGCGTGTTTTGATGAAATCATCTACATCCACACTATTGCCGATGGGCCTCATGCCAGGCCGCATTGGGTACTGCAACTCGGGCTTCATGTCCTTACGAGGCAGAAAGCCATTGGCACCGTCTGGATTCTGTAAGGTGGCGATGTCAAACGCCTCGGTGTCCTCCTCTCCGCCTCCTTCGTCATCATATGTGATGATGTTCTCCCGAATGTCTTCCTCCTCAAATACAATCAAAGGCTCCTTCTTCTGCCGCCGCAGGGCCACAAACAGCACCACGATCGCTGTAGACATGCAAACAAATGTCAAGCCAAGGGTAATAGCATCTCCGAGTCTTGCTAAAATTGCTACCATGATTCTATATAACAGTAAAGACGTCAGAAAGTGTTTTCTTAAATGTTCTCACTGGAAACATTTGACTAGGAAGATAAAACGTTCATGTTAAATGCAATGCTTTAATGCTACTGCTTGAGACAGCTAATGTATTTTGGGATATGATGAAGGGTAACATTACAGCTCTTCAATATAACTTGACATGCTATAATGTTAAATCTTGCACATATAACATTTTGTAAGATGTGAATTTGAGTGCTACTTAAGAGTCACTGTCTCTCTCACGATATATCAAACAGATAGATAGATAGATAGATAGATAGATAGATAGATAGATAGATAGATAGATAGATAGATAGATAGATAGATAGATAGATAGATAGATAGATAGATAGATAGATAGATACTTTTACAATATTATATTTGTGCATATAGTCAGTACTGAATCCAAATCTGGAGCTTATTTAACAAAATAACTTACAAAAAGGTTCAAAAATTAGTAGCCCAAAATTATATGTTAGTGAAAAATATTAAATAGCATTTTCAAAAATAGCAAAAATCACGAGAATTTTTGCAATATTTTGCTTGAATTTATTTGTATTAACTTTCCATTTCTAAAGATGTTCTGTGACTAAAATATTATTTTAATAAATATATCTGTTTAATAAATCTGTTTTGTTCAAATGCACCAATATATTACCCATATTCACTGAGAAATGGATAAAAATATACATTTTCAAAATGGGGGGTGGGGGGAGGGTGGGGGTACTCAGTTATGCTGAGCACTGTAGATGCTGTAGACAGATCAGGATTATTCCATCAAATATTACTTATTATTATTATTGTATTATATAATATTATTATTGTTTGTGTAGTCTAAATGTGTGAAAAAGTAGCAACTTCTTTTATTAAAAATGGAAGAAAAGTCATTGGTAGTTTACTGAATAAAATAAAAATGTATGTTTAACTTAAACACCTAACTTTAACTTTTAAATCCATAGAAAATCACATTATTTTAATTGGTCTTTCCCTCATAGCTATGCACATGCGGTTTACCTTAATTTCCTATATACAGTACAGTGCTCAATATATAAATCACCTATGATGAAAATCATCTTTTGTAAGGTGTATTGACAGAACTGTGTGTATGTATAGTGTGTCCACAGTCATATTGGAGTGATAGAAACACAAACACAAAGTCTCTTTTTTGTAATTTCCAGAAGTTAAAATAGGACCCAAATCCAAGCGATTTTGAGACCCACAGCAACGTGACGTAGGAGTGCGGTTTCCCCACCCACCGAATTGATTGACAGGTGTCATGTCTCCATAATAACATGTATACACATGTCAACAAAACATTTTTTTGATATCAGTTTGTGTTCAAATTATCTGTAAATTAACTTTACAATAAACAGCAACAAATGAACTCTTGTCGTTCCTTGTATTGTAACTAAGGAAGCGTCTAAACCCCTCAGCAGACCCAAGATGTGACTAATATGGAATTTGATTAAGGATAGTCAGAACAATATGTTTGCAAAGAAACTGTGATTAAAACAAATTAAAACTCTCTGCGATCAGCTGCACCTCAATAATTATTGCTATGAGTTTAAAAAGTTTTCAAAACAGAGCATGTTTGTAATAAAGACAGTAAAATCGTTATGTAATTCTTAACTGTTTAATCACTATGGCCACATGGTGTCAGTAAACGCGCATATGTTTGTGTGTGTGTGTGTGTGTGTGTGTACTGCAAACGGCATTTGTGTGTGACTCATCATTTCAGAAAGGCTTGAATAGGCTCTACATTTACATCTAATAAACTTGGTGTTTTTGACTAATGACCTCATTTCACATCATCACTGACTGCTGTTTATCTGACGTAACGCAGGAGAAGCAGATATGCACGTCGGAGCGGTGGGCGGGGAAAAGCAGCTCATTTGGATTTAAAGCTACAGGCTACAAAAACAGCTACATCGCCCTCAGACATTAAAATAGGCAGATTGCACATTATATTATAAATAATCTGATGGGTATTTTGAGCTGAAACTTCACAGACACATTCTGGAGACACCAAAGTCTTATCTTAGGTCTTGTGAAAGAGGTAAAATAGGTGCCCTTTAATCATTTGTATCAGAAGCTTTACAATATTATATTTGCGCATATGCATTATACTGTATATAGCTTAGTTATATAGAATAGTCAGTACTGAAGCCAAATCTGGAACAAATCTAACAAAATAACTTATAATAATGGTCCAAAATTAGTACACCCAAATGTATATTTCAATATTTCGCATGAATTTAAATGTATTATCTTTATATTTCTAAAAATGTTTGGTGAACAAAATATTATTTTAATAAAATACCTACTTAATAAATCTATTTTCTTCAATTACACCAAATTTATTTCCTATATTCACCGAGAAATAGGGTGTATTTATTTATGTTGAGCATTGTACTGTACATGTATTTTACAAAGTATTTATTAATTAATTTTACACACCAAACCAATTTATTTGATTCATTTTTTCTTAAAATGCTTACCTTCATTCATTTATTTTTTTATTTTAATTATTTACAGATAAATAAATTATTTATGGATTATCTAGTGTATTGGTCCTATTTTAATTCACTGATTAAAAAAAAAAAAAAAAAAAAAACAACAACAACTTGATTTTATTAAAGTTAAATTGTGTATTGAATAAACATTAATGGTTTAGGTGTGATTTTGCAGTTTTCCAACATGTAACTGCATGAATATACATTATGAAAATATATTTAGCACTTTGGAATTACCCTGAATAATTTGTCCTACACAATTTCAAATATTACTTTAGTTAACAGTCCTGTTTACAACGTACTTTGGCTCACAATACTTTCGGGAAATTAAGCCACAAGTCATTTTTAAAAACAAGCAAAACAAATAAATGTTTTAGTAGTGCACTAACATCACCTTATCTGCTTAATAAATACTTTAAGCTTCTGTAGTTGTACAAGTGTAAAAGAACTTCCCTGTGCTCTGGAGTGAAATGCAAATATTGACATGCTTTGGGTCCCTATAGGATGTTTAAACCAACCGAGCTAGACCCCTATTATTTACACATGGCTGCTTGTATATTCTTATACAAATATAATTAGGCTCACCCAGTAGAATAACAATGCAAGCCAAGATGGCAATCAGAGCTCCGGTGCTGAGCCCGGCCGTCAGGATGTAAGGCTCCACGTTGCAGGAGAGGATGGTGTCTTTACTGTCGCAGCTACACACACGGATTATGAGGGTATTGGTGCTGCTCATCGGGGGTACGCCGTTGTCATTGATCTCAATGGGAAGGTGGTAGATGTCCTGGGTCATTCTGCTGAAGCCCTTCCGGATCACAAAGATGCTAGCAGTGCTGTCTGTGGAAGCAACAGAAGAACGTTCAGTACGTTTATAATATTCCAATATTCAGACAGTATTCTGATTAAAAATCTACCATGTGCACAGAGATTTCTGATGACCCTAATGTCGCTAAAGTCAAACTGTAAGTAAATTGAGTAAATTTGAATTAAGACATGAGGCATATTCCTACAGATATGGCCACTGAGAATGCATGTTTCTTCACGCGCAGTGCTGTAATTCGTCACGTGCAGTCACGTGCGGTGATGCAGCAGCAAAGGCCACCTTTTCATAAAAAAAGTGCTTTACGGAATATCCACCAGGTGGCGTAAGGAACAACTACTTTTCCATTGTCGGGCCAGTGCGGGCATCTTCCTTGATGTTTCAATAACGCATGACAATCTTTACCCCACATTAAAGACACAGCAGCCAGTAACTTTCAGTTGTCGAGAGTTTTTGTCACATTTAAAAGGTGTGTTTGTGCATGAAACGTGCACGTTTAGATGCATGTATTTGTGTGTGAGAGACCGGACAAAAGAGCACTCGATTCACAGCTCTGTCGATGCCGTGAGCGGCTGGATTTCATTCTTTCTGTATTTTGGAGATAATAAATATATACACTTTTTTAAAATGTAACATCCCATAGCCTTCCCCAGCCTTACACACGCTCCGCATGTCTGTTGTTAGGCTACAGGCTACGGAGCCCTGATGACATGCAGACATAATCATGGGCACAAATTTATAATAGTTGTCTTTAAGCTACATAATATGACTTCAATTAAAAATTCATTTTAGAATCTCTTCGATTTGAATTTCGTACCTGTATGTGTCCTTTTTGTCCAGGCTTAAATGCCATGAATTAATTTGGAAGTTATTTATTTCATTTCATAGATTTAGTTGGACTAATCGAGGAACGAATTATTCGATTTTATAATTAGTTATTAAAGTATAACTTCAATTAAAACAAGGATATTATTAATAAGAAATGGTCGTAGAAGCGAATTTGTAATTCAAATTATGATCAGAGCTCCATAGTTCAAAATAGGCTAACAGTCAGTTAAACTATAGCATAAGACAACACAAACAGCTGCCTGAATAAATAGGCTATACAATACACAGTTGATCACTTAGGCCTATTAAAATATTATTAAAAATAATTGTACTAGAAGAAAAAAAAAAGCACAAGAAAGAATGCTGCTTTGAAACAGAAGATTATTTTATCAATGTGCTTTAACTTTAGATAGTTATTTGAGATTTTTTCAGTTACAAAAAAATTAGGGTTACCCTACCAGAGAAATTTTATGTCGGAGAGTGATCTGAGCAGTATTGGTTTACCGAGCGTGAGTGGAGCGCACGAGCAATGCTTAGCGGAGCGTCACACAGCTCAGCTCCACTCACATGCTTTGGCTGCCACAGTATATCAGTTCAGTATGTTCACTATGTTACATAACTACCCCCTGCTGGTCATGTCTTTCTTGTGTTAGACCATTTTGTGCTGTGCCGCGCAGTACTGCAGCATTTAACTCCATTGTGTTATAAATGGAATTGTTTATGTTTTTACAGTAATAAGTTAAAACTGATACTGCATTAGGTATTAAATATGATTTAAAGCAACATTTTTTATTTCTTTTATTTTTAATATTACTGAATAAATGAGGAAATTCCCCTTGGCAAATTTTATGTAATACGATTTGGTACCCACAACCCTCAATCAAGACTGTTTTTTGGCCCTTTATAGGAAAAAGTTTGGGCACCCCTGTTCTAGATTCATTTTAAGTGAAGCGCTAGTCACATGCACACACAACATGTTGTTGAAAACATCTATTAGGGTATAAGAACATCTATGTTGATCCTGTAAAAACATTCCAATCAGCCAATCAGATTTAAGGGATACGTTTACAGCTTATGTTAAGTTTAGGATTACAGTTTGGGTTATGTGTTTATGCATTATTGTTATCCACCTATTAATCTCCTCTGATTTTAGGAATAATTTACAGTTAGGTGTAGGGGTAGGGATTAGGTCTGGATTACATTTAAAAAACAGGGATGCTGTTCCAGGATCAACACAGATGTTAATCCAGGATCAGATCCTTGGCAAAATTACTACCACCCATACATATACTGTACCTGTATACACATACTCACATAAGAAAATATTCTTAACATTATGAACTACATTATAACATGCAAAATAGGAAGATGAAAGAAATTTTCTAAAATCAACTGATGTAAATGTCAATATAACCTTGTCTTATACAGAATAATGTGAATAATCTGAATACTGATGTCCATGTAAACAAACCCACTGATAGAATGTTTAGTTCAGCTGATAAGCAGCTAACAAGGTTCCAGTAAAATTGCGACAGAGTTGCAAATATGCTGAACAGAATTACAAAACTTTCTCCTCCCTCGAGTTTAGGTGTCAGGAGAACTACCCACAGCCACCGGTGCGAGTCAATGAGGTGTGAATCCTCCAATATTAAATTCATGTTTAATATTGTGAACATTTATCAGCTTTTGGAAGTGTAATCAAAGTTAGAGCGGAGGGAGCAGTATTGGTTTTATTTGCAACTGGGAGGGATGGATCAGTGCCAGCGCATTTCCCTGACTCAGTGCAAGGTCACGCTGAAGGCATAGATGGAGTGAGTTCATTTAGGGGGCCTGGGGTTTAGTCATTTTCACTCCCTCTGGCACCACTTTCTTCAACCTTCAGTGGCTCTGTCAGGGAAGGCCGCTAATGATATGGCTACAACGCTCATATAGCATGACGCCGCGGACAGGCTCGATCAATCTAATGTTATCCATTATATTTCTATATCATATGCTGTCAGTGTGATTACTGTGAGCCGTGTGAAGTATCAATTTGCTGCATTTGAACCTGCGAGAGCTCCTCTGGGTCCTTGTTTACGATGTTTTGATTTTGGGCCACATTTATTGGAAATGCTCTACACCAAAAACTCGCATGAAAGGATCCCTCGTGCCAGGAATGAAGAATAATTGTGTGAGAGGAATTGGCCACAAATACGCAGTGTGTGACTAAAATTTGAGTCTTTTGACCCATTATTACAGCCTTATTACATTTTTAGTAGATCCAGCTTTGGTTAGCATAAGATAATTTTTTTAAGGAACCATAATAACACAAAAATCAACTACTTAATGATTGAGACCCAGTCCAGAGACGGCAAAAGTACACACATCCTTAACTCAAGTAGAATTACAGATACTCATGTTTAAAACAACTCTTGTAAAAGTTGAAGTACTGATTGCACTATTGTACTCAAGTAAAAGTAAAGAAGTACGGCCTCAAAAATGTACTTCAGTAAAAAGTACTCATTACTAATACATGTTTTAGTTTCACTAGGTAGGTAAATATCCAGTTTCCCCCCATTTATCATCATCCTGACGCAAACTCACAAATTTCAGCATAGCTTTGTGACTGTTAGATCAAGAATAACAGGTGCCATTTATGTTCATACACTCTAAAAATAATTCTGTAGGCATGTATCTCTTTATAAATAATGTCTTACATTTTACACTGAATTCTGTCCAAAATATATTGAATTTGTTTAATTTTATATTTGAATATTTTTTATTGAATAAATTGAAAATATATTTTCTTTTGCTAAAATAAATACTTATCGTATTTGACTGCAAACTATTTTTTTTTTTTTTTGCTTTAGCAGCTCTCATACATAACCCGTTATTTTAGTGTTTTTTTCCAGGGTATTGTAGATAGGCATGGGGCGATAACCGGTTTCAAGGTTGACTGTGGTTTGGAAAAGTCAAGGTATTAAAATGACAAAAATGTTTTGTTATAATGTTTCTAAGGTATATGTAGAGTTTTTTAAAGTGTTTTTAATGTCTTGTAAGGAAATCTGTGTTTTTGAAGCTAATGAAGAGAGCAGAAGTCAATAGTTTATTTTAAATATGTAGCCTGACATGTTTACTGTTCAAAATATTATAAATGTTTCCCAAAATGTAATATATTGTGTTAAATGGGGAAAAAAAGTTGGTATTTTTTACTAAGACATCTAAAAAGAAATAATTTTACAGCAGTAAACACAATACCGTGAAACTGTGATATTTTTATCCACGGTTATCATACCGTCAGAAACTTGTACTGGTCCATGAGTGGATATTTTATTTAATGGATTGCCATTAATTCTGTTAAATACATTTATTCTATGCTAATAGAATGCTTATTATGCTATTCTTTTATTCACGTGATAAATTCAGGTTTATTTGCATTATATTTTTATTTATAAATTGGCCACTATAGCTACTTTTGCTGTTGTAAAACATTTGTTAAAAAAATGTATTGAAGATTAATATGCCTATAGTGTTTGTAAAATCATATAGTCAATAAAAACTGTTAAACAGCATACATTCTGTATTAGGAAATATGAACTCATCGGAAAAAGTAAATAAATTTAAATGCATAAAGTTTTTATAAAGTATTTGATTGTTTTAGTACTAAATGTACAAATCTTTATTAAAAAACACTTTTTTGCAGTATGAGATTGAAAGACCACAGAAAACCCGTGCAGGACTAAATACTGTTTACTTTAAGCCTTTGTATGGCATATTTTTGAACTGGAATGTATCTCTCTTGTTTACCTCTGATCCAACGCAATCTCACGCCAATTCGTAACTTTTTGATTTAGAGGCTAATTCGTACAAATTAGTACGATTTGCTCGTCACCCAATGACGGTTGGGGTTAGGGGTGGGGTTAGGTGCCACGCCTTCTTTTTAGTACATTAGTACAATCGTACATTTTCGTACAACTGAACTCGTACGAATTCATACGAATTAGCCACTAAACTGACAAAACGTAAAATACTTACGTTTCCTCGTGAGATCAGGCTGTCTGATCTCATAGAAAAAAAATGTGTCTTATTACTGTGTAACAAGGGCAGCATCAGTCATGTTAAATTCGCTGTCTGCCTCTGTCTCATCCTAGTAGCCTGAGTTGCTTTTCTCATAGTAATCTTCATAAACTAGCCTACATAATGTGTGTGATAGCCTTGGTTGAAAAGCTGCGCATTGCAGCACGCAGGTGCGCAATTATAAAAATAGACTGACTGCATAAAAAAGGCGCTCAAATTGCACAATGACAAGAAATAATATAGATCGTGCCACCAAACACATGAAAACAAAAGTAACGAGCCCGATTTAAAAATGTAGGAAAGTACAGATATTTGTGTAAAAATGTAAGGATTAAAAGTAAAAGGTGGTCAAAAAAATAAATAGTGGAGTAAAGTACTGATACCAGAAAAATCTATGTACAGTAACGAAGCATTTGTCCCACTTTTAAATGCAACTGGCATCCTCAAAATCTTGCAGCCTCTACAAGGCACACATTCATAACCAGATCGGATGCATTTTCCCTTTTTCATTACAACACAGATGATATTCCATACTCGTAATATTTAGAGTTCATGTACACATATATAATCGGCAGGCCTTCATTATGTCCGTCTGATAAGAGGAGCAGTGTCAGAGCCTCTGTGCAGAGAGAGGAGCATAATGGAGCTTCAGATAAATGGGTGGGCAAAGCTGCTGAAAACTGTATCCATTTGAAAGCTCCGGATCCTGATAAAGCCAGTCAATCTGAGTAGCCTAATCTGTCTCTGTAATATTGTTGGCTTTTGAAATGGCCTTCTAAAAAGTGTTCATCTCCTCTCTCATTAAAACAGACCAAATGGGAGAGACAGTCATTTTCTCCCTGTCTTTCACTCCATCAACTTCTCTGTTCACACTGATTCGCTCTATTAACCAAGACAAAAAAAAGTGTAAACAGATCTGTGATTGTAAACATTTACACTTTAAATACAATTAAGCCGTGTTCCACTCAGTCAGACAACAATTACATGGAGTTGCTGGAATCAGCCATGGATGCCTTTATTGGATATTTCCAATCTATTGGTGGTCAAAAAGAAATACAGTACAATCAGAAATTAGCCAGTGGAACCGAGTAGTTTAGTCATGACATCAATTTGTAGGTCAACCTAAAAGGCTGTTTCGCTATTGAGTCCCTTGGGGTGTTTAGAATAGAAAAGGTTTCGATTTTTGAGTAAAATAAGGTCTGTGGTTTAACATGCATTATATGAAACTAGAGTTAAATTCAAAGTATATTTCAGTGTTTATGTCTTTGTCAGGATCCATGTAGTGCAAGCGACATGACTTGCATGATCAAAATAGTGTGTGCACCATTTTTTTTTATTAAAGATCTGTACAATGTACCTACAGATAGTATAAGTGATCTGAATTGTTTTTGCACTGCTTTTTTTGTCCACAAGATATTAACACTTGAACTGGGGTGTGTTTCTGAAAACCATTGCTAGATCACAAGTTCTGTCATCACAATTATAGTTTGGTGATTTGGTGTTCAAAAAAAAGTCCAAATCCGTCGTTCCACCGAATAATCGCAAACTGCATCACAAACCTGTGCGATTCTAACTACAACAAACAGTTCCTGGTTGTGTTCTATTCCCAGTTATCCCCCTATGCCCTATTCCTTTCAAACGTTCCAAGATCCATTTTAAATGATCAATTAAAAAAAAGCTTATCTCAGCTTAAGTTCTCTCACGTGTAATTTGCTTTCAAAGTTATTTTCATTCATTCATTTTCTTTTCGGCTTAGTCCCTTTATTAATCTGGGGTCGCCACAGCAGAATGAACCGCCAACTTATCCAGCAAATGTTTTACGCAGCGGATGCCCTTCCAGCTGCAACCCATCTCTGGGAAACATCCATACACACTTATTCACACTCATACACTACGGACAATTTAGCCTACTCAATTCACCTGTACCAAATGTGTTTAGACTGTGGGGAAAACCGGAGCACCCGGAGGAAACCCACGCGAACGCGGGGAGAACATGCAAACTCCACACAGAAACGCCAACTGACCCAGCTCAAAGTAATTTTTTTACAGTTAAATTTTAGCAAACTTCAAATTGACAATTGTGCTCCCTTTGTAGTGTACTTCGAAATCATCTATGCCATTTTGAACGCAGCTGTGGCTCATATCAAAAGCTATAGGTGACCTACGATTTACAAGCAGAGAACTGTAACTCCAGACCTTTTGAAAACAAACAAATTTAGAATTTCCTAACCTAAATGTAATCATGGCAACAAATAAATAAAAATAGTTTTTGCGTAATTATTTAACCATACTGTATATTTGATTTATATGCTATATAAGATTAGCCTACATGCTAGCTATTGTAAGTGGTTTTATGTTTTAGAATAGAATATGGAATATTTTCCATAACGTTCGTAAAATAAACATAGACCCTATACGTGTCGTTTACATTAATATGGAAAAGGAATGCATGTTCATTGCAAAACTAACTTTGGATAAAAAAAAATTAAAAAAAAGTGTATGCTTGTCTACGCACACATCCTAGGACCATTGTTTCACTGTCAGCAAAGTAAAGGGGTTGGAATGAAACAATGACGTGTATACAGTAAGTCATGTCCGACAGACTATTTTAACTTATTTACATTTACAAAACTCTGGGATAATTCTAATACCTAGTTACGCTAGCATTATTTTTAACATGGTGGCTGTAAGAATGATGACTGCTATTCTTTATTAGGTTTATCTACAACAGTGGTATCACCTAGCTTGTTGTTAAAATAGTGCATATATATATATATCAGAGGTGTGAACCTATGCTGGTCTCACGATTTGGTTCGGTTACAATTATCATGTTGTCGATTCCGTTCAATTCAATATCTCGGTGCATCACGGTGCATTAACGATGCTTTCCATACACAGTTTTATATTTTCTTCACAGCCATTCTTGTATTAAAAACTAAATATTGTATATTATTTGTAATACAATTTTGCCCTTTAATACAAGCAGTCAGATATTTGAACTGTACCTTTAAAAACTCAAGTCCATGCACAGAACAAGTTGAGCAAATAAACTTGTAAATATCTCGCTTTCTGAGCATTGTCAAGCGAGATCTTACACCTCTGTGATTGGTCACGCCCTCAACAGAAAAGGCTGTGATTGGCTCTAACGCTCTGATGCTGTTCACCGATGATAAACACTGATAAACGGCAGCAGCGATCACATCTGATCAGTGATAGACGCGGAGAAAAAAACTCGCTCTGACATGCACTCTGGATTAACAAGCATCGCTGTAACAGCCGAGAGGAGAGGAAAAGTTACATCACGCCAGCAGGTCAAAGGTCAAGAGAGAGAGAGAGAGAGAGATACAGAAATGGAGTTTACTTTCATTTTCTACACAGCAGTGAAGTAGGGGCTTCTGCTGTAACTTCAATGTCAGTAAAAGACTGTCCAGCAAACACACATGCAGTGAATTGTGCAGAGTTTCTGCTTTTTTAGGTAGTTGGAGTGCTTTAAATTATCGCGCTCACCTCCCTCGCTATAGTAATCTACCGCAAACTAGAGCATATGTGATAAATGACATCAGTACGTAATAACCGGTTATAATTTATTACTGAACTGATACCAATTTGTCCATGTCTGCATTGTGGTGCACCCAAGAAACAATTATTTTGGCTCCCCTAATATATTTGAACAATCGTTTGAAGCATATTTTAAGCAGATATTTTACTCAAATTCCAAAAATGTATACTTTCTAGCACATTGTGTGTTTAAAATGGTTGTCCACCAGGGGTATGCTTCTTCACTTTATTATTATTTTTCTTTTCTTTCTAAAAATAAAGTACTTGAATTAAATAAGCTTGTAAACACCACTTGAAACGTTGGAAGTAGGAAATTTCAGAATACACATGAAGGAAGCAATAAAAACTGAGGCATGTGTTGACGTGTACATGTGTGAGGAGATTAAAAGTAGTCCACATCTCGGTGTGTAACAAAAACAAATACGTTCATATCTATCATAACCTTTGGAGACACTGGACATCTAGTCAACCTTAATAATTGTCTCCCACTCCAACTTGGTCTCAACTCAGAGAAAAAAAATTCTAACTCTTTATTTAGTAATGAAAAGCAGCATCCTCCACCACTTGAGGTACTGGGTGTAATTTATGTAAACGAAAATGGGAACATCTGGAGTGATTTTAATGAAACTATAAGAAACTTTTGAACCATTGCTTGAAAATGCTAATTCTCTTCCAGGTTTTCCGACTACAAACTGAACTGCTCTATAGGTGGGCAACGGTTTAGTTTGTTAGCATATGGACTACAGTTCATTATCATATCATAGCAGTCATACTGAGAGTTTTGAAACAACACCAAAGCTCGTTGTAAGCAAAGTAAACACATTTTGGTTTCTTTGAAGCATACATATTTTAGCTTGTAATTTACCAAGAGCCACCACATAATGAGTTCATATAAAAGCCGCAAAAAGTTCATATAAATTCCCCTCAAAATGATCACCACCTAGTCACGATGGCACTTCTCAGTGTGCTCGAACTTAAAGCTTCTCATTTCTCAGCTATAGAGTCTCACGTCTCACAGTAGGTGGGTCTTCAGACCTTCAAACTATTAGACTAAAGAGTGGTGCTGAAGGGTTGTTTTTTGGGTGCGCCAAGCAGGATGCCTGAGAAACAGATAGAAACAAGACTGCCTACCAGCTGGGCTTCACCCACGTTTCCAAATCACAGATGGAGAAGCTCGAACGAGAGCGACGCCTTCATAATTAATAAGAGAGGAAGTTGACTTGAGTTTGCCCACCTCATCATGACCTAATTACCAACGCGAGTTTGGCTGGGCGACACTCACTCCTACACACGGGTAAACTCATTTGGTTTGGAAAGAGACTCAAATATTTTGTGTTTTCAATTGGCGTATTTCCTGAGGCAGTTTACTTGGCTTGAAAGAAGCCATCCTTCTGTGGAAATGATCCTATTATGAGGTGCTTTGTGTGTCACGCACCTCTGTTGTCCTTGAGGGAGAAACTGTGGTTGTTGGCGACCTCGGGGGCCAGGCTGAAGTGGAAGTGCTGGCGGTGGGCCATTTCGTCCTTATCCGTAGCGCTTACCGTCTCAATGAGCTGTGGAGCAGAGAGTTCAAATCAGGCCATGTTAAATTGGTTAAAATCACCAGGGCATGCCTTTAAATAAATGTATGCCTCTTTTATCTCTCTTTCATTCTCTCCCTCTGTCTTTTTCTCTTTGTCACTCACTCAAACTTCCAACTGCCTGACAAAGGGAAAGTGAACGCTGCATTGATTAAATTTAGACATCAATATAATCTTTCATAATGTTCATTTCAAAACTTTTGATTAAAGTTGTGACCTCTTTATAAGTTAGCTAACTCATTAATAGTTTCCTGAACCTATTTAAAAACTTTTATTTCAAAGGTAAGTCACATTAGTGACATTAAGCTAACCAAACTAAACTTCACCCCTGGTTTTAAATTATATATATATTTACACACACACACTGGCCACTTTATTAGGTACACCTTACTATTACCGGGTTGGACCCCCTTTTGCCTTGATCCTTCATGGCATAGATTCAACAAGGTGCTGGAAATATTCCTCAGAGATATTGGTCCATATTAACATGATAACATCACACAGTTGCTACAGATTTGTCGGCTGCACATCATGATGAGAATCTCCCATTCCAACACATCCCAATGGTGCTCTATTGGATTGAGGTGTGGTGACTGTGGAGGCCATTTGAGTACAGTGAACTCATTGTCATGTTCAAGAAACCAGTCTGAGACGTTATACTGCTGGAAGAAGCCATTAGAAGATGGGTACACTGTGGTCATAAAGGGATAGACATGGTCAGCAACAATACTCAGGTAGGCTGTGGCGTTGACACGATGCTCAATTGGTACTAATGGACCCGAAGTGTGTCAAGAAAATATCATCTACATCAGGGGTGCTCAACCCTGTTCCTGGCGATCGACCTTCCAGCTGATTTCAGCTCCAACCCTGATCAAACACACCTGAACCAATTATTTAGAACGTGAGGAGCACTTGATAATTACAGGCAGGTGTGTTTGATAAGGGCTGCAACTGAAAACTGCAGGACGGTCGATCGCCAGGAATAGGGTTGAGCACCCCTGATCTACACCATTACACCACCACCACCAGCCTGAACCATTGATACAAGGCAGGATGGATTCATGCTTTCATGTTGTTGATGCCAAATTCTGACCCTACCATTTGAATGTCGCAGCAGAAATAAAGACTCATCAGACCAGGCAACGTTTTTACAATCTTCTGTTGTCTAATTTTGGTGAGCCTGTGCGAATTGTAGTCTCAGTTTCCTGTTCTTAGCTGACTGGAGTGGCACCCGGTGTGGTCTTCTGCTGCTGTAGCCCATCCGCCTCAAGGTTTGACGTGTTGTGCATTAAGAGATGCTCTTCTGCATACCTCGGTTATAACGAGTGGTTATTTGAGTTTCTGTTGCCTTTCTATCAGCTCAAACCAATCTGGCCATTCTCCTCTGACCTCTGACATTAACAAGGCATATGCGCCCACAGAACTGCTTATCACTGGATATTTTCTCTTTTTCGGACCATTTTCTGTAAACCCTAGTGATGGTTGTGCGTGAAAATCCAAGTAGATCAGCAGTTTCGGAAATACTCAGACCAGCCCGTCTGGCACCAACAACCATGCCAGGTTCAAAGTCACTTAAATCACCTTTCTTCCCCATTCTGATGCTCGGTTTGAACTGCAGCAGATCATCCCGACCATGTCTACATGCCTAAATGCGTTGAGCTGTTGCCATGTGATTGGCTGATTAGAAATTTGCGTTAACGAGCAGCTGGACAGGTGTACCTAATAAAGTGGCCGGTGAGTGTATATTATCTGCTAATAAGGCTATGAACTACTCTTTTAATACAGTTAAATACAATAAAACAGTGCTTATGTGATGTATTTTTAGCAATTTAAAAAAGGTTTCTATTTTCTATAATTTAACAATCAGTAATTTTCCAATCAATATTTTCAGCTGTCAGTCGCACATGTGCTTTCAATCAGTTTAATATATGCGTTTGTTGTCATGTTGTTTAATATTTTTTTCATGATGCAGGTATTCTTTAATGAATGCAAAATTTAAATAGCAATTTATCTGTAACAGAAATAGACTTTAACATTAAAGTAGGAATGATTTTTCTGTTTCTGTCCTTTACACGAATGAATGAATGCATATGTACGCGAATGACTGTGTATATACTGTACAGTATATGCTAGCACACACTTGTATATGCATTTACACTCAATGCAATTTGTAATTAAATTAATGCTCATTGTTCATTTACATAATACATTAATGACAATCTATTCATATAATTGAAAACGATACAAAAATAATTAGCAGCAACATTGATGTATTACATGAATAAATGAAAAAAATATTAGACCTATATTTATAAGTGAGCAAACTTAAATGATTAAAAAAAACCTTATTCATTGTTAGTTCATGACTCCTAATGCATTACCTAATGTGAATGCATTTTACTGAGTGTTTCAGATTTAATTAGAGCTAAAATATTTAATTGGCTCTCAAATATACATTTAGTTGACTCACCTTTCCAGGGTTGACATTCTCACAGACCAGCACTTCATTTTGAGTGGCAAATTCTGGAGCGTTATCATTCACATCTTTGACTTTGATATTGACTCGTACTTTTGCATCTTGATGATGGCCACCTAGAAAGAAAGAAGGAGAGAGAGAAAAAAAATATATATATTAAAAATAGATATATTTGTAGTCAAAGTGTTGTATACATTTTAAGGGAATAGATATAAGTGACGAGTAAGTGACTGCAAATGCGCTTCGCTCACAATGAAATGCTCAGGTTTACTGAGTGCCTTGATATTATGCTTCCAGACACAAGCATTTTCCCCATAACAAAAGAATATCTTCAGTGCGTTTTCTGTCTTTAGACGTGAATTTGTGATGGTTGAAATTATCAAAGACAGTGGCATGAAAAGGAAAATGTACGAGAAAGAAACCTTGAATTCAATCAGAAACAAACACTAACTGCACCTCAAGGAAATCACATGCTCTCAAAAATAAATATATAACATTTTAGGGCCAATTACACACTGTTCACTGAACTGAGGGTATGATTTGAAGTTTGAAGAGGTAATCTGCGGCTGTCTCTTCTGGAATCATGCAGTGGGCCTGGCGACACAACAACCACATAAGAGCAGGGTGGAGGGAGAGCTGGAGAGCTCGGTTAGGGAAAAAATGAGAAACACGCAAGGCTACTCTGTTATTTAAAAGCCCAGAAAAGAGATGAGTGACCTACCAATCTCTGTAGCGCTGACAGAAATGTTGTGCCAAGCCTGTGCTTCCCGATCTAAAGGCCTTGTGGTCTTAATAATGCCGTCCTCGGGATTAATGGTAAAAAACTCTTCCAAGTCTGTGTATTGTGGGATCATATATCTGGCATGAAAGAGAGAAACATATAAATATTAAAATATGAAAACTTTCTTTTGGGGATTTTCGCTGCTGTTTTATGGTCTGATAAAGCAAGATTTCTTCAAGAGTAAAACATTTGGTAACACCTTATTTTGAGTGTTAGTAGACTGTCTGCTTAATAGCTGTTGATATGCTCCTTCAACAGACATTTAACTGACTATAAGAAACTTTGCAAGTACATGTCAACTTACACTAACACTAACCCTAACTCAAACCCAACCCTAACCCCAACCTAATGAGAATTAGTTGGCATGTAGATGCAATGTAACTTAAATTCAACAAACAGGCCATCAAAATAAAGTGTGACCAAGCATTTTACTGATTGCTATTTGACTCAAAGCAATTTAATACTACTGGACTGACAAGACGTAACAAAACAGCCAATGCAAATACGATCTGAGGGTTTTTGGAGGAAGCGAGCGCTACCTGATGGGGTTGTTCATCATGTCGGTGTCTTTGGCGTGCACACGGCCGACCAGAGTGCCTGCTGGGGCGTTTTCCTCCACCTCGAAGTTGTAGCTCGGAGCCATGAAGGTTGGGGGCTCGTCTGCATCTTCTACTGATATTTTCACAATGGTTGTATCTTTGTATGGACCCCAGGCGATGAAACGGGGGTCCACGTGTGTGTTGGTGGCTTCTACTTTGAGTGTGTACGATCGCTTAGTCTCAAAGTCCACAGGCTGAAAACAAGAAGTCACATTTTGGTCATTTAATTTAATGAGTTATTATAATTAAATAAATAAATATAAATAAATAAGCAAATACATGAATACAAATACAAAAATACTAAAATAAATAAAAATACATAAATAAATACATAAATAAATGTATAAACAAACAAAAATAAATAAATAAATAAAAATACAAAAAATAAATAAAAATAAATAAATAAAAATAAATACATAAATAAATAAATAAATAAATAAATAAATAAATAAATAAATATATATATATATATATATATATATATATATATATATATATATATATATATATATATATATATAAATAAATAAATAAATCACTGTACATGTTTGAATAGTAAATGATCCCTTTGTCAACTGATTCTGGACTGCAATCAGGCTTAATTTTGAGGTAGATGAGACTCAGCAATGAAATGACCATTGAAATATTACCAATAAATCAATTTTAATTAAAACCACCCCAAAACCCTTGAAAACATCAAACCAAATAAATGAAACAGGGAAAAGTATAAAAGAAACAGACTAGAGGGCACTGTTGTTATACATTTGGAGAGAAGAAATAAATCCACAAAGAAACTCAAATGAAAAAGCATACAAATATCAAAGCCCTTGCAGACGCATTTCAGTTGCACTGCACTTTCTCCCAATTCTTAAACGGCTCGGTTCTCATGCCATTTAGGTGCAAGCACATGAAACAAGATTTAAAAAACAACTTGTGTCCAAATGTATCCTGCCTGTGTCCTCCTGCATCGCTAGTTTTCACACGTCCGCTTGTTTTCTGATTAGCCTGTCTCACCCGTCACACCTCTCGGTCACAAATTACCAAGTGAGAATTACACATAAAGGGTACATATCATCCCAAACACACAATCACACGTACACATGCCTGTTAGCTGTGTGTTGATTGGTTGAAAGTTGTTTTTCCTGCTTCTTCTATCCCCTTTTCTTTTCTTTGGATCTCTTTAATGGAGCTGCCAACGCTGGAAACAAGTATGACCCAGTTCTTTTCTACAACAGGTTGGAAACTATTCTCTGTTTATCCTGACAACAGCAGTCCCCGCTCTCTTTCTCTCTCTCTCCCCCTTTCTCCTAATACAATCCTTTATTTGGCACCTAATAACTCCCGACTGAACCTAATCAGAAGCAGATAATATTCACAATAATGCTACATCTCATCTTAATATTCAGCCTGCGTTGCCTGCCCGCAGTTGAAACAGAATACTTGATTAAAACCCTGGCAATTCCGTCAGTAATTTCGACTTTAATTTTCAACATGCTTTGAAGAGCAAAAGGTGATGATTTCCCAAGAGGTGTATCAGCGAGGCATTGTGTTATTGAGTGAAGCAGCATTGCATCAAGCTGATTGTTGTTGGCATTCCGTATTGTCTGTTCTCTCACCCTTCTGCCTGATTCATCCCCTCCTTATACGCTTCTCAACAATCTGCGAAAGCACTGCTGTAGCAGTGTAAAAAAAAAGAGCAAGGCCAACAAATTCCCCTTTGCAACCACAATATAGCAGTGCAGATTACACAGCTCAAACAGCAACAATTCCTGATTGCATATATTTTCCTTTTTTTTTATCTTTCTTTTTTTGTAGAAGATCATTTGAAATCTTGAGCTGTGGGGTGAAGAGTAAAAGATCACCAGCAGGTGGCAGTGTTACAGCTGCATACTGGGTCCCTTTGGCTCTCAGGCTAAAGCTGGTTGGTGGCAAGCAGGCTCCTCAGGGCAATGTAAGAATTTCTCTTGGCTGCAGGAAGTGAGGGTACAGACGGGCGGCAGTCTAACCCGAGTGACTGTGTAATTGTCTGCATAATCCAGGGCCTCAGAGCAGGGAAGGAATAACCCGGGCAGCATGGCCCAGATGAGCTCCCCTCATACGGATAGAAAGAAGCAGCCATGAAAGTCAATGCTCATCTCACATATAATAGGCAAGGGATGGGCAATGTCATTGCAATTACGGAGGGAAAATGGTGAAAAATCACCCCAGCTTCCCAGTAGTCCTACACCTGCCCTCACAATCTTGCATATTCGAGCGCCTATGCAAATCGAAAGACAAATGGATAAGCAAATAAGCTAAATGCAAACGATTCCTCAAGAAGAGCACTCAAGAGACTAAAGAATGGACAGAGAGAGTCACAAAAATTCTACCTGACAAGAACACCCTCCATTTCGTTCACAACACACACACACACACTCACATACAATTCCGTTCAGAATCACAGTTACATAACAAGACATCACTTTCTCTTGTACATCTTGCTCTCACACACTTTACCTTCTTTAGTTTGATGACTGCCTCCTGGGTCTCTGAGTCCTTGGTGATTTCAAAGTAGTTCATGCCGTCTCCCTCTAAGATGCGATAATCCACTAGTCCGTTCTCCGCCAGATCGGGATCTCTGGCCTTCAGTCTGCCCACCTCCTCACCGGGAACCTTGTCCTCAGAGACCGCCATGGCGTAAACACCTGTGAAGGAGGAGAGTGAGTCCTGGGAGCTCTTAGGAAAGGGGGTGGGGGTGTAAGAGGTAATATGGTTTGTAATATCTTTGAGGCAAGAAAAATCATGATCACACTGCCCACCCGGGAATATGAAGCCAGTTCGCTGTGTGATACCGGTGCTACCTTCAGCTAGCAGCCTGGCACCTGTGTGCACTAAGCTGGTGAGAAAAGGAGTGCATGTGTGAAATTTATATTTGTGCGCTCGAGTGAGCCTATATGTGTATGTGGGCGGGTGTATGAAGACTAAAACAGACACCTGCCTGAGGCTGGAGCTCACAGAAGGACCATATGGCCCCACTCCCTGTCTGCTGAAAGCCAAAGGCTTCAGCTGCATTTACAAAAATAACTCCCACATGGGGAGGAAGTCCTCGCAAAGAAAGGCCAGAGTGTGCAAAGAGGTCTGTATTTTCAATCAGACCCTCGACAGAGCAAAAAAGAAACCGAGCATTTTCTCATCAACACGTTTTTTAGGAGTTAAGTTTGCAGCGAATCATGTGTCAAAGACTGTTTTGGATAGGGCAAACAACTCTGGGAATCGATACGGAGTCTAAAAGAGACTGTCCAAGCAGCATTTTCAGAGCGAGCGGAACCACATTCAATATCTGAAGCTCGAATTCTCAACTGTGCTCTGAGCCAAACTGCTGTCTACATTAAAAAATCTATCTCGCTCCTGAAATGTTCCATCATGCAGCCGGCTCAAGACTATCGGTGAGGTAGATTTAAGGATCTGCTGGTCTAAGCTACTCATTGTGGGCAATAACCTTGCAATGTACAGTTTATTTTGGTCCATGAATAACAGTTTCTAGCAGCACCAAAAACAGGGCTTGTGAAAGAGCTGGAGCACTGGGACCATGCTGCATTCTGCTTAAGTCAGGGAAAAGCTTGAAGGCCCTTTGCTACCGAGCCCGAGGCTCAGAGTGCACAAAAAAGAGAATGCTTGGAGGAGATTTATAGGGCCGATTTCTGGAACAAAAGACAGATAAAATCTATGTGCTTAGTGTGCAGTTTAATGTCACATCGACAACGCATGAGCGCTAGCTCCCACAAGCCAGTTCCCGCTCTCTTTGGTATACGCAAACATGGTAAATATTTCATACAGTCTTTCATGCTTGAGTGGCTTGATGTCATCGCGCTTGTGCTGAACGTTTAAAGAACATTTGAATAATTAAGTTGTGATATTTTCATGTTAACATCTGTAGCTCATATTAGCAGATTTCAACTTGGTCCCCGAGGGCTTGTCAATGTTAATATGTGGTTTGAGGATTGAAGTGTGGAGAAGAAAGAGCTGTACACTGGCTAAAAGCAAACTCTTCTCCCTTGGTGCATGCATAGCAGAGGTCAGAGTAATGTTGTGTGTAGCCAGCCAAAGAGCAAGGCATGGCCACAGTGACTATAATAAAAGCTGACAAGGATAGAGGGGGACAGACATGATGGATGAAGGAGAGATGGAGACAGGGAAAGAGAGAAAAACGGAGAAAGAGGGAGCATTCACAGCTGGAAGAATACATTTTCTCACCCTGAGCGAACTTTGGAGGGTTGTCATTGACATCAGTCAGGGTTATTTTAACCTGAGTGGTTCCTGACAGACCGCCCATGTGTCCACCCATGTCCTTGGCCTGGATGACGACATCGTATTCCTGCCTGGCCTCCCTGTCCATGTTGGGAAGAGCTGTCCGAATTATTCCTGTTTAAATGACACCAGAAATACATGCATAGAGTAAGATGGAATCACAGAATCTTAACTCGGCAGATTGACTTGATGTTTCAACAATGTCACTTAGAATTATTCCAAATGCATTATACTGTTATTATTTTTTGAAAGTTATTGTTATTTTTACAGATGCTAGAATTTCAAAGTTTAAATCAGTTAAGGTAGATTTCCCCATCACAGTTAGGGTAGGCGTAAGTATACAGGGATCTTCCTCTATTATGGACACACCGTGTACTGTGAGCTTTTATGAAGCATGGCAAATGACCTTGGATTTATACTTAAGAAAAATGCTGCAGAATACAATTTCAATTGATTTCAATTGATGTGTTATACTTCTAGTTAACGTTCAGATCATACAATTTGTGAATACTTGCTTGTTATTGAAGTTAATAAATCATGCAACACAACTGTAACATTTCTCCCTAATGCAAAGTGAATATATCAGTGGTAAGCACTAAGCAGTGACGTTTTTATCATGGATCCTACACTCTCAGAAATAAAGGTCAGAGAGTTGTCACTGGGGTGGTACCTTTTCAAAAGGTACACATTTGTACTTTAAGGGTCCATATTGGTACCTCAGAAATATATATTAGTACCTACAAAATTTAAGAGGAACACTTTTGTACTTTTTAGGTACCATTATGTACCCTTGAGGTATTAATATGGACCTTTTAGGTAGAAATTTATACCTTTTAAAAAGGTACCACCCCAGTGACAGCTCGCGTACCTTTATTTCTGAGAGTGTATGTTATTATTATTTCATAAATCTAAGACCACAAATAAGAAACACCATGGTAGGAGTTGATATAAATGCATAGCTGTTTCCAAGAATAGCCACTTTTTTCCTTTTTTTTAACCATTTGGCAAAATAATTTGTGAACATCTTTCCATCCACATGAAATCACCCACAGGATAACAAACCAAAGAGAACATGCAACTATCATGAGTCACCGAGAGCAATAGACAGCAGGCGCCAAAGTTGCTGTGGATCCACTCTGATGAATTCCTCCGTAATTGGCACATATTTGCAAAAAATTACAGTCTATTTGGCAAATAAACTCCTTGCAAGAAGCTACATTCAAAAATTCCCCAAATTGTCTTATTCAAGTCTTATGTTATACCTCAAATCAATAGAAAATTTATAGTAATGTTTATATTTATCAATTTCTCAAACTCACTCTGTAAAATCTCTTGAATATCCAGAGCATTCACAGATTATATGTCTCCGGAATGTACATGAAATAACTGTGTTAATGCTTTGTTAGTACCACACATATGTTTATTAGCAGCATCTGCTCCATCTTTTCTGACTGCTATAAGGGGTTTCCACTGCCACTGGGACATTGTAGGATTATGTGGCCATGGGTTAATTTAGCTCTGAGAACGAAAGGTGCTCTTCTGAAGCGTGAAAGGACTACCCTCTCCGTTCCCAATTCTCATTCCGTAGTAATTGAATTGAAGCTAAACATGACTTGAAATTGCACATGATGCATTTTTGAATGCATGGCTAACTCCACTGAACTAACACTGAAGCAGTGAAAATATCATTACTGGCGACTGTACCTGTTTGCGGCTCCACAGAAAAATAAGGCTGGCCCTGCAGGATGCTGTAGACCAGTCTGGCGCTGTTGCCATATGTGGGGTCGTCTGCATCTGTGGCTGTGACCTTTATCACTGAAGTACCTTAAAAAGGAAGAACACCACTCATCAGCCATGAGAAAGAACCAGCACATCTGGATGTGCCCAGATCTCTCAGTCTGATATACACTTCCCATTGAGGCAGCATGGATAAAAGAGATTCTGCAACTTGGCTATTTCTCAGACTATAAAGTTGAGCTTGAAAGATCTTTTTTTTAAAGGCAACAAGAGTATTTCAAAGTCTAAAGCTAGATGATACAAGCTATTGCCTTGAGTTTGTGCATGCAAAGCTTTGCCTTCAAGCCAGACTAATTTCCATGAAATTTGATTCTGTTTACACACTAAAATCAATTTACTCAGCATGTTTACCAACCTGTCTAAAAGTATAAGGAATTGACTCAGACAAAACTACCCTTTCGAGGTTCCCAGTAGAATTAGGCGAGCTGCAAATGTGGGGTATCGGGGTAACAGATCGTTACCCTGTGACAGGAGAGCATTACTGATGATGTATGGCCCAGTGAAAAGGCAGTAAACACAAACATATGCACACAAACAAATGCAGGCACGCATGCACACACACACACACACACACATCTAGACAAGTCAGCAGTCGCAAAACAACAGTTGCAACAAGAGTACAGACTCACTTTCTGAGAGTCAGATTTCAGCTCTTTTGAATAATGCATGAGGAACAAGCTGTCAGGCGTGGGCTCATAGAGAAAGAGAAGAGGCTGACAAATATGCTTTTCCAGAGGCTCGCAACTCACCAACATTGGACATCTCAGCCACTCGCGCATAGTAAGGGCCGTGAAGGAACTCTGGAGGATTGTCGTTGATGTCCTGCACCTTGACAATGAACTCTGAGGGAGGCTCTAGGGGTTTGTTGGTGTCTCGATCCACAGCCTGGGCGGTCAGCGTGTACTGAGCCTGCTCTTCTCTGTCCAGAGTCTTTGTGGCATGAATGTTGCCTGTTTTGTCATCGATGACAAATATAGTACCTGCTCCTTCCCCTGAAAGGATGTATTTAATGTTTCCATCTCCTGAATCTACATCCGAATGAAGCTGAAGGGAGAGAAAGAGAGTGTGAGTGAGAGGTTTCCAACAACAGCAAGCAGGTCAATCAGAAATGCTGACTCGACACAGAAAGCTTTTTGGCTGGTCTTGAGTGACCGATGATAGAATCTTCTCAAAAGTATCACATTAGCACACTAATATCTTACAGTAATAGGCACTTTGATGGTTGGCTGCTTTGACAGCCAATTCAGCAATGTAAGATCTCTCTCCTAAGTGCAGGCCATAGCTGTGAGATCTGTGGGTGCTGCCTATATCTAGGACATTTAAGATGATATGCCTAAAGTTTTATTTTTTAACATGTTTTTATTTTTCAAAATTAATCTGGGGGAAGTGACATGACTCTGCTAAAATGAGAATATTCAAGTGAGAATACCCACCCCTTAAAACCCCTCCTGATAAAATATGTTCCCACAGCAATCGTGCAGCCCTGCATTGCTTTGGAGCTAACATCAACATTTTATATTAAAATGAGAACAAACTTCATGTTCACTATGTATGAATGTTTATATGTCACACACATACTGTATAAGGCTGACGTGGATCAAGGGATGTTGATTATGCTAGTTAAAATGAAATTAAACTCATGACACAGAATATCCCCACTCAATAAGTCTAAACCTCCAGTTAGGTTCAGGTGGGAATTTAAAGGCCAACGTGCTTGCAGGTTCGCCATGTAAGTATCCGGCAGGCCCATAAATCGTCCATTTCCCCTATGCAAGAACCATAGGGGACTGCACCGTTATTAAAAAGGAAATCCAATTTATAACCTTTAATCAAGTGGGCCACTGATTGCTTTTGTGGAACAAATGGAGGATATTGCAAGGACTCTGTCTGTAATGCAAACCCCAATGACTTTCATTCACAGCATAACCTTAAGAGTAAAAAAATAGAGGGAGGGAAATGGAGAACAAGAAGCGGGACAACAAGTAACGGATGCAGAAAAGCAGCTTGATTCTACTTACTCGACCTACTAAGACGGGATCTGGGCCTGTGTACTCCTCAATGACAAAGAACTGGTTCCAGACCCATCCTCTTTTGGAGCGATGAAGTACCTGGCCCTCTTTGCCTCGCTCTCTGTGTCTGTGCAAAGAAAGATGTCGCCGGTGGCCACGCTCCCGTGGACCTGAGCCCCTGTGTGTTGCTGCCGCTGCAGCACTCCATAGTGCGGCCCCCAAACACAAGAAGAACACCTGCAATCTCAGTCCCTCCCACATCCTGCCCAAACTGTCCACTTCCTCTGGACCTTCCTGTTCACACCCCTTCGGTGAGTATCAAGGTCCAGGGAGAATCCTTCAAAGGGCGTCCTCTGAATGGTTTGGTCTCTAAAGAGGTCGATGGGGACAGGATGAGACCTCACTGGATTTGATTTCCCACGTTTAGATTCATCACAAAGTCATTCTTTTCTCCTCTTTCTCCCTCTCTGATTCTGAAACAAACAAACAAACAAAAAGACATGATTGGTCAGGTGAGGGAGCATAGGTAGGGTCCAAAGATGTAAACTAGGGGTGAGGAACATTGATATCGGAAAGCCAGGTTTCTGTCTGAGCTTCAGACCTAATCAAACACACCTGATTAAGTTTATCAAGATATAGATTTTGGCTGTGTCCGAAACTGCATACTTCTATACTATATAGTACACTAAAATCAGTATGTGAGCCGAGTAGTATGTCCGAATTCACAGAATTCGTAAATCAGTATGTGAGAAGTACCCGGATACTACTTCTGGCGAAATTCTGAAGTGCGCATCCCACGCATGCTACGCTATCCCATGATGCCCTGTGAGAGAATTTATGAATGGGAGAAAGGCGACGCAACTCACAAGGTTGGGCCACGTGATCATGACAAAATGGCAGATGTAGTACATTCAAATTCCATTCATACTGCTCACATTCATACTGTATAGAGAATACTTTTCTAATTGCGAGTAGTACATTTAAATTCAAATGCAGTACCTACTGAGTAGTAAGCGGTTTTGGACGCAGACTATGTAATCCTGGATCATGGATCAACATTCCCCTCCTCTAGTATAAAATGACATTCATTCATTCATTCATTCATTTAGTTTTCGGCTAGGTTCCTTTATTAATTAGGGGTCGCCACGTGGGAATGAACAGCCAACTTATCCAGCATATGTTATTATGCAGCAGATGCCCTTCCAGCTGCAACCCAGCACTGGGAAACACCCATATACTCTACACCCAATTTAGCTTATTCAATTCACCTATAGCACATGTCTTTGAACTGTGGGGGAAACCGGTGCACCCTGACGAAATGGGGAGAACATGCAAACTCCACACAGAAATGCCAAATTATAGCTGGGGCTCGAAGCAGCAACCTTCTTGCTGTGAGGCGACAGTGCTACCTGCTGCGCCGCCATGTCACCATAAAATGACATTTTGATGTAAAACGTTCTTCACTACTTCTAGACCATTAGTAAAGTAAGTAAATGTGTGTCGCTGATCATACAAAATCTTTTGTAAAGGTCAGATTGTAAATGTTCAGTGATCTGCTTTGGATCAAATCATGTTTAAGAATAACATGATCATCAACCTTATGGAGTTTATATAACTGAAGAGATGTTCTCATTAATGCAAAACTGGGACTAATGAAATACAAAGACATTCTGAAATTTACATTAGTATATAATTTTACATTATTGATCAAAGGGTTATGTTTAAAATATATATTATCTATATTAAAGCAATCAATTAAATTAAACATATGGTGGTGTGAACTATTCTGGTCCCCATTGTGTGTGTGTATGTGTGTGTGTTTGAAGGATTGAGGCTACATTGAGGCTGAGAAAAATGTCATGTTTAGACAGCACTTAGCGCTTCTTGGATATACAACAAGACATTTTTTTTTTGCCAGACCACACTGGAATCACGTTAAATTGAGTGTGTTAAAATTTATTAATTCATTTTGTAACAGTGTACTCCAAACTAATTAAACATCAGAGGTTATAAGCCCATTTGTGCCTATTCAATTAATTCAATTTGACATTACACAGTCAGTGGTCTAACAGCAAACCATTGTTGCAGTAACCCCTGCTCTATGTTGCAGAATATAAACCACAAGGTTCTGGCAAGTCACATGACCCTTATTTGAAAGTGCAATGAGACAGAACTTTCTGTATGATTCCAGGACATCAGCTTTATATGTATGTTCAATTTTTTCCTGTCTTTGAATGATTATGTGTGAGACCGTGTTAATGTGATATGTGACACCTGTAAAAATAAAAGATGAATAAACTAAAATTAAAAACTGAACTTAACAGAAACATTGAATGGTTCGGGATTATAAAGTAAAAAAAAAGAAAAATAACAGACGTTAAATTACAGAAATTTACTGTAAAACAACAGACGTTAAAGTACAGAAATTTACTGTAAAACAACAGACTTTAAAATACAGAAATTTACTGTAAAATAACAGACATTAAATTACAGAAATTTACTGTAAAACAACAGACGTTAAAGTACAGAAATTTACTGTAAAACAACAGACTTTAAATTACAGAAATTTACTGTAAATAACAGACATTAAATTACAGAAATTTACTGTAAAATAACAGACATTAAATTACAGAAATTTACTGTAAAACAACAGACGTTAGATTACAGAAATTTACTGTAAAATAACAGACGTTAAATTACAGAAATTTACTGTAAAATAACAGACGTTAAATTACAGAAATTTACAGTAAAATAACAGACGTTAAATTACAGAAATTTACTGTAAAATAACAGACATTAAATTACAGAAATTTACTGTAAAACAACAGACGTTAGATTACAGAAATTTACTGTAAAATAACAGACGTTAAATTACAGAAATTTACTGTAAAATAACAGACGTTAAATTACAGAAATTTACAGTAAAATAACAGACGTTAAATTACAGAAATTTACTGTAAAATAACAGACATTAAATTACAGAAATTTACTGTAAAACAACAGACGTTAAAGTACAGAAATTTACTGTAAAACAACAGACTTTAAATTACAGAAATTTACTGTAAAATAACAGACATTAAATTACAGAAATTTACTGTAAAATAACAGACATTAAATTACAGAAATTTACTGTAAAACAACAGACGTTAGATTACAGAAATTTACTGTAAAATAACAGACGTTAAATTACAGAAATTTACTGTAAAATAACAGACGTTAAATTACAGAAATTTACAGTAAAATAACAGACGTTAAATTACAGAAATTTACTGTAAAATAACAGACGTTAAATTACAGAAATTTACTGTAAAATAACAGACGTTAAATTACAAAAATTTACTGTAAAATAACAGACGTTAAATTACAGAAATTTACCGTAAAATAACAGACGTTAAGTTACAGAAATTTACTGTAAAACAACAGACGTTAAATTAATGTAATTTAACGTCCATTATTTTACAGTAAATTTCTGTAATTTACCGGCCGTTATTTTTAGCTGCCGAAAAAAAAGTAAAAATTACAGACTTTTTTTTTTTACAGTGTATACAATTTTGTGTTTTTGCTGTTTTGTTTTTGGTTATCTAATCATGACAAATCACTTATTGTCAGAAATACTTGAGAAACATGGTTCAATATTTGGCCCCTGTTTTATGATCAAAGTTCGTAGCAAGAATTGAATTGAAGAATTTCTGACAATAATTTTTTTTTTTACTTAACAAAAAAACATTTAAAATAAAGAAACATTTTTTGTAAAACGATATCAACTTCAAATACAGAACACAACTTGGCAACATTTTTGTCTTTGATTTTACAGTAATTTTATTAATTTTATATATATATAAGGACACTTTCTAACAATATTTATTACCCTTCAATTATTGACATATTTCCAACATTATTCTTGCCAACTGTCCTTTTTTATTAAAACAAGGTCTGTATTCCATAATTTCATGCTTTACAAAAATGTAAGAGATGAAACATGCATCAACATGCAAACATTAGACTGATCACACTAATTCTACAAAGGTTTAAGAACATAAACTCACAATTCATTGCCAGATCTGTATTCATTGTAAACACGTTACATATCCCAAAGTAACCGCTTGAGGTGATGGGTGAAATCCCATAAACTGCATTCATGGCTCTCTAGTACTGCACGTGGTATGGGAGTGAGCCCCGCTGGGTATTTTCTCATCCACTGAGCTGCTAACAACCTTCAGCTTTGACAACAACAGCCATGGTGGCCCGCTGCATCCACCCACCCACAAAAACACACATACACATGCACGCTGCCCCATCCTTACCCTAATCATAGCAAGTCAAATCCTCACTTCATACACACACAGAGGAAGGGTTTGCGAGAGTGTGAAAGCCACCAGAGGGGTGGATAAGCGAGACAAAAAACTAAACCTAACCGATTGCCGGTGTGCAAAGCAAAGCCTGTAAATATTTCTCAAATAAAGTGCATCCAGCGCAGAACTAGGAAAGCAGGTCCCCTAACTGAGGCAGACCTCAGGACTGTCAGGCCCTATAACGACTACATTATATCGTTTCTCACTCTCCTCAGTCTTGGCTGTAAATTGGCAGCAGCGCAAGAGAAGGAAGACATTCTATCTGCTCCTTTCATTATTGACCGGCCCCCAAAATTTCAGGATGTTCTGTTAGTTGGAGTGGTTTTACAGCCTATTTCTACTCCCACTCAAGGGTGCTTCTTGTGAACCTTAAGAGTGCATACGCAGTTCCAAATTTTGTCAGTGGTGCAATTTTAAAAATTTTATTTTAATTAGATTTTTTTTTTCTAAAAGAGATATATATCAAAAATAATGATGAGTGTATGCCTTTGACAATATTAAGGCGATATATAACTTATAAGTTGATTCAAAATCTCACTGGTGTAGCAGCGGCTGAGCTGAAAGCCTGTTTTTACTTCCACTTTTTTGTGGGGAATAATGACTGGCGAAAGGATTCATTCACACAAAACATGTTTTTTTTCATTCCAATGTGCTACTTTTCCATTGTTTTTTTAAATATAAACATGTAATCTGCTTATTGGATGTGCATGAGATTTTTTTTTTTAATGCTGCAATGCTGCACACATAACTGCTCAGCAATGTCAGTTTCAAAGTAGTAGACCAACTGTATCACAGGAACTCTTAGGAAGGGCATGCATTGCAAGCTTCTTTTTTATTTTTATAATGATTTACATTTCAGATGCAACAATTGATAAAATTTAACAAATGCTTACATTGACAAGTGACCAGTGCATTAATGATCAAATATATGAGTGTGCTGAACGTATGCCCCCTTTATGGTAATGCATTGGTGAGATCTATCTCACAGAGGAACAGTGATTTGGATTTAAAGAGTATTCATTCATTCATTTTCTTTTGGGCTTAGTCCCTTTATTAATCTGGGGTCGCCACAGCGGAATGAACCGACAACTTATCCAGCATATGTTTTTACGCAGCGAATGCCCTTCCAGCTGTAACCCATCACTGGGAAACATCCATACACACTCATTCACACACACACACTCATACACTTCGGTCAATTTTAGCACACCCAATTCACCTGTACCACATGTCTTTGGACTTGTGGGGGAAACCAGAGCACACTGAGGAAACCCACGTGAACACGGGGAGAACATGCGATTTAAAGAGTATTGCCCAATACTATTAGAAAGAAGTCTCTTTTGCATTAATTTGCTGAATTTATTATATCAAAATACTGTTAACGCAACTTTTTTCATGGGGTAATTTTACCCAGTGTTATTTTTTTTTTAGTTAAATAAAATAAGGTCAGAAAAAATCAATAAATAAATACAATTAAAAAATAGGTATTTATACCTACAAGTGCCAGCAGGTCAAATGTACCTATAATGCCTGTATTTACACCCTGTATGTCCTAACACTGCTAAGCATTGCCATTTGCTCACTGAATTAGCATATATCATTAATAAACAAATAAACAAATGATCCGGAAGTCCATTCTCCCATTTCAGGCATTACTAAAATAGTCACAGATCTTGAGCACAAACAAACTTTGGATGTAAAATTATTTTTCACTGGTCATCTCCCACAGTTATTACTGCAAAGGGTGCCTTGGCAAATGCTTTTTACACTATTTATCTCAGATATAATGAATGAAAAAAATTGATAACCCATATTTTATTGGTATTTTTCTCTTATTCAAATTATAAAACTAAACAAATGAATAATCAGTTACAGTAAGTGCTTGAATTTGTCATCTCATCATAAATCATATGTAGTCAGACAAATTATTATTGTTCATTTTTTTCTATACTACTTTAATTATTTGAATAGCTTATATTGACTCTTTTGAAAAGTGTTTAGTGTTAACAATAGCAAAACATTTTACATTTGCATTTCAATATACAGTATTAAAGTAAATACATCTTATTAATAATAAAATGAAATGACATGGCAGCCATTACTCCAGTTTTCAGGGTCACACGATTCTAAAGAAAGTTTCTTAGGGAATTTTTCACAATTTTGAATATACAGTTCGCAACAAAACAACAACAAAATCTTCCTTAACTCAAAAGTTTGAATGACATTCTTACTTTAAATGGTACATGTTGTGCTAAACGTTTAATTGTGTCTCACTCACTAAATTAGCAACATCAAAATGCACACGAATCATTTAGAATTTAGTTTGATGGTCCCTTTATGTTGACTATCTTTCAATTTCCTTCGGCTTAATCTTTATTTCAGAAGTCGCCACAGTGGAATGAACCGCCAACTTATCCAGCAACTGTTTTGCGAAGCGAATGCCCTTTCCGCCGCAACCCAGTACTAGGAAACACCCATACACACTCACACACTCATACACCATGGCCAATTTAGTTTATTCAATTCACCTATAGCACATGTCATTGGACTGTGTGGGAAACTGGAGCACCTGGAAGAAACCCATGCGAAAAGCGGGGAACATGCAAAGCAGAAATGCCACCTGGCCTAGCCGGGACTTGAACCAGCAACCTTCTTGCTGTGAGGCGACAGTGCTAACCACTAAGCCATCGTGCCACCTACAGTATGTTAACTATATACTAAGCATATTTGTGGACATTTGAATGCCTTTGCAAAGTACGCATAATACAACACAATATGAGTTTCCAGCCTTGTCTTTCTCTCTGCTGTCCTCCAACCCTTTTCTCAGAGCAAAAACACCAAACCACTTGATGATTTATAAAAACATTGAGAAATTTCAGTAAACGGTCTAACCACAGAAATGGTTATTCATGTTCTAACTGAAACATTTGTGTAACAAAACAATTGCGGAGTCACTCAATGACGGTAAGTGATTCACCAACCCTGCAACATCTGTAAAAGTGATACTGTTATTTATCAAATACTCATATCGGTCAGACATCTAAGCACGTCTCCGCTGAGAGAATTTCAGCTCTAGCATTCAAAAACATATTTGATGAAGGAAACAAAATGCAGCTATTGTGTTTTAAGAGGAGCAATTTTAGTTTGTCTCTAGAAGACTAAGGAACTGCAAGCGTGTACCGTTACGCTTAATGGAGGGCAAGGGAAGAAAATGCCTCAGTGTTTTGCAACCACAAATGATCACCCTGCCTCACAGCCTATAATTACTAGTTTAGTGGGATATATTCAGTGGAATACATTACGCATGCCTTGAACTAAATATTTAATTTTGCTCTATAAAATGCCAAGACCTTAATCATAATGCGGAGTTATAGACTCGGTTGCCACTGCAAGGGCCTTGGGATGAAATAAAGCAACTTAAAAACTGATCTCAACCAAGTATAAAGATATAAAACAAATAAATAAACAGCTGAACGGACGGATGAACAGATTTCACAATCCTCAGAATAAATCCCGAACCGGATCCAGAAGCTCCGTCGTGACTTATTGCACGCATTCAGAAGTCTGAGAAGAATCTAATTTCCTCTCATATTTTCTGAGAGCGGAAGGACGGAGAAAAGGAAACGGAGAAAGAAATGGAGGAAGGCTTACAGAATGACACATGAAATCAAACAGAAGTGAAGTTATTTCTGTGGAAGACTGAGACCTGAGTTATTCTGTTCTTTGCCCAGTATTTTCAGTTAACAACCACTTACCCTGTTGGTTTCTGAATTTTAGAAGCTATCACTAAACGAAAGCAGAAAATTACAGCAATTCAGCTTCGAGCACACTCCGCTTCTCTGGATCTTCAACCACAAAGTTAGTATCTAATGAAAAGTGGCTTGAGAGCAAACACTAATGTGAAAATGGTGTGGTCAGCCGTACTCAATTTTTCACTCATCTATCCGTCTTGCGTTTGATTTTCTTTCTTTAACTTTCATTAATGTCCACGATTGCAGGACTAGGAAAAAAAGCACACCTGGGTAGAAGTGCTGTAAAGCAATAAAGATGATTCATCTCAGTTTATATTTAATATACAGTAGGCGATCCTCAGCAGCTACTGTATACTCAGTGTTTTCATATGAGTCTGCGAGATTGTATTTGTATCTGTGTGTGCACACTTACACTTTAGATATCAAACTAAAGTGACTTTTGAGCTAAACATTCATGGATTTCCTTTCCGTGGCGTTTCCGTGAGGTGTTGTTTTACCATTACCTGCAAAGAGGATTGCGATTTAGCAGGCAAAGTGAAAATAAAGATGACCAATATGCTGTGCAGTGATTTTTCCGTCAAGCATGCGAGTTAGATTATGAAAGAAATGTATTTTAATTTTTAAACCTTACTGATTTGTAGTGCTTTTAATCAATTTTATGTTTTGACAACAAAATACTTCCAACAACAACAACAACTGTTCACTACACTGTAAAACCCAACAGTCAACTTTATCAAATGAATTGAGTGTAGTTATCTCAACACTGACTGAAAGTTAATGCTACTCATTTGAAAAGAGTTTTGAACTCAGTGTCGAAGGTAATGAGTTAATTAAATACTTCATTACTTCAACTTAAATGGAGTAAGTTCACAGTACTCATATATATTAGTTTTTTAACTCAAATCTTTTGTAGCAATCAGTTTCCTCAACGGTTTTGAGTTGCCTTAACTTATTGGGTTTTACAGCACTCAGTTGGTTTGAGTTCTCTTCATTTATTGGGTTTTACTATGCTCAAATTGCTTCGTTTACTCAAATTTATTAAGTTCACAGTACTCATTAAGATTAGTTTTTGAACTTAAATGGTTTGTTGCAATCAGTTTCCTCAAATGGTTTGAGTTACCTTAACTTTTTGGGTTTTACAGTGTAGTTACAGTCAGTGGCTATTTGGAGGTTAACTGTTGGAAGCCTGTATTAACAAATCATCTGCAGCAATGCATGTGTTGGATCTATTTTTGTGTCACTGCCTTTCAGTGATCTGTAAGGATTTTTTTATGCCATGTTTGACTATACATTTGAGCATATCCTCCCTATCTATATTTCCAAGAGCTTCCTGAATAAGATCTCAAGCACTGCTTGGCTGTTTGGTGGGTGGCTTTGAAGCTGTTATATGCGCTGAAGAGACTTTGGTGCCTGACACCCTGATGTATATTAAGAGGAGACATTTCAACAGCAGCTACAAAAAGCAGTACATTTTTTTCTATACCATCATCCAAGTGCCCCAATGGATACATACATTACACGCACACATATAGACACACACACAAGCGTGTGCCTTAGGCAAACGTATTAGCCCTGCTGTGATTTTAAAAATATTTTTCTAATATTTCTCAAAGTATGTTTAATGGAGAGAAAATTTAAAGAATCAAATTAATTTTTTAAGTCACACTTTATTTTGATGGTCTGTTTGTTGAATTTAAGTTACATTGCATCTACATGCCAACTAATTATCATTGGATTATAAGTAGACTGTAAGGTTGGGGTTAGGGTTAGTGTAAGCTGACATGTATTTGCAAAGTTTCTTTTAGTCAGTTAAATGTCTATTAAAGGAGCATATCAGCAGATATTAAGCAGACAGCCTACGTACTAATACTTAATTGGACCATCAAAATAAAATGTTAACCTTTTTTCTTTGCCTTGATGACAGTTCACAGTGTTTTATTATTTATTTGGCGAAATTAAAGGCTTAACTAGTTAATTAGGCAAGATAGTCTACTTAGGCTAGTCAGTAGACAACAGTGGGTTGTTCTGTAACATTAGAAAAATGAGTGAAATCTTAATATTGAATAATATAAAATATTATTATAAATATTATAATAATATGTATATATACATATTATTAATATAAAACGTAAATTGAACTATTCTTTTTTAAAGCTTAATTTATTCCATTCAAACAAAAATAAATAAGAGAATAAGGAGAAGAAGAAATAGGAAAATACTGTAAAAATGTCCTTGCTCTGTTAAATATCTGAGAAGAAATACAGTGCTCGACATATACATTTTTACACCCATCACAAATCTCATTTAAATTTATATTTTCTATAGGAAGCTTTACAATATTAAATTGTTTTATAATGTGCAAATACATTAGATTAGTCAGTACTGAAGCTAAATATGGAGCTAATCTAACTAAATAACCTATGATAACGGTCCAAAATTAGTACGCCCAAATTTACATAGTAGAGAAAATCATTAAATAAAAAAATGTGAAAAGACCAAAATTCACGAGAAACAAAAAAAATTGCTAAAATTGGTAGTTTGCATTTTTACCCAAATATTTTGCATGCATTTAAATATATAATCTTTCTTTTTCTGAAGATGTTCTGTGACTAAAATATTATTGTAATAAATCTGTTTTGTGATATATTAACTATATTCACTGAGAAATGGATGACAAATATTCATTTTCAAAAAGGGGTGTACTCAGTTATGTTGAGCACTGTAATTCAAATTTAACAAGGGTAATAATTAATTAATTAATTCATTCATTCATTCACTCAGTTAGTGAATATATTTTATTAGGTTTGTTGAAGATTAGTTTGCTGTTAGATTAGTTTGTTGAATTTAAGTTATATTGCATCTACATGCCAACTAATTCTTATTAGAGTATAAGTAGACTGTAAGGTTGGGGTTAGTGTTAGTGTAAGTTGACATGTACTTGCAAAGTTTCTTATAGTCAGTTAAATGTCTGTTAAAGGAGCAGTATCAACAGATATTAAACAGACAGTCTACTAACACTCAAATGGACCATCAAAATAAAGTGCTACCAAAACTTAAATTGTATTATTTTTTTTTAATTACAGCTTAATTTATTCCATTCAAACTAAAATAAATAAGAGAATAAAGAGAAAATAGGAAATACTGTAAAAATGTCCTTGCTCTGTTAAATATCTGCAATATATTTGAGATATACATTGCTTAACATATATGAGTACACCCATCACAAATTACTCATTAAAATTAATATTATTTATAGGAAGCTTTACAATATTAAATTGTATTATAATGTGCAAATACATCAGATTAGTTAGTACTGAAGCAAAATCTGGAGCTAATCTAACTAAATAACCTATGATAACGGTCCAAAATTAGTACACCCAAATTTAAATTATTAAATAAAAAAATATTAAATAAAATTGTAAAAAGAGCAAAATTTAATAGAAACAAAAAATGCATAAAAATGTAATGAAATTTTGTAGGTTGTGTTTTTTTTCCCAATATTTTGCATGAATTTAAATGTATAATTTTTCTATTTCTAAAAATGCTCGGTGACTAAAATATTATTTTAATCAATCTGTTTTGGTCAAATTAACTAAAATATATTACCTGTATTCACTGAGAAATGGATAAAAAAAACCAAAAAAACATGGGGTGTACTCAATTATGTTGATCACTGTGAATGCATTTAATTTAGTGACTGTAATAAAAAAATTAACAAGGCTAACAATTCATTCATTCAGTTAGCTATCTAAATTTGCTTTTACAATTCACAAATTTTAATTCAAATGTTTTATTATTGTGAAAAGCTCCTCCACACAGATTTCAAAACTATTTTAGTTTAATCTCTAAAAACTGAATGCATTGACCAATAAAAATCTATGCGGTTTGAAAATAACTTTTGTGTGTGCTTCAAACATCACTCTAGAGACCCTATTTTTTACTCACAAAAATGCTAATGTGACTGCACCTTCAGAATTGTCTCTGAATACTAGCTGTCAATGAACGAAAATAATATTGTATAAACACGCTTCATCTTTAAGTAGGTGTGCTTCACCACAGACAGTGAGAGTTGTCTTCTAGCTTTGCATTTTCAAAGCCAATGTGAGGTTTGAACTTTCATGAAGGTTTCTTCTCTCTGATTCATCTCCTCAATCTTTACTTTCACCTCAGGCACTCAGAGATCTACTCTCAAGACAGAAAGCCATCACATCATAGAAAACGCTTATATAAAAACAAACCAGCAACCCACAGTTTTCAAAATCTCAGTGTCATTCAAACATCCGTCATATCACAATAGCATATTCACACTAATCAAAAATATGACAAAAGCCAAAAGATTTCCATCAAAATCCTGAGATTTTCTCTTTTTCCACCTGGCTAATTGCTATTTGAGGCACAGAAATGAGCAGGCTTTTAAAAAGTGGCAATGTAACAGGAAGTCATAACCTCTAAACACTACACGTGCTTGTGATGGACCTGGGAATTGAGATGCGTATCTATTCACTTCAAAGTTCTGCCATCAAAGCCTTTCCCGATGCTGTCACGGAGAAAAGAGCTTTTTGGTTTCTCATTACCCAGCAGTACTTCCCCTGGTCAGCGATTGTGCTCACAGGGCGAAACCTGACTCTTAATTGCCGTTCAATTACAGAGACTAATCGGTGGAGGTGTTTCGCAAACAAAAAATCCCTCAGCCTGGCTCACTGCAGTGCACGGCTAAAGAGCTGATTTGTATTCTAAAAAGGTGACTAATGCTCGTGGCTTCTTTCTCCTTTCCTACCTCCCGCTCTTCCTCTGAGAGCTACGGGTTATGAATATGCTAACAATCGTGGTCTAGGTTCTTGGTCGTGGAGGTGCACGAGCGAAGGCGCTCGAACGAATTGAAACGTTAGCGCTGCTGCTGTTGTTGTTGATGTGGCTAGAAATACACAGTTGCTTACAATCGCTGGAGTCTTCAGAGATAAACGCCCTAACACTTTCTCGTGATGTTATTTCAGAAGCGCCCAAGGCTCGGCCACTGTCTGTTCTGCAGCACGTGCCCTTGGAGAAGAGAACCGAGTATCACCTTACTAGGGCAAACAAGGCTCAGCACTCTCCTTATATTACCTAGAACAACATGAAGGTTAGATGCCTAAAGGCAACAGTGTGCACCTTGTATTCCCCACATGCCTCGATTATCCACTCGTCGAGGCGTATTCATTTCTGATAGAACATCAACTTCCGTCAGACGGACGAAACACGGCAGAATGTCCCGCTAATAATCCCTGAAAATGTTTTCAGTGTGAGTGTCACAGCTTTGTACACATACAGTACGCAGGTGGACAAGGACATTTGGTGCGGACGTGCGTCCGAGACTATTAAAACCCATTACAGCGTTAGCCATAATTATTAACCGCAAGAATCAGATTTTGCACATGCCTGGTAATGATAATTCCTCTCATTATTCATCTCCACTAACGCATTATCCTCCTGTTTATTCATGCAAGCGCAAATATGAGCATATTAATAACAATCTGTAAATCCTCTCAGCCAGTCTGTGCCTTTCCTGACATACCCCACCCCCCGACTACAACAGAAATGTATAAATAAATAAATAAAATCAGCAATAAGGCTTGATTTTCATTAATACATGTTTAAATATACCGGAAAATGATTCATTTCCTGCTGCATATATTGTAGATGATTACACAGAGGCTGAAAGCAATGCTGGATTCTTATTTGAGCAATTATCAAGAAGAAAAAAAAAGAGGAGAGAACAAATAAACAAAAAAAATGACAGCTAATCAGTTCAGGGAGACGTACATGACAGCATTAAATGGAATCACTGAAGTCTATGGAAAAAAACTCATGCATGGCTGACTTTAAAATATCCAGCCGTGAATGATGATTCCCGACTTCTATAGCCTCTCACTTGACTTCTTGGATGTCATTTAACATGGTTTCTAATTATTTAAGATAATTGTTCCTTTATTCCCCCCCCCCCCCCCACCCCCCACCCCCCACCCCCCTTTACACATCAATAACATCCTAATTATGGCTTCGGTTATTACGCTGTTCCAATAAGCACTTCATAGCTTCACTGTATATTCAAGAATACTAATGACAAGGTTATAAAAACACTGACTAAAGACAGCTGCATCTCCTCAGAGCTTCAATCACCCGCAAGACACTTCATCCATTATTAAAACGTACAAGACTAATAAAGACCCCGTGTCTTCTTTTTTGTCTGATGCAGAAGGCTGCGGAATATTTCTGTCACTGTAAAAGATGTGCTTGAATTTTTCCTTTTACAAAGAGGTGAATGGAGAGGCCCTGCCAAAGCCTCTCATTCCCGAACCTTTTCATTTCCTGGAAAATGGAGGACTAGTCAGGGTTTTCAGACAGCCCCGTCCCGGAGGATCCGGGGAGCAGGAAACTGCGGTGTCTGGAATTGATTTGAGGCAAAAGGAAAATAAAATACTTGGGATTCCTGAGGTTTGGGGGACAGCAGGCAAAAAGTCATGGATCCTACCAGCGCTTTGTGGGGAGACACTGGAGAGAGTGAGAAATGAGACTATTATGCTATTTCGACAGAGCCATTTTAAGTGCCGGAGCCCAGACAACTTAACGGATCTTTCACCTCTCCGATATTTGAGGCCTATTTCAATAAGGCTTTTTCTTCAGAGTTTCTGTTTATTTATTTATTTCGTCTTTCAAAAACCTCTAACATTTCCTATGCTGAAGCTACTTGACTGACAGCTTTATTGTTTGACTTCTTCAGAGATGATTGAAAAGCAAATGGTGCATTGATAAACATCACTCGATTTTTAATACCTATTCACCAAGCATCTCCTCTGAGGAGAGGTTAATTCATTGAATTGGTAAACAGAGAAATTAAACCTCAGAGCCATTTCAATAGTGTGCGCGAGTGAAAAGGAGAGAGACTGAAAATGATTATCCAGCTGCTCTGGCACACAACTGTATAAAACAGAAAGGAATTGAGTCATGTGCGTCACATTAAGTCAAAAACTAAAAAGCTAGGTTAAAAAAAAAACTATCTGGTCTTTCCAGCTGTGCCATATTCTACCAGCATCGCCACAGGAACCATTTCACCATTTGTATCGCTCCGCTTGCAGCATTTCTCACAGTGATTTTCATGGCGGTGGACCAAATCTATTAGAATTTTATAGATACTAAAATATTACAGTTGTTGTGTCACATAATGTACTATTAATAATATTTGGTAACACTTTAGGTCACAATTCACTGTATTAACAAACCATTAACTAACACTATTAGCTTAATAAAATGCTAATTAGCTGTTTATTAATAGTTAGTAAGGTAGAAAATTGGTTTAGGTTGTAGGGTAGGATTAGGCATACAGAATAAGATCATGCTTTGCAACTACTAAGGAACAGTTAATATCTTAATAATAGGCAGGTCATAAGCTGGTAGTTAATAGCATGAATTGTGACTTAAACTAAAGCATTACCTAATATTTACTTGTTTATTTATGCAAGAAGGTATCTACTTGAATTTAAAATATGTGGTTGAAAAATACATTTTCTTTCTTTCTTTTATTATACAAGCATGATATTCATCAACAGATGATGTTCATTATTTAATCTTTGCAATTGCTTTATTGTTGTATTAGGGAATTTTATTTTTTGTACAAATTATAGTTGCCTTATTTAAATAAGATTGTTATATGTTTAATGGTTTAATTTAGCATAAATGCCATTTGTTTTATAGTAATAGATTTACTAAACTAGAAAAAACTAAACATTAAATTTCAAGGTTCGATCCAGTATTTTTACAGACTTTTTCTTTCTGTTTATTGTAGTCATACATAAAGAACAAGAAAATGGGGGCTCAAACAAACCAAAACAAGCAAGCAGAGATCAAATTTGACATAAACTGAACTAAAAGTTGATTTCAAATCAAGAATTTTGACTTCAGGAATCAATATGAATCACATCCAATACAGAAAAGATAGAAAACAACACGCTAAGCTCACAATTTCATAGCCAGTGAACAGGTCTCATTCATGGATGCGGACAGCAGAACTGAAACTGTCTGTATGGTTGTTAAACAAACAGACAGCGTCAAGGTGATGAGCAAGATGATGCAAAGAGGAAGAGAGGGATGAGGGTAAACAACGGCAGCAAAGGAAAATCAAAAGAAGAGAATATAAAGCACTGTCAGAGAGCACTTCACTGCATCCAATTTCCTCTTATCAGTGATGAAGACATAGTCTCATTTGAACCGAAGGCTGTGACATTGAACCTATATCACTAATCCCACTACACAGAGGTGCATTGTAGGGGACTGCGACTTAAAAAAAAAAAAAAAAAAGAAAAAATCCTCAGTCTGTTTTCAGATCAAGCATTTATTTTACACAATTTAATGTATCAGTAATATTTAACTAACATTGTATATTAATCAAAAATCTACAGTGCCAAACCCTTTAACTGCCTGATCTACCAAACGGTTGACCATATTTTGACTGCTTTAACAATTTTTTTTACTCACACAGCATTGTTGGTTTACAAAAAAATTTAAAAAAACACAATCTGGTTGCACTACACTTTTTATTGGTTTTATGGTAAATAAAAACAACAAGAAAACATGTTAAATGAGAATCAGAAATATTTAATGGCATACTTCAAAAAAATAAAGATGATTTAGTATTCCAAAATGTTTTATTTTGATTATGTTTTTAAATCAGTTGGTCTTACACTTCCTATTTTTTTAGATTTTTCATAGTATGTGTCTTCATTCTGGTACTTTTACCATAAACCGACATATCAACCATTTGGTAAAGGTTGATACTTTAGAATTTATGGGATGTGCTGAAAAAAAATTGCATTGAGTCTGTTAACTAGCAACTTTAGGAGTTAAGAAATGCAATCCAAAAATGTTTTCTTAGTGGGGCAGTTAAAGTGTTAAAACGATTCACCCAGAAAAAAAAAATGTCATAATTTATTCAGAAAGTAGTGATCCACATTTATACGACTATTCTCATTTTAACTTTCGATTTTATTTTACATCACTAGACAACAACACAGACTTTCAGCTCAAAGCCTTCCTCAATATTCACCATCTAGTTTTTTTTTTTTTTTTCAGTAGAACACATAATAAGATATTGTGAAGAATGTTGAAAACCAATTGCCATTGTCTTCTATCTGCTTGTTGAATTTCGACATTTGGAATACTGTTTATGGGTCCAAGTCACTATTCTTTTTGCTTTGTTTTACTGAGAACTTCTCTGTTTAGTCATATCACACGTTAAAACAAATTCATGATGCAAACTACAGTCTCAGCTACATGCCAGATAGCAATTCTTTACTGATCTCTGAGTTTAGACATGGATATAAACTTTTTTTTATATATAGTTACATGATTTATAATACTATTACTGTACACTGTGATAGTACTGTATAATAGCTGCTATTAGTTGTTCACTTTTGGCATCTGATAGGTAATTTAAACCCTGAAACTGGGATGGGTGATGCCACACTTACCAACTAAATGGTATTTTTTTACATATACATATTTAAAATGTCCTACAAATTATCTTCTTTTGTCCTCAATGAATGAATCAATCAAACAATCAATCAACCAGCCAACCAACCAGCCAGCCAACCAACCAACCAACCAGCCAGCCAACCAACCAACCAACCAACCAACCAACCAACCAGCCAACCAGCCAACCAACCAACCAGCCAACCAACCAACCAACCAACCAACCAACCAACCAACCAACCAGACAGCCAACCAACCAACCAACCAACTAGCCAGCCAGCCAGCCAGCCAGCCAGCCAGCCAGCCAAATCAATCAATCAATCAATCAATCAATCAATCAATCAATCAATCAATCAATCAATCAATCAATCAATCAATCAATCAATCAATCAATCAATCAATCAATCAACCAATCAATCAAAAAATAAAAAGTTTTGAATAAATGGTAAGTTTTTACATTTTACTCTTTAAAGTCCTAACAAGAAGGACAAATAAAACAAGCAACTGACACCTAAAGACACCTGCAACAGCAGAAAATGCAGAGTCAGAATTTTCTCCTTGAAATAAATAAATATAAAAATAAATAAAAAGAGCAGCTTTCGGACCATTTCTAAGGCCATTAGAGAGGATACATCTGTCTCCCAACACAAGCAATTTGAAGCTCAAGCTTCCCTCTTACTATGGCTTAGAGACCTTGAGAGGTGGTTAAAACAAGGAGATGCCTGTCCTCAATCCTCAGACCCAATCCGGCCCTGTCACGCACCGCTGACTCAACAAAGATACTCTGTCTTCCTTAAAACATCTGGTGACAACTACCTACCAGCAGGACTCCTTTGAGACGACCTCAAGCCCCAGATTAGGTGTAAATGATTTAAAATGGGAAAAGGCAGTGATATAATAACACAAACCTTGGACCTTTAGATCAGCTGGGAGTAAACAAAGGAAAATGTAGTCAGGGGAACACACTCTTAATCGTTATCAATCTTCTCAGGGCATTTATGGTTGAAATCGGCTTGTTATTTATGAGCACTAACATTACCAACTACAACCGATACGTCTATTATTGAATAATGTCCTCTCACATTTCTGAAACTGCATATCTTTGGGTTAATGATTCATATTCCAGTGCGTTTGTCTGTCAGGGCCACCATTCAAGAAATTAGCCATCATCACTGCCAAGGCACTTTGTAATTAGTTTAATTTATTGAGTCCCACCACCGTAACTTTCTTCAAGGAGGATGATGTGACAGTTTTGAATGTTTTAGTAGTCTATAAATACTTAGCTAGGGGTTAAATAACTCTGAACTTAAACGTAAAAAGAAATGATTATTTTTCTAAATTAAAATGCTCTGGTACTGACCGGTTCAGTGATGATTCATAAACCTATTCTCATACAATTATGTAGAAATCTTAAAAATTAATTACGAAACTAATTAGATCTTTAAACTGTGGCTCTGCTACCCTGGCAACGATTTGCTTCTCTGTCACTTCATAGTTTTTTTGCAGAAATTCTCAAAGGTATTATTTAATATTAGGGACTGTAATGTATTTATATTTTAAATAAATGCTTTTTAAAAGCATGCTTTTTATACTTTTTAAAGCATGAATGCTTTAAAAGCTAACTAAAATTAAAATGTGTGTATATGTAAAATAGTTGTAGTAATTTAAATCCTTATAAAACATAAAGATAAAAATCATTAAATGTATATACACTCACCGGCCACTTTATTAGGTACACCTGTCCAACTGCTCGTTAACACAAATTTCTAATCAGCCAATCACATGGCAGCAACTCAATGCATTTAGGCATGTAGACATGGTCAAGACGATCTGCTGCAGTTCAAACCGAGCATCAGAATTGGGAAGAAAAGTGATTTAAGTGACTTTGAACGTGGCATGGTTGCTGGTGCCAGACGAGCTGGTCTGAGTAGAGGAGAACGGCCAGACTGGTTCCAGCTGATAAAAAGGCAACACTAACTCAAATAACCACTTGTTACAACCGAGGTATGCAGAAGAGCATCTCTGAACACACATTTGGATGGTAGGGTCAGAATTTGGCATCAACAACATGAAAGCATGGATCCATCCTGCCTTGTACCAACAAGTCAGGCTGGTGGTGGTGGTGTAATGGTGTGGGGGATATTTTCTTGGCACACTTTGGGGCCATTAGTACCAATTAAGCATAGTGTCAATGCCTCAGCCTACCTGAGTATTGTTGCTGACCATGTCCATCTCTTTATGACCACAGTGTACCCATCTTCTAAATGCTACTTTCAGCAGGATAACACACCATGTCAAAAAGTGTGAATCATCTCAGTCTGGTTTCTTGAACATCACAATGAGTTCACTATACTCAAATGGCCTCCACAGTCACCAGAATTCAATCCAACAGAGCACCTCTGGGATTGGGACTGGAACATTTCCAGTATCTTGTTGAATCTATGCCACGAAGGATTAAGGCAGTTCTGAAGGCAAATGGGGGTTTAACCCGGTACTGATAAGGTGTACCTAATAAAGTGGCCAGTGAGTGTGTATGTATATATATATATATATATATATATATATATACATACACATGTGTGTGTGTGTGTGTGTGTGTAATCACAGACAATTCACTGGATCTGTGACTTGACAGCTTATTGTCAGTACTATATAGTAAAAGATATAAACATTTGTAAGTATTGTGATGAAAATGCACTAAAAAGACTGTTATGATAATATTATATAAGCAATTCTAACACAGTCACAACAATATCATATCCACATCAAGCATAAATCATGTGATATATCCGCTGTACTAGCAGAATAACCTTTGAATAGCTGCAAGGCAGGGGACATCACCTTATCATCAGGTCTCTTCAGAGGAGAAGTATCTTCCTCAACCAATCCTTCACTGAATTGAGCATTACTGCCTGTAAATCTCACCCAGTGCTTTTTCACCTTTACATAATGACCTTTTCACACACTCGCACACACACATCCAGGCGCGCACGTGAATGTGCCTCACGGGGCTTTCAATGGCAGTTGACACAATCCAGCATTTGAAGAGCGGCACAAAAGAGCGGCTCGTCTGCCTGCTTGAGTCTGACCGGAGCTCCCAGACCCCAGTGCTCACCGTCACGCTTTACTGCGCAGCTCGCCAAATTAAGAAGATAGTCCTTTGCCAGGTATCAAAGGAAGCAGGACAATCCTCTCTTTATTCCAGCAAGTTAGAAAATGAGATTGTTAATCTGCTGGGGATTGCATTCGTTTTCTGTGTCTCTATATTTGATTCCTCTGGGATTATAAGCCTGTGACAAGGGAGTTCTACTTCATGTATTTATCTGGGTCTTGTATTTATCATCTAGTTTAGTTCATGTCATATAGAATTTGGTACAATGTTACAATGGGGTTTATTTTTAACATTAGTAAATGTGTCAGCTAAAATGAACTAACAATGATAAATATGGTTCTGTAAGCATCTTTGTCAGTGTTGGTAAAACTAACTGTAGTTTGTGTTATTTCATAACAATTTGTTTATATAGGGTACACTTTGGGACTTTTTGATGCAATTTTGCTATATACAGATTAAAATAAATATCTGTTAATTAATAGTTTCCATATTTTGTGATTCACAGATGTTTTCTGTTTATTTACAGATGTTAATTGCATTATGGGACTGCTATCTCTGCTCTGTTGACTTTTGATGCTGAAAATTCAACTTTGCAGTTTACCAAAGTGATTTTGACTTTGGCACTATAGTAGTTTGAAATAATATAATGTAAACAGAAAAATATAGAGGAAAAAAGTCTTTAAAATCAAAGAAAATGTACCTGCTGTTTATTAAGGTTTTTGTAGCATAATATACAACACCAACCCAGACAATATATCACTTTAAACTATTCAAAATGTTCATAAAAGTCACTTTTGAAGGTTAAAAAATGTTGGAATAAGATAAAAACATGACAAAACATAAAAAACATGGGGAAAAAACATAAATAAAAACATGAATTAAAAAAAATACAGAAAATTGCTAATTTATGGATTTTTTACAATGCAAAAATCTTTAATATCCCCTCAAAACAACCCATGGTGGGAATAGAAGCTTATAATTCCAAAGTGGACTGAACTTATCTTTGTATAAAGTCAATTTACACCAACAATGATAAACATAAAGCTATTAATAACTAGTGTTTGTGCTAAAAGACAATAATATTCTGTTTATTATAAACATGTTGTCACTTTAAATGAAAGATATCTTTACAGCAGGATGAAACAACTGGATCTTATGAGCAGATATAAATAATAATAATAATAATAATAATAAACAATATAAAATATTGTGAAGATACTGTATAATACTAACTACTACTACTATACTACTACACAACTACTACTACTACACTACTACTACTACTACTACTACTACTACTACTACTAATAATAATAATAATAATAATAATAAATGGCTGCACGGTGGCGCAGTGGGTACCACATTCGCCTCATAGCAAGAAGGTCGCTGGTTCCAGCCTCGGCTGGGTCAGTTGGCGTTTCCATGTGGAGTTTGCATGTTCTCCCTGTGTTCACGTGGGTTTCCTTTGGGTGCTCATGTTTCCCCCACATGTCCAAAGACATGCACTGTAGGTGAACTGGGTAGACTAAAACTATCTGTAGTGTATGTGTGTGAATGAGTGTCTATGGATGTTTCCCATTGCTGGGTTGCAGCTGGAAGGGCATCCGCTGTGTAAAACATATGCTGGATACGTTGGTGGTTCATTCTGCTGTGGCGACTCCAGATTAACAAAGGGACTAAGCCGAAAAAAAATTTATGAATTAATGAATAATAAACTTTTTTTTTCAAATCAGTAGTTAATTTTTAGGACTATGATCTTATACTAAAATATATTTCTATTTATTAGAATGTGTCTAACTATTGAAATACTAAGAAATACTACATATTATAAACTTAAAGCCTCATTCACACTACGAGCGACTTGCAGCGGCAAAATGACAAGCGACCGTTCATTTCAACAGAGAGCAAGCTACTTCCGGCGACCTCCATCTACGTGAGCGACAGCGATCGTTAGCGACCAGGTGGGCGTGTGGTTGTGGCTAGATACGGTTGCAGCTGGAAGTTAACGAGAATTATTTATATTATTTATTAAATGTCCCATTTATTGTATTTTATTAACATCTACCCTCAACCCTAAACCAAACCGTCACAGTAACATAAAAACAGTACTTGTACTGAGTATTATTTATGCTATCTATTAAATTACCCAAGAAATTGTATTTTTTAATGCCTACCCCCACTGCGACCCTAAACCCAAACGTCACAGTAACATAAAAACAGCAGTTGTACCGAGTTTCATTTATGCTATCTATTAAATTACCTAATAAACTTGTATTTTTTAACACCTACCCCCACCCTGACCCTAAACCCAAACGTCACAGTAACATAAAAAAGTAGTTGTACCAAGTTTTATTTATGCTATCTATTAAATTACCCAATGAAATAAATTTTTTAATGATTACCTCCACCCCAACCCTAAACCCAACAGTCACAGTACTGTAAAAATAATTATTGTTATACAGTAACATAAAAAATGCTGCTATATTGATGTGCATATTGCACTTCCGGCCGGCCACGTATCTAATCTAGACTTTACCTGGGTGTGTATATTGACGCAACAAAGTTGAGAATCCTTCAATTTTATGCAAATGAAGAGCGACTTTCTTGAGCGACAGCCAATAGGAGCACCAGTAGAGCTCACGTGATCTTCACTCTGCTCGTTCAGAGGCCGGTTGTATTCTTCGTGTCATAGACCTATACAGACCTGCGTTTGCAGCAGGTCGCCACCCAGAGTGACAGGCAGCTACAAGTTGCTAGTGTGAATGAGACTTAAGACTTAGTTTTTCAATGAATCTAAAATGTGGCATGTAAACAACCTTTAGGCTACTTTTAGGCTTATACTGGTTCATTTTTTGTCGTTGTTTGTTTGTTTTTTATGCTTGATCCCCGTGTCAATAAGTGCCGAAGTGAACATTATAGACTACATGCTGTCAGGGTGATCTAGTGTTTGTACGCTAACTATTACATTTCAAATGTAAGTGTACAAATTTGATCAAAGTGGCAAAAATATCAGCAATTACGTTGAACTGCAGCACTCCTATTGATTTGTCATTTTTTTGTATCTCAGTTTAATCAAAACTCTTGCTTGCAATCAATAGTTCCAGTGAGTCTGAAAACCCCTCGTGGCACAGCAAGAATCCAAGAAAATCCTTCAAGGGAGGGGAGGCACAAAGATTTGGATTTGACGGGTCTGCTTATCTATTTATAGGAATAAAGTATCTTCCACCATGGCAACAAGACAATACACCCAGTCGTTTAACCTGCATGGCTAGAATTAAACTTAAAATCCCTCTTTAAAAATCCAGAAGGCTAAGTGTTTTGTTCCAGCAGTGCCTATGTGTGTCAATCTAACGCCTGATCCTGCGGTCAATGGTTAAAGACAACAGAATCATTATCGTTTGCACATGAAGAGACACACTCCTCCATAAATGTCACCAGCACACTGATTTATCTGACGCCGGGGCCGGGGTCAGAGGTTAAGGCTCAGGGGGAGGCTAACTGCTGCAAATGTTGACATTAGCATCCAACTCCCAGGGCATTTGCTTAAATCTGGCATCTCACTTTTCTCTTTTTTCTCACATTGTAGACAGGGCAGGATTAGTGTCTGCTGACAATCATGACATATGGCAAAGCTAGGTTACAAGCGACGATCAAAATCACACCACACATTATTCCTAGTTCATGCTCTAGCAAAATGCATTTCATATATAAAAAGTGTGGTTTTAGCAAGCCGGCGCACATGTTGCTTGCTTTGTGAGAGTGCATATCTCAACTGTGATGAGAGCTGTCATGTCTTGACGCAATGAAATAATGGGAGGCGAACGCTTGCTTACCCAGAGGAGTCGTTTTCTGAAGGCTTGTCGGAGGACGTGCATTCTTTAACCACCTGACATTTACATGCATCACACATCAATCAGTCCAAATAATTCAATCAACAGCTACTACAAGATGCATGGGGAAAACTGAAGCGAAATGTAGGCCGTGCTGACATCAAACGCCTGGCAATATGTTGTTGTGTGGCTTTTTTTCAATCTAATCTGGTTTATGCATACATACATTCATACATACATACATACATACATACATACATACATACATTCATGCATACATACATACATACATAACCATACTAATAATAATTGTGTTGATCAAAGCAAGGACATATTTCACAGAATTTCCTGTTTTTTGTTTGTTTGTTTTTTTATTTATTTGGAGATTAGTTTCTTGAAATATATTTTTATGGTCAATATTTTAGCCTCATTATTAGATTTAATTATGTTTTAATTGGTTAGCACTGTCGCCCCACAGCAAGGTCGAAGGTCGCTGGTTCGAGTCCCGGCTGTGTCAGTTGGCATTTCTGTGTGGAGTTTGCATGTTCTCCCTGTGTTGGCATGGGTTTCAGGTGCTCTGTTTTCCCCCACAGTCCAAAGACATGCGCTATAGTTGAATTGAATAAACTAAATTGGATGTAGTGTATGTGTGTGAATGATAAAGTGTATGGGTGTTTCCCAGTACTGGGTTGCTGCTGGAAGGGCATCCGCTGTGTAAAACATATGCTGGATAAGTTTTGATAAAAAATAAGTTGGCAGTTCATTCCGTTGTGGTGACCCCTAATGAATAAAGGGAATACACTGAAGGAAAATGAATGAATGAATGAATGAATTATTTATTTATTTATTTATTTATTTATTCATTTATTTATTCATTCAGAACAATAGCTTGCACTTTTAAGCTCAATGCTACAATTTAGCAAGAATAACTAAACAGAATACTGTTATAATGGTAAGAGCAAATGAAAAAAAAAAAAGTAATTACGGTATAAAATATTTATTAAAATGATTATGATGAAAATGTCTTGAAAAATGTTATATCCTTAACACAGCAGTTGGGAAATATTTGAAACATAATTAAAATTTCACGAAATAATTTTCAAACTCTTCAACTGTACATAACGGCAAACATATATGCATACATGCATACATACATACAAACACACACACACACACACACACACACACATACATACATACATACATACATACATAAATGGGACATTCTACCAAAAACGTACATTATCTGTCCCTGAAATGAAATTTAAAGGGGGCTAATAATTCTGACTTCAGCTGTATATATCTATAGAGAAAAAGAATGTTTCGAGTTTCAATGCTTGGGCCCCATACCTGGAATTGCTTAGGGCCCCCAAATCACTAAGGGCGTACTCACACTATGCTATCCGAACCGTGCCCAGGCCCGTTTCCCGGATCGTTTAAGAAGTGTGAGTGCTCTGAATCGGGCTCGGGCACGGTACACTTGGCCGGCCCTGGCCCGGTTGGAAGAGGTGTGCCAGAGCGCGGTTCACTTGGGCTCAGGCGCCGTACGCTTACAGTGTGAGTGCAAGCGTGCCTAAGCCCGAAACTGAAAGCAAGAAATGAGGCTGTGAAATGCCCTAAATGACCCATCTGCGCTTAAATTACCCATCTAAAGTCCTCGTAAATAAAAAAAAGTCCTCGCCTACACAAATCTGTTTGATATGGATTAATTAATCATTCGTACTGTTCAATGAACACAAACTGTCGTAGATTATTAAAGACACAAACCCCTCACTGCACTACAGCTGCGCCTTCAGCAAACCTCCTAATTCCTGCAGCACGAGGACTTTATGATTGTTTATGAGCGTCAAAAGTGGCTGATCTGTTCAGCGAAATATTTGACTGCGTGTCACCGCATATGAAACTACTTAAACGATATAACTATAACTTACTAAAGAAATCTCCACTGTGCTGAGCGAAAGCGCTTACTGAACTGCGCGTCATCAATGACGTAACCGTGCCCAGGCCCGAATGTAATGTGAGTGCGGGCCGTCGGGGGAGAGGGGAGGGGGCGCAATCGTGCTTCGGCCCGGTTCAAGGCAACTGTACATAGTGTGAGTACGGCCTAAGTCATCCCCTGACTGTCATTGTCCTTGTCCTCAGCCCAATTGAACCTGCAGCTTTAATAGTTTTGTTATGCTAAACACTATTATTTAGAAAAGAAAAAAATACTTCAGAAATAGCAAGTTTAAGTTGTTATCATTCACATCAATTGATTTAAAAACATGAAATTGTAAATTATTTTGGTAACACTTTATTTGATTGTCCATTTGAGTGTTAGTAGACTGTCTGCTTAATATCTCTTGATACTGCTCCTTTAACAGACGTTTAACTGACTATAAAAAACTTTGCAAGTACATGTCAATGTACACTAACACTAACCCTAACCCCCAACCTAACAGTCTACTTATAATCTAACGAGAATTAGTTGGCATGTAGATGCAATTTAACTTAAATTAAATTTTTATAAATAAATACTACAAATATATAATACAAATAAATGTACAACTGTCCCCATGTTTTGGTCAGTCCTATCACATTTGCACTAAATTTAACATACAATGTGTGCAATACACGTTTAAATCTATGACTCAGAAGTGACATCATTTGATGGAGAAAAAGCTGACAGTGATCAAGAATGTGTTCTATCATTGAATTGTATGATTTTATGCTTGTTTTTGTATGATTTTTTTGAGGATGGCAAGCTTAAGTCAGGTCCTGTCACATATTTTACAAGTGAAAATGTACGATTCTGGTAGAATGTCCCACATGCATAAAAACAAAGATAAGAAGGTTAACTTTATATACTCATTTTAAATGTAAAACCACAACCTGTCCTCTATTTTCTATAAAATATATATTAAAATGTTGTTCTTAAGTTTTTTTTTGATTACCTCTGTTGCACAATCTTTAAGTCATTTTGAATAAAAGCGTCTGCCAAATGATTATATATGTATATGCATGTACATGTAAATGTCAGTTCCATTTATACTTAATCTTAAATAAGTACATAAATACATTAGAAGCCATGCAATGTAAAGCCATGTAGAAAAAGCATCCAAAGCCAACCAAAACATGCAATTCTTCCTTGCTTATTCCCCAAGTTAGATTAGTCATCTTCACACTCACAAAATGCCATTAAAAAAAATCCAGTCTATGAAAAGAACACAATATGAGAGCGAGAGCAGACTGAGAAAAATGTCAGTCACGTAATGGCAGCAGTTCTCCCATGAATTTGTGTGAATCCTTTTGGCAAACCTTTTTTTTTTTTTAGGAGAGGGTTCCACAGAGGCTGTTTGATTCACAAAGGTCATGCTGTGGAGAATAATTTTTTTTTTTTTTTATCCTGCTAACTCAAGTGGAAAAATAATTTAGTTAAATGGACAGGTTTGCCTTCAAGCCTATAAAGATGGAAGTCGTACATACGTTAAGTGCTGTGTCTAACAGGACAAGAGGGATTATTATGGTCTGGGCCATGATGCTAAATATGTGTCATGCGGGATCATTCCTGTGGTCTCTTGTTAAGATATTTCCTTTCACTTTCAGACTTTTACCAATAGTAAGGTCATGTTTTTTTTACAACCTTGTAAAACATTCATGATTTTTTCACAATGTTTTTATTTATTTATTTATATTATTCTCAATAGAGCTGTACATTCAGGTGCTAGAGCTACTATTATACTGAAATGTGTTCAAGAAAACCATTCTGACAAATACATCACAAGCTAAGTGCTTGTTATGACAAACTGCAGAAACCTCAGTCTTTCAGCCAATTAGAGACAGAGAAGCTCTGAGAGAAACTCACTATAGCCTTCATCCTTACATGCTAGAACGGCGTCTGAAGACGGAAAAAAGGTTAAACTATTAAATGCTATATGCTCTGGGCCTGCAAATGACTTCTGGTGACATATTGAATTTCATTTAGTGCTACGCTAGCATCAAATCAACTTTTGGAACCAGAAGGCAGACTCACAGTCACTTCACTGAACTCGCTGAATATCAATGATGGCCGCTGATTCTGTACTGTAATGAGAGAGCATGAGAAATTGTCTCTCAGTGGCAAGTGTTGGAGGAAGGGCACAAGGGAGCTTGAATTAACAGACATATTGGCAATTGTCAAGAACTATGACTGGTATAGCTGTTCCGTAAGCAGATGCATGGTCTGTAGAATCAAACTGAAGCTGGGGATGTGCAACAGTGCATGATTGACTATATGACTCATTGACTATATAATTAGTTTGATTTCATGTTTGCTGGGCACCACTGAAATTCTTTTCTTTTACATAAGATGCATTTTAAAACAGCTAGATGGAGCGTGGCAGACTGAATGTGTTATTAAGTGTTAGATGTTTTTTAATTGGCATGCTGTCTGAATTTGTATAGACAAAGTGGTTGTGCTGAGTTTGAAGACTTAGGAGACTTAGGAAATTTGAAGACTTAGGAGAAGTTAGGAGGACAAATAACAAGCCATTTAGATCACATGCAAGCACAATTTTGTCAAAATAAATAAATAAATGAATAAATAAGTAAATAAATAATTAAATAAATAAACAAAATGTATTAATACATTAATAATACTAATACTCCTCCTCCTCCTACTACTACTAACAACAACAACAACAACAACAACAACAACAATAATACACTTATTATTTTTATTAAGTATCATTATTATTATTATTATTATTATTAGTAGTAGTAGTAGTAGTAGTAATAGTAATAATTATTATTATTATTATTATTATTATTAGTAGTAGTAGTAGTAGTAGTAGTAGTAGTAGTAGTAAGAATTATTATTGTTATTATTATTATTATTATCAATATTATTATTATTATTATTATTATTATTATTAGAAATAATGATATTTATTTATTTATCTTGATTTGAAGTTTGTTGATAACAATTTCTGCAAATTATTTACTGACTATTGGTAAAATAAGCAAACAGACAGCAGCTTATTTCTACAATGACCAACACAGCATGCAAACCAGACCAAATTAAATTGACACAAACTGCACCTGAAAGGGAAGCTTAATCAAATGCACAGACATAAATTATTTGCATGCAATAAATTCAGCTGCAAAAATCACTTTGTCCATGCCATTTCAACCCTTTTATAGCTTACACTTTACAGCAAGGTTTATTAGTTATGTATTTATTAAAATGAACAAAGAATCAACAATTCTTGTCCAGTGTTCATTAATTATAGTTTATTATTTCCTAATGCATCATTAAAATCCATAGTTATGCATGTTAACATTAGTTAATGCACTGAGAAAACATAAAATAAATGATTTAATTTAGAATAAATGCTGTAATAAATGTATTGTTCAAGTTAGCAAATACTAGGCATGGCCTGGTATAAATCTCTGACAGTATGATAACCTTTGATTAAAATATCCCGGTATCACGGTATTGTGATTACTGCTCTAAAATACGTTTTTTTTTTATGTCTGGGTAAAAAACAACAACTTTTCCCCACTGAACACAATATATTTTATTTTACGAAACATTTATAATACTTTGGAACAGTAAACATGTCAGGCTAAATCATTGACTTCTGCTGTCTTCATTAGTTTTAATAACACAGATTTCTTTTCAACACATCAAATAACATAAAAAAAAAAAACACTTACATATACATTAGGAACAGTATAACAGAAAATTTTTGCGGTTTTAAAACCTTGACTTTTTCAAACCACGGTAAACCCTGAAACCGGTTATCGTCCCATGCCTAGTAAATACACTAACAAACATTACCTAATAGAAACTAATTGTAAAATGTTACTCTCCTCCCAGTGTGTATACGTATATCACATTTCATTCTGAAACTGGTAGCACAAAAATGTATTTAGTTTAATATCTTCCTTAACAATGTGACAATTTCCCTAAACCATTCATTCATTTTCTTAATCAGGGGTTGCCACAGCGAAATGAACCGGCAACTTATCCTGCCAAGGGTGTAGAATTAGCATGGATGGAGGAGACGTGTCCCTGCCAATATCCACAGATTATTAAAATTGGTCCCCACCAAAAATTTAAAATCGCATTCAAAAGAAAATAATGCTTTGTCGAAATTGTTCAGTCAGGCCTACTGTGAAAGACTCAGGTGAGTCATGGACATAAGCCGCTACATTTCAAAGAAAAGTGTCAGTCTCTTGAAGTCAAGTTCGCTAAAAGTACACAATAATAGTAACCATGCAATTAATTAAAAATGTTTTAATTTTGGCCTCCACGACGATTATGAAAAAACAACAATCAAGATAAAGTGGTTATTGTGTCATATGCCTCACCCATTCCTTTTACTTGACTTTCGTCAAAGTAAAATCATGTAAATTTACATGTGCACCATAAGACATGCTTGATTTAATGTTGTTTTTTTTAAAAGTGAAAAATAGAACATGTGCTGTTCTGTTTGCACGCTCAGACAAGAAAAAGAGCATGGACATCTAAAGTTATCTTTAAGCTTAAAGTGCATAAATGGCAATATTATACTTGCAAAAATGTGTTCATATAGGTTGGTAAGTGATTATGCACAAATAAGCCCTCAGTAAACGGAAGTCTTTATAAACTACCTTTTTGTCAGACATTCCTTTAACTTTACATTTTAAATGTGAAATTACATTTAAATTTTACATTTGGGGGGTTGGTGTCAAATTAGGTCCCCACCAATATCAAAAGCAAATCTACGCCCTTGTATCCAGCATATGTTTCATGCTGCGGGAAACACCCATACCCTCTCATTCACACACATACTTTCCCTAAACCCTCGCAACTGAAATTTCATTTCAAATAATCACACAGTCCTAGACTAAACTATTATTTGTGATTTAAAATGTCTTCACGTGGTCACATGTCGAGCTAAAAGTGCTTAAACATGCTTTGGAATTTAATTAAAAACAAATTAATAATTAAAATAAATGAAGTCAAGTCAAATTTGGACTCGTGTCTCCAAAGCTTTGATAAAGATGTTTGTCTAGACTTGCAAAAGTAGAAAGTAATCTGCCAGCACATATATCCAATCACAGCCCATTGAGTTTTGCTGTTCCCCAGCTGCAAGACTGCAAATCTTAAGGCATGAGAAGGGTAATTAACAGCCTAGTCGTGAAGCCTGGCAGAGCAAGTTATCCTCGTAATTACAGCGAATAGGACCTCCGATCAGCCGTCAGCTTGAAAAAAAAAAAAAACTCTCCAGCTCTCCTTCAAATAAACATGAAGATCTGCCAAAGAATAGCCAAGGTCCACATTTCAAGTAGAATTATGTCTTTAACTACAAACACTGTGTATGTGTGTGTGCATTTGAAAGATCTGCTGTGTCCTGTATGAACGTTCTACATTTTCTATAAAATACTTGCATGGTGCAATCCAACTTCAGCGAATCAGGACAAAGGATGAAATTGGGTTTGGGCAAACATGCTGCACGGGTAGACAGATTAGACTTGTTTACGGGGTAAATATGCAGGTCACAGCTGTGTGGAGCTGGTGCCACAGTCTTCATCTTTGTATAACACATGACAAAGTCTCCTGGCAGACACTACTGTTTTTTTTTTTTCTTTTCTGTGGCATCGGTGTTAGACAGAACTAAATGACTCATGCTTAAAGCTGTGTGTTTTCAGGAATCATGAGGAAATGGTGAATAGATTTGAGATGGACCCCTTGTTAATCACCCTCCCTCTTCTCACTTTGAATTTTCTCGGTCTTCGTGAATTATACATATTTTTTTTGTTTCATAATTTATTATTGCTGTCTAATTACAACCATTTGAAAACTGTCTGTTCTGAATAGCAATGACCAGAAATCCCACTGGGACTAAAAACACAACAACTGGACATCGTGTATGGCAGCGTATGAGAATATAAAATTGCGATCAAAGTGCTGCAATAAAAAAAGCAACCTTAAAGGATTTGTCAAGAGACAGAGCACTCGTCTAAATCTATGCATCCTAACAGCACCGTCTGGGTTTGATTTCCAGCACTTCAAACCAGACAGGGGGAACAAACTGCATAAATAAGCATCCTCAAACACCATGCATGGCGCCCAACTCTGAGCACAAAAACCAATAACCGCCATCCAATCTCCCACAGACGTGAAGAACAATCAAAAGCTTCTTAGACACAAGCATGGCAGGCACTTCTGATTGGCTGTTTACATGCAATTGTAAGAAGAAAAGAGAGAACAACAATATGCAGACTGCTTAACTCTTTTAGCTGGACACAACTCATTTCAATTACTAATCAAAAATATTATTTTATTTAAAATCTCAAATAAGGAACATAACTAGATAGACCATTTCAATGTGCTGATGCCACTGTCCCATGAACATTTCCTGTTTGTTCTCAAACTATTTTAATAACAGTAACAAGAGGCAATTCAATCATATCTCAATGTTAAAACAGCTGTCATAACATTATGTATCAATATGTGGACATTTTAGGATTCTTTGAAGCTATGGAAATAAAAAATAAAAAAAATGGAAACAGGAAATCTGTTTGGACCATTGTTATTGTTTACATCCCTCAAAATGGCTTATAGGGCCATCCCAATAAGTACAAATTAGAGCTGCACAATATATCATTTCAGCATCAATATCACAATGTGTGTTCACAATAGTCACATCACAGGAGATGAAATGTTGAGTTAGGATTATAGTTCGATTATATATCAGCAATATTTGAAATTTGTGAAGTCAATAGAAAGATAACAGTGAAACTTTATCATTTGCATGTGTGTAATTCATTCAGCACAACAAAGTACATTTGTAACATTAATGAAGAATAATTTTACGAATTATATAATTACCGAAATTAATACAATTTTTTTTTTTATTTGCTTGTTTATTTAACAGGGACAATACACTTGACATTGTTATACAAAGATAACTGATGTTGCGTACATAGGGCATATAGCATAAAGCTAATTTGCAGCCCTCGTGCCTGATTAGGCTTTACATTAAAAAATAAATAAATAAATAAATAAATAAACAAGAAAAAAAAACACAATACAACAAACATGTACAGTATATACAGAGTCACAAACATAAAATGTAAGTCAAAGTGCAATGAGAGAAATGTACACCTGACCAACCTGAAAGAATAATACTTAATGTTCACATTGCTGTAAAGATTTCAACCATTCTTTCAGCTTTACAGAAAAAAAAAGACTGGGACTTCTGATTGTAACTTTAAATGAACAGGTATGGCATTCCATAGATGTGAACCTTTCACTGAAAAGGATGACTGACCTAAAGCGGTTCTGCATCTGCGGATTCTACAATTCCCACTTACTGCCCCTCTAGTCTTCGTCCCATCACTGCTCATTTTATGTACCAACTCACAGACTACCTTAGGGGCAAGACCATGTATACACTTAAACATGTTTTTTTTTTTTTTTTTTTTTTAAGAAAACTTCAAAAAACATCAAAACTTAACAAGTTATGTTTTTTAAGAATTTGACAGTGAAGACTATATATTGTTGTTTTACATTCCATTGTTCATTTGCTGTACCTGAATACTGTTTTATTTCACTTTTTTTATTTGCTCTATTGTAATTATTCTTGATTGCAATTTGTTTATTATATTTTATACATGATTCACATCCTTACATGGTGCGATTATAATCTGCTATAAAAAACACGACTAAATGTTTTAAATAAGAAGCTGTAATGTAGCCGTGGTGGGATGAATTTTGGCGCGGCGGCCCGCCACAGATGAATGAATGTAGCGGAAACCTTGATATATATATATATATATATATATATATATATATATATATATATATATATATATATATATATATATATATATATATATATATATATATATATATATATATATATATACATAGATATATACAGTTGAAGTCAGAATTATTAGCCCCCCTGTTTATTTTTTCCTCAATTTCTGTTTAACAGATTTATTTTGTCTTTGTCATGATGACAGCAAATAATATATTACTCGATATTTTTTAAGACACTTCTATACAGCTTAAAGTGACAAAGTTATAGTATAAGGATGGTTTGTTCTGTAGACTATCGACGATCGAAAAAAAAAATTGCTTAAAGGAGCTAATAATTAATAATAAAAATCCCACCAGTGACGATATACAGCCACATCTCACTGCTACGAGTGTTATATTGCGTTTATAAAACAGTTAAATTGTGTGTTTAAAAAAGAAAATCAAACAGAGTCTAAAAACCCTTTTGTAAGAGGAACTACTTTCTTCTGCCATTCATTCACATCTGCAGCTGATGTCAGAACAGCAGAAGTGGTTACTTATTCACCAACGTCACTTTAGAGCTAGTATTTGATTGATTATCTAGCATAATGCCTAAAGTGATGACAAAACAGGAGATTTTGCTCAAATTTTAAGATTATAAGGCTAAACTCCATGAAACGCCATCAGTCTACAGAGATATCTCCCAGTATTTCTCTGTTGCAATCGAGAGATCACAATATTACTATGGTATAAATACAGCACTACAACATAAAAAAGAGAGATTGACTTAGACTGTCACTACCTGTTTAATAATGATCAGTGATGATCAGAATAATTTGATCAGCTGTAGTTGGAAATTATGCTGGTTTTCTCTTAGGGCTTATTATGCTTCTCTGTCGCCATCTTGTGGATGAACACTGTCAACCATCTTTGCTCAAAGACAGGCTAATGGCCGCAGATGAGCTGTCTCTCAGAATGTATAAATATTTAAAAATAGGCACTATCGTTATAAATAAACTGCATAGTTGGAATCTAAACAACTACATCCTAAAAAAAAAGCCTCAAAAGTACATTATGTTGCCCAAAAGCAGCTATATTTGTCAAACTGTAGAGTGTCCTCTGCTTGTTGCTGTATGTGGGCGGAGTAATACACAAGGGTGAAGGGTTAAGAAGCTGGACGAGTGCTGTTACTGGCAGAATATCGCACGGCTATCAGCTAATCAGATTTGAGGACCAGGACTGTTGTATAAATAAATTATATAGAAATAAATAGAAATAATATTCAAATAGATCTATTCATGACAAATTGTATTCTTATCGCAATATTAACTGCAGAAAAAACAAAATATTGCAAAGTCAATATGTAATATTGTGCAGCTCTATTACAAATGATCAATTATTGCTAACAGAAGAAATTACAAATGAGCAAAGTAAGTTTGAAGTAACATTTATAAATATTTAATATATACACTCTTTAAAGTAAAACTTATTTTTGACATCTATGGTACCATGGAGAACCTTTAACATACATTAACTTTTCCAATCCAGTTGAAATAAATGTAAAAAAGTTTACATCATTAAAATGTTCTTGCCTCTAAGAAACAATTGGTTCTTTTAGGAACCATTGACTGAATGATTCTTCAACAAAAAAACTCTCTTCTGTAATCTTTACTGTATTTTTAAGACTGTATGACAACTGTATTACATTACAGCCAACACTACTATAAAATAAAGCAAACTCCTTAATTTGTCTCCCACCCTGTATTGAATTGAAATTGTTATAATGTACATGATCCCTGTAAGCTTTTCTGAATGTAATGAGACCAGCAACACATTTTTGACATATCTGGCATCCAAGATCAAATTTGTGCATGTTATAACATATTGGCCCAGTTTCACAAACAGCGCTTAGATTAAGCCAGGACTAGGCCTTAGATAAATTAGGTATTTAAACCCCATTTTTAAAATAGCCTTAGAAAAATATATCACTGGTGTGCACCTGGAGACAAAAAAAATGACACTGACGTATTTTAAGACATCTCACTGCAAGTTATTTTGAGTTGAGACAGCTCAAACACGCAATTAAATCTTGACTAGCCTTAAACCTTGTTTGTGAAACCGGGGGTTAATGTCCAAAGTTTGAAAATGGTTACTTCCCTGCTAGAATTACAGCAGGAATTGTCTTCACCTTACAAAAAAAAGAAAAAAAGTCTACCCCAATACACAGTTATTGCTTCAGAGAGTAAAGCAGCAGAGAAAGAGCGAAAGAAAATTCAGACAGCAAGGTCACCTTGTCTAACCATCTGACTCACCTCTAACTATACATATTCAATGAGCCGTTGATAAGCAGACGTGTTCAAAGTCAAGCCACATTCTAGACAGTCGGCTTTTCTGCTTTTGGAATGGAAGACAACAATGGTGTGAGATGACTGGCTGATGAATGTCTATCCTGTTTTCACAGCTAGTCATCTATTCTGGTTTTTCATTTCTTTTCCAGGCCATTTTTTCCCATCCCCAAGAGGAACCTCAAGTGAAGGTGCAGTCCAAGTAATGACTTTGTCCCTGATGCCTTCAATACGAAGCATCTTCACAAGCAGCATCAAAACCACCCGTCATTTTCCTCTCGGCGAGGAGGCGATTACAGGATGGCACAAGCATGCGAGTTAGGATTTATACGTCTGTGTGTCTGTGTGTGTGTGTGTGCGAGCGCAACAACATGAGGTCAGAAACTGTGATTGCATTGGTAATATATGTAAAAGTGGAGAGCCTCAGAAGCTTAAGGAAAGCACGGGTCAATGGAACGCTGATATTCCTGGCACCACTTCTCTCTCGAGGGTGATGTTTATGGATAAGCTCTTGAATATGTATTCCACAGATTATGAGATGTGCCTCAGAATGACTGTCCTTTATTTTCTCCGAAAAAAAAAGGTCAGTGACCTTCGTTGCGGGAGATCACCTGACTCAAAGCCAAATTAAATCACTCCACTTTTCCTCCTTGACTGTCATTTATTTTGAAGAAGAGGCTCCTAGTGCATCGTATTACCTGCGCGAAAACCCACAATCGAGGGGAATACAATATGCTTTCAACATGCATTTAGCCTCTGCGGGACTGGTGTCAGATTTGCTATTGTGTTTATCTGATAAAAAAAGGCAATGTTTCTCCCAGTATGCTCATCGAATTATTGCAGTTCCACCTATCTGACCCTAATTTTGTAAATCATTAGGTTTTTATTATTTGTCTATAGTTCTCCACATCAAACTGCAAATGATTTTCTCCACTCTGGTGCTTTCTAATAGGATTTGTGCAGCAGCATATTTGATTGTAGTAATCTATTTACAGAAATCTTTAGAAATGAAGAGAGCTGGAGAACAAGCTGTGAATATCGTAAATTGCTATTAAATGGGGCTTTGTGCCTGTACCTCATTGATGCCCTTTTTGCACAGCTGAGGTGCATTCTGATAAAATCATCATTAATAGAAAAAAAAAAAAGACAGCCGTGCAACAAGGCCGATGATACACGAGAGATAAGCCAATATTTAGATAGGCAGAAAGATAAGTAAAGGACGCTTGAAAAACGATCTACAAGCATTAGTACTGAGATAAGCCTGAAGGTAGACCACAACGTTTTGAATTCCCACACTTTTCGGGTTAACAATTTAGGAGTCAATAAAAAAAAGTGTGATTAATTAGCACTTGAAATTGTGGTGCATTACAGACGCCAAGAGCTAAAAAAGAACAGAAATGTCATCTCCCATAAATAAGACGCCTTTCCTCATGATAAAAACGTATCGTTTTTCTTCATTCCTTGGCCATTGTCATTGGAAAGTGACCTACAGAATGCACTTTTTTATTTATTTGCAGACTTATTTATTTATTTCGCTCTATTTCTTGCAGCGCTCAAAAGCTGTGAGCAGCTGAATGGTTATCTTGATAAGAGTAGGCCCTGAGCTGCATGCGTTGTGACAGCCTCCAATGAATATCAAGTGACGTGAGCCACAGTCTGCAGCCATTCCGGAGGGGATAAAAAAACTCTTCCATTATAATCGCTGCCTCCTTTTAAACAGCCATTACCTCGGGGCGCAGTAGCCAAAGGTGAGGTAGTGGCGCTGACATACACCCACTGTCGCCCGCCAAATTAAAAGAGGCTTTGGCCTGTGTTCGTGAATACTAAACGTTTCCTGGAATCCCTAATGTGAGTCTGATTCATTCACTCGGACGGCCTGAGCAGGACGGCATCCCTTCGCAACCTTCTGTGAGTGTGAAAACAAAAACACGAGAATGAAATCAATACGCTTGAATTATCAATAAACGCCGTTTTAAAGCATAAAGAGTCGCTGAACGTGGCTGATGTGAGGGAGAGTTTTAGAGGACGATCTGCTTGCTGTATTTCAGCCACTCATGGATGCCCTGTTAATCGGCTGCGGTTGAGCCTCATTCATCAAGGCAGAGGCTTTCAAATCCCACTCACACCCCTCACTCACCGGGGAGATGCAGATGTAACTCCCGATGTGGGCTTCATACTGTGGCTAATGACTAAATCTGTCATTTTCACAGATATAAAGGTTTCTGTTCTTTATGCGTACAATCTTCATCATGCTTGATTAGGTGTGGTATGCAAGATTCAATGACGTCTTTGCCCAGCATCTTTCATTCTTTCTCTCACTCCCTCTCTCATATTTAGTTTGGTCTTTTAATGGCTCTCGCTGACATTCTTTCCTCACGTCTCTTTCTTTCCACAATCATTTGCCCAATTATTAAGCAGACTACAATATGGAATAATTCATGAAAATGAATTATTCTAGTGGTTTAATGAAAGCGAGCAGAGACTCGCTGACTGTATAGACACAGTAATCTTCCTTAGTTACAGTAAGAAGCCGGTGATAATGACAGAATATATTACACTGAACACTCATTGTGTGTAACTTAAAATATAACACACTATTGGGGAAGCTACTTTGAAAGTGTAGACTGAACAGCTATAATTAGTAGACAGACTCAACCATTTTCATTTAAAAAGGCTTTAATTTACTAACAAAAAAAGCTACATTAATGATGTTCAAAGGACCAATCTAAAACTGAACAGCTTCAAGTACAGTAATTAAATACTGACTCTTTGTACTTAACCGAAGTGAACTCAGTTTCTAATTGCATTAAGCCAAACTTAAACCGTTGCCGAAGATTTATAATTCCCAATACATTTGTGTCAGACTGTATTAGAAGAATAAATGTTATGTGTTTTTAACAAGATAAAACATAAAAAATGATGTGTTAGTGCTTAAAGGAACTGTTATCGTTTGTCCACTTGTGCCAAATGAGCTGGAGTTTCATTCATTAGTTGAACACAAAATAAGGATGTTGGAAACCAGCCATTGACATCCATAATATTTATATATTTATTTATTTTTTGGATATGTTGTGTATAATGCGGCTCACAGCAAGAAGGTCAATGGTTCGAGTCCCAGCTGGGTCAGTTGGCATTTCTGTGTGGAGTTTGCATGTTCTCCCCATGTTCGTGTGGGTCTTCTCCGGGTGCTCTGGTTTCCCCCACAGTCCAAACACATGCGCTATAGGTGAATTGCATAAACTAAATTGGACATAGTATGTGAGTGTGTGTGTATGTGTAAATGAGTGTGCATGGGTGTTTCCCAGTACTGGGTTGCATCTGGAAGGACATCCGTTGCGTAAAACATTTGCCAGAATAGTTGGTGGTTTATTTCGCTGTGGTGACCTCTAAAATAGTAATAATAATAATAATAATAATAATAATAATAATAATAATAATTCCTGACATTTATATATGGCTTTTTCTAGGCACTTTACAGTGTACAGCATCCACCTGGATGTCACGAAGGCAGCCATATTGTGCCAGACCCCACACCACAGACCAGCTGATTGGTGAAGAGGAGACAAAGCGATGAAGCCAATTATGATATGGGGATGGTTAGGACACCATGATGGACAGATGCCAGTGGGCTAATTTGTCCAGAATGCCAGGGTCCTACTCTTTTTCAAAGGACTTCCTGGGTTTTTAACGACCACCGAGAGTCAGGACCTCGGTTTAAATCTCATCCGAAAGACGGCACCCACTGAACAGCATAGAGTCTCCATCAATATACTGGGGCATTAGCACCCACACAGACCATAAGTTGGGCACCTCCAGCTGGTCTCACTGACAACACTTCCAGCAACAACCAAGCTTTCCCATGTGGTCTCCCATCCCGGTACCGACCAGGCGCAACCCTGCTTAGCTTCAGTGGGCGACCATGTTAGAGTTACAGAGAGCTAGCTGCCGGCTATGGAGACCAAGAGACCAAGTCAAAGGAAAATGAATAAATGTTGTTTATATTAATACTTACAACTAGTCCATTACTGTATAGCGACAGCACTGAAACTAAATAAACAGTAAACAAATATGTTTATTTAATGTATATTACATTATTTTAAAATAACTATTCAAAAACCGACACAAATGCATCTCTAACTGAATATTTTACTTAAATAAAAAGAGACTGAAGTTAAAATGAATCAGTGTTTTTGAATAGTGAATCGTTTATTTAAATAAACCATAAAAAATAAAGAACAGAGCTTGTTTTAATATTGCCTCAGCCCATTCTTCTCTAAAGCTGTAGACACAATGAAATATGATGAAAAAGCAAGAAAGTGATGTCCATTTCCCACACTAAACTGGAAAAAAAGCTCATTGATAGTGTTTTGAACTGAAGCTAAGCTACTGTCACATCACTTAGCTTGTGTAGTATTACTGAATATGTATTTGTGCAGTTTTATCCCCTTTCTCCCTCATTCTAATAAAGTATGTGTTCACAATCAACTCTGAAATAAGCTTAAATCATACATCTGTCCTTCTTTTTTCTTTGCTTTATAAATGATTGGGGGTGCACAAACCCCATGCATTTCTCCACAGATTTAAGTGTCTTTTTAAAATTTTTATCCCTGGACTCACCGAGGTGCCACTAGCCAGTCATAATCTGTTATTGTGTGCCTGAAACCATGTGTGATTAATTTCTTTTTTAAATGAACCGTCCAGCCTGGTTTGGCATTGGGGCCATGATGGAGCCGCACTATAAATGGTTTATGTCATGGCTTTTGTCAAGCGCCTTTCCCCCGCAGCCTCACTCAGTAATTGAAAAGCCACCTCCGACGGAGGGACTGAGCGACTGTGTTTGCTGCATACTGACGACAGAGACTGAGGGGGAAAATGGTCCGACTGGGTTTTACCACCTCAGTGTGAATAGCCACTCAACAGGATTTCCAGGGACACCTGCACTGACCCATAATGACCCACCGGGCTCCCTCTGTCCACGCAATAATGTTTTCTGCTCAGGCCGGACGGGAGGTGGAATAACTGAATGGCGGCATGAATAACAGTGTTAATAACGAATCTCTCGCTGAGCTTTGTGTTAGTATCAGATGTGTTCATTGTGAATTTGATTTAATCTCAGAGGCAACTATTTCTGTCAGCGTGGCCTCAACGGGCATGGAAATCTCTTTTTTTTGTTCCTCTCTCTCTGTTCTTAGCCTAAGGATTTGCTTTGCTTGCATACAGAGGGTTATAATAAATGGTTGCATCTGCCTGCCTTCTTCGCCACCTGCATTTAGATATTCTTTATAAAGGTGCTCAATGGGAAGAGGGTGGCTATGCTGTGCACACTGCACATGAGGGAAAAAAATCAAATAAAAAGAAATGGGGGTAATTACAATTATGTTTTGGTGTAAAGGTTTGGGTGACCCAGTCACAAACATTATGCTGAGACAGATTGATTGTTCTTTTAATTATGAACTTAACTTTAAATTGTAATCATTTGCATGACAAACACCTGCTTTTGAGAGTATGCTGCACACTCTGCATAAGTCAGCAAGATTTCTTAAGCTCAGTAGGGCTGAATTTATTTGATTAAGAAATGCAGCAAAAGTATTATTGTGAAATTGGGATTTTTTTATATCTTAAAACATATTTCTAATGCAATTTATTCCTATTTGATTACTTATTCTCTTGACACATGATCCCTGCAGGCACAGGGTGTCAACATGATGTCATATTGACGTTGTACCCCAACGTCGTAGTACGTTGAATTTTGTTTGGAAATGGAAATCAGGTTGACGTCAGAACCCAACGTCAGGCTGATGTCAATGTCCAACCTAAAATCAACCTAAAATCAACCAAATATCAATGTCTAATCATGTTCCACCTAGACATTGTGTGGATGTTACCATTATGACATCTATCGGACGTTGGATTTTGGTCACTTTCCAACACAACCTAAAATCAACTAAATATCAACGTAATTTTACGTCGTTGTTGGACGTCAAAATTAACGTCCTTAGACGCTGGCTAGACATTGAACTGTGGTCACCTGACGTCAGGACCTTAATCTAACCTAATATTAAAACGTCCTATGATGTTGTGTGCCTGCTGGGATCATTCAGAAATCATTCTAATATTACAATTTACACCTCAATGACCCAAATGCACCTATAAGTAAATATTTTACTTACATAAGAAGTGACTGAAGTTAAAATGAATCTGTTTTTTGATTAGAGATTCATTTATTTAAATGAACCGTAAAAATAAAAGAACAGAGCTTGTTTTAATATTGCCTCAGCCCATTCTTCTATAAAGCTGTGGACACAATGAGATATGGTGAAAAAGCAAGAAAGTGATGTCCATTTCCCACACTAAACCATAAAAAGCTCATTGATAATGTTTTGAAAAGAGGAAGATTTCTTAAGCTCAGTAGGGCTGAATTTATTCGATTAAAAAATGCAGTAAAAATATTATTGTGAAATTTGTGAATTTATTTTATATTTTAAAACATATTTCTGATGCAAATTATTCCTTTTTGATTACTCGTTCTCTTGTCACATGATCATTCAGAAATCATTCTAATATTAGGATTTACACCTCAAGAAAAAAAATGCCATAATGTTTTGACATTGAAAACTGTTGAAATGTGCTGTTTATACATTTTTGACAACTGACTCATTTTCTTAGTATTAGTTGATGAATAGAAAGATAAAAAGACCAGCAATTATTTGAAAGAAAAAAAAATTATAATTAAAAAAATTATTTTACTTTTACATTTAATCAATTTAAAGTGCCTTGTTATTATTATTATTATTATTATTATTATTATTATTATTATTATTATTATTAATATTATTTTTATCATTATTATTATTATTATTATTAATATTATTATCATTATTATTATTATTATTATTATTATTATTATTATTATTATTAATATTATTATTATCATTATTATTATTATTAGTATTATTATTATTATTATTAATAATATTATCATTATTATTATTATTATTATTATTATTATTATAGCCTCATTAAAGTGTACTTCTAAAAGCACTTACCAAGAGAACAAAAAAATAAACAAGAGAATTAAATCGAATGAAAGCACCCTAAAAATAAGACATTATAAGATAAATGATAAACATGGCAGCATAAAACCCTTCTTTTAGTGTTTTACCATCTGGTCCCATCAGGACAGATTAGCATAAATAAATAGCATGTGGTCACATGCACCTCTAAACGGAGTGATCGGATCACGCAATGTTTTGGACAACGTTCATCATTTACACATGACCACTTCTTATCATTTCAGACTGATCTTAATTCCAGCTGCAACCCTTTTTTTTCAGTCAAGCTGCTTTGAAAGCCCACACAATGTGGAAAATGCTGCAAACATAATGCTTGACTTGACCTTAAAATCATGCCAGACGTCGGCAACCAAGAGCTACTGCCTTCTCTTTCCATCCCCCACTTCCACAGACAATACACTGTGCCCCAAATATAGCCCTCAAAAGCAGAGAAACACCTCAAGAGTTAGGAAGTTATAGAAATGGCAGCTTTCACGCCACTCAAAATCTCCCATTTTGAAGAAAGGCTTTTGGAATCCTCAATTAGTGTGCAAGTAGTGACGCACATGCCTCTATTCTGCATTAAGACACTTCTGAGAAACAATGCACATTGGCTTACCCTGAACGGTTAGCGTGATTTCACAAAGGAGGACACGTTCCTGGATAAACATCTACAGTACGTTGATCCTGGAACAACATTCCAATCAGCCATTTAGATTTAAGGGATAAGTTTACAGTTTATGTAAGGTTTAGGTTTACAGTATTAGCTTTTGCATGGTTGTCCAACTATTAATCTCCTCTGATTTAGGGAATAATTTACAATTAGGGTTAGGTTTAGGGGTAGGGATTAGGCATGGATTACATTTTCAAAAACAGGAATGATGTTCCAGGATCAGCGTACAGTAGATGTTAATCCAGCATTGCATCTTACTTGGCAAAATCACACTCAGCCAGCCTGAACTGTCTGCATAAAACACTGAAAGCAAAACAAACTATTTACCTTTTCAATTTTAGCACAGATTTGAGAAAGAGCACAAGAAATGAAATAACTCAGAGTCGAATTACTTCAGTACATATATGCACGGTATGTAACAAGTCACATAACGTGAAGGAAAGAATGATGCAATTCATAAGCAATGGTTTTTACACTCCGTAGGCAGCTCAGTCAGTGCTTTATCACTTCCATACACTCCTTCCTGAGCCATTCAAACAGACATCTGTCAGGTCAACAATCACGCGAGTGGGCATCAAAGAAAAGATGGTTTGCTCTGGGGTAAGAGGAGCACACGGAAGGTGAATGGGCGAAGAAAAAAGGGATTGTGCACATGGGAACAGGTCTTTCCAGCATAAAATGAAAGGGAGTGTTTTACATGACAGTTGAAGGAAGTGCAGCGTGTTTGCTCTTCTTGGGAGTGGTGGGCTGATTTGTATGGAGGGTGGTCTTAGGGCCCCCTGTACAGCACACTGTCCTGGTTGCTCAGCAGGGGCCGGGCTCCTCCATTACAAGCTGGTTTGGTTTTACGACGCCAGGCTAACTGTCATGTTAATGAACGCCTTGCTGGCCTTCACGAGCCCTGTGTCCTTGTGGAAGTGACAAGCAGTGCACAGCCCTTTACCGTTCTCACTGAAAAGGCCATTACATCTCTTCTCCTCCAACAGTTGTAGTGCTAATGTTTAACAGCCTAATTAGAAAGGGAAGCGGAGGCTTTTCTTTAAGGACTGTCCACCCATGGGCCACCCACAATGTCAGGCAGCTGGAAATAATTTCTGCCTTACTGTAACCTACAAAGCCCGGCAAACAGGGGTCAACAGGATGCGGACACCCCTACGTTAAATTATAACAATTAAAACCTCAGGCTCGACGAGTCCCTGAGGTCCCGAACTATTTACTACAGAGCTTGTCCATGACAGAAAGAGGTCTAAAAAGAGCCTTCCTGACATAACGGAATTTACAGAGGTGTGAAATTAACTGCAATTTTGGCATTGCGGTGATCCAGGCACACCTAAAACACCTTAATGTGTTTTCCTAATGCACAAGTGTGAGTGAGGACTAATACAGAGAGGCTATACAGCAATGGAGAGCTGTTGCTTTAAAGACAAACAGGCCTAAAAATGGTATGACAATATCTGTGCTTTAGAGGTAGCACTGCAACGCTGCAGATTGCTGAGGCTGCTGGATACAGGAGTGTGAATGAGTTTACTGAAGCAAACTTACATTGACAAGCACTAAACTAAAATGCCCTACTAGATGGAAAGACAAACACTCAAGTTTTTCCATGCATTTCTTTTCTTCTATTGTTTTTATTACAATATTTTCTATCTAAAATATTAACTTTCACACAGTTTTCACAGAAATAATGCTAATAATTGTAACACTTTACAACATGATTCAATTTGCTAGTATTGTTGCAATACATTAGTCATTGCAAACTAACAACAAAGCAAATAAATATATGAAATTGTAAGGCATGTGTTAATCTTAGCTAATGTTAATTCCAGCAATTACTAATGCATTATTAAAAAACCTTTTGTTTCTGTTTTATCAGCTACAGCATATTAGGGCCAGACAGAATCTGCAGATATTTTTTACTATTTCTGCGGAAAATTATTGTTAAAAATCTGTGAATTTATGCGGAATCATTTAAGGAGTATCATAACTAAAAACTTAAAGTATGAACTAAAAAACAATACCTTTTTAAATTGTATTTAATGTTTACAATGCAAATCCAATTAGAGTCACTTATTTGGTAAACAAAGCAAGTCTCTCATATAATATATTTACTAAAAGACAGGACATATTGCTTTACAAACTGTACTGTAAATGAGTCATATGAACATTTTAATATTACTATTATTATATCACCAATAATTTGAGTAAAATTAATTTTAAAAACTAATAATAATAACTTAATTTAAAACTGGATAAATATAAATTTACACACATTTACACAAGTAAATACATAGACTCAATGAAGGGCTAAAATCTGCAGAAATCTGTGGATTTATACACACGCAGATTTCGTGTGGGCCTAGCTGTATCTAATACTTAATGTCATGTAATGAAATTTAGTAAATTCAATTTCATCTTTATTACTTTAGCAATTTTTACGATGTAGATTGTGTCAAAGCAGCTAAACATAGATTAAGTTCTAGAAAATTAAAACTGCTTCAGTTCAGTTGTCAAAGTTGAAGTTCAGTTTAGTTCAGTGCAATGCTCATTAACATCACTAAATCATTTTAGTAATGGACATCACTGAATCAATTTAGGACAACAAATGCATTGCTCATCGATAACTGATATTTGTAACTAAATTACCCAGCATTAAACAGATGAAATATTACCCAAACACATGCATATCCAATTCTAGGTGCAAATACATTAGTAGTATAACAATCTAATTCATGGCAAAGTTTTTAAAATCATAAAAAAAATAAAAAAAGGTCTAAATCAGGGGTGTCCAAACTCGATCCTGGAGGGCTGGTGTCCTGGAGAGTTTAGCTCCAACCCTAATCAAGCACACCTGAATCAGCTAGTCACGCTCTTGCTAGATATGCTAGAAACTTCCTGTCAGGTGTGTTGAAGCAAATTGGGGCTAAACTATGGAGGACAACGGCCCTCCAGGGCCAAGTTTGAACAGCCCTGGTCTAAATATTTTCTAGATTATATATAAACTTAAACAAACAAAACCATATTTAACCCTTTCACTGCCCGCTCTACCAAATGGTTGACCATGTATTGACTGTTTTAAATAATGACTTTTAAATTTCATTAATTAATTAATGAAATAATTAATGACTATTAATTTTTAAATTAAGCTTTACACACACAGCATTGTTTATAAAAAAAAGTCAAACAAACATAATCCTGTTGCACTACTACACTTTGGTTTGATTTTGGTTTTATTGTAAAAAAAAAAAAAGTGAGAATCTGAAGTATTTTATGGCATACTTTAAAAAATAAACATGATTTACTATTCAAAAATGTGTAGCCACACTTTACAATAAGGTTCGTGGCTTCATGCATTTATATGCATTTAATAGTTAATGCATTTACTAACATGAACTACTGTACATATGAACAATACTTGTACAGCATTAACTAATCATAATTCAGCACTTACTAATGCATTATTAACATCCAGGTAAATGCTTGCTATATTTTGGATATGCATCCTATAAAAATTACATAAAGAATGTACTTTTTAAATGTCAGAAACCAGTTTATTTTTATAAATTTAGTATGCATTTATATTAATTTCAATATAGACCTAAACAATTTAAACTGTAACCACTGCAGAAGCACATTTGCATGCTTTAATTAAATCAAATGAATCAATATATCTTTGTAAATCTTTTTTATAAACATGTCTATAAACTTTGACCACTTGTTAAAACTTTGTGCTTTGAAGCTGGTCGAGGTTAGATGCTGGTCAGTAAGAAGCGTCTGCCTGCTGGTCTCTAAGATCTCGCCGTCAAGCCTGAGACTGAATCCGCCATTGTGGCTGCCTGATAAAGAGATTAGGGCACTGTGAAAGGAGGCGGGACAGCATCGCCGTGCATCTGAGATGCTTAGCTGAAAGCCCCATTGTAGGCCCAGTACACATCCTGCCTTCCCAGAGTACTTGACAACCAAAACAGCCAACAACAGAATTCCTGTGTCAAACAAAACGCTCCTTGTCTACCCAAAGGTTTATCTGCCTCATTTACAAATCTATGCCTTTGTGACCAAACCGCTTCCCATTAACCCAGCCAGTAGAAGCAGAACTAAATAAATTATTCACTCGTTCCATGCTATTTTTGTTGATCTCAGGGTTAAAAAAGAAAATGACACAAATAACGTTTAGTAAGACGGACAGACTGAATGCCTTTCTCTTTAAAAATGTGAAAAAGGAAAGGAAAAGATCAGCATCCGGGAACATATGCTGGGACTGTCCCACTACTATTGAGCGCTTTTCCCTTTATAAGCCTTAAAAATTTGATTAGCATATCAGAGATTATGCATTATACTGTATAGAGCACCAGATGTTCCAATCCATTTGAATTCATACATATTTTCTTTCTTTCTTTCTTTCTTTCTCTCTTTCTTTCTTTCTTTCTTTCTTCTATTAAAATAATAAATAATAATAATAATTATCCATCCCTGTTGATTTAGTTGCAATTTCCCTTGGAGGAAACGAGCTCTTCAGATAGTTAAATTTAGATAAATGCATGTAATCAATCATCCATCTTGTCCTATTATAATTTCCTGAAAAACCAAGAGGTATAATAGAGAGAATAATATCATTTACATATCTTTTCAAGTCCTCAGATGCTGGCAAAGAAAAGGCCGCATCACAGCCTGAATCTGGAGCCCTGCGATTGGCTAAAAGTAAACAAAATTACTGATTACAAACCCGTGGGATTATTTTTGCACCATAATTCATTCGAGACAGATTGCCATCCAAAAGTTAATATGAGACCTTGGAGATCACGGATACATGGCTACGAATGCCAAGGACCGCAGAAGGTTATCAGTGGCGTACTTGTTAAAGTCCCGGCAGTGCAAGCTCAATTTATTCTACTTATTACGTATAAACACAAAAATTGGAAGCCTTTATCCGTATCTCTCATCTGAAATATTGGCCCACCAGGTTATTCAACAAATTCTTTTATCTTCCACATCATCTGCTCCATAAACCTAGTTTTCTCTCACCATTTGGGAGTTGCAGCCTTTTCCCCGTGCTCTTTTTGGTAACTGAGTTGTAATTGGCCTGCTTGTTATTCACTGTTGACAAAGCCCCAGTGCTGCTAGATTTGGACCCCCTTGTTTTCTCTGAGTGAACCAGCCAAACGCTAGCATTGTGGCCAGGTCTTTAGAGAAGGCTGCCCATCAGATGGTCAGTGGGATGGAACATAGCCTGATTCTTCACACACCATTGTGTCAGCTTAGGGATTAAAGGGATGAATTTTTAAGTGAGGCCACCAAAATGGCCAGGATCTCACAAAACCCAAGCGCTAAGTCCAGGAGGTGATGAGTTACGTCTCTCTTCATATCTGCCAAAAGAAATGACCATGTCCTTTGAGGCCAAGCAAGGAAAAAAAGAATTACAAAGCAAACAAAAAGCTCTGCTGAAAGAAAAACATCCTGTGCGGCCATCCAAAACCATACACATCACACGTGTCAGATTCATTTTGTTTTGAAAGATTTTCGGTGTCTTTCATCAGATAAGAAGAAAAAAAGCAACAGGAGGAGGGGTTGAGTGACAGAAAAAAGGCTGATGAGGCGGTAATATAACATGGAAAAAGCTCAGGCTATGGATGAGTAGAGGCCAAGGCTCTGAGATGAATTCTGGCGGAGATAGAGGGAGCAAAAGAGTGGGCAGTGATGAAGAGAAATAAGAGATGACTGACTGAGATAGACGGGGGAAAGTTCAGTCTCTTTTCTCACACAGCTCGTCTGACATTTACAGGGCCGGTTTGAAGGAAAGAAGCTGGAGGAAGCTCTTGACCTCCACTTCATTACAAGCCCAAAAGACCCTCCACCACATTAAATATTGAGAATAGGTGAGGCAGCAGCTCTAAGGAAATACAACAGACCAAAAGGACAGCGAGCAATGAGAGATGCATTGAACTGTGAGAACAGCAATGCACTTTCCCCCTCTCTCTTTCTCTCTCTACAGCAAACTTAAAATCCAATTTCATGCCTCATGTCTTAAAGTGAGCTAATTTTAAGAGATTTCCTTTCACTATTTTTTGTTTCTGCGTATCAACAATCTGCAGCCATATTCATTACCATTAAGTAGGAAACAATAAGCCACTTGAACGGTGCTACGAAAACTGGTGTGATGGGGTAGCGATTGCAAACCGTAAGAGACAAGTAGCTGTGGGTACAAATACCAGGTATTAGCTATTGTCATCATGAGTGACATTCTATGTCCTTTTCCAATTGTTCTGGGATAGTGAGGCGACAAATGCATATTTAAAAACAGAATTTCTGTGACAACCCTATTACATGTTGAGCGAAATTACAACGATCAGATTCTTGAGAGTCAAGGTGTGTTCGCTATCATCTCATTACATTCCGAGACTTAATTAGACAAAAGAACAATGAGTATACATAGCAGGGAAAAGTTTAATTGCATCAAATTGTGCATTGCCAATAGCACAGTGAAGGAGAAAAGAGAGAGAGTTGGAGTTAGTATTAGCGTATTATGCAATGCATCACCATATGCCACCAGATAATGAACCCAGAGCACTTAACGCTCTGATTGCGGGCTATGGGTGATCTGTAAATTAAAAGATGTTAGTTCACTTTCAGAAGGAGCAGGAGGGGGTATTTGTGATCCATTTGTGCCGGTGTGCTCTATCTGATTGGTCTGCGAGGAACGCATCCCGCGCCCGTTTTCCTCACTGCCTCGAATATTAGTGTGCATTGTGACTACGCTGGGCTTAAACAGAGGGAACCCAACAATTAGCTTTATTGCAGATGCAAAGAAGGAGTAATGGAGCGTGTCATTGCAGATCAGTTCATCCTCCCACCCCTTTCCCACTCCAAAAGGAAGAGTTGCAAACCTGTGCATAGCAACACTAACCAGATGAATGGTATCTGGGCTCACAAATAACCCGCTTGTTTGCTTACAGGAATTCATGGAATGACAGGAAAAACTAATGCATAGAAAACCATATTCATGTTTTCATCCATGTGTGAGGTACTGTATGTGGGGAATATGAGATTCCTGTGCTTCCGGTATATCTGACCCATCACATCTGTATTATCAGTGGTATTACGACTGGAATTCAAATTGAGAGGATTAAAAAAGAGAGCGAGAGAGAGAGAGAGAGGGAGGAAGTACTGGAGCACTTCTGTCATAGGATATATTATAGAAGAAAAGGTTACATGTCTCATGTCTAATTGTGCTGTGTGGAAATGAGTTCAGCATAATGCTATCTGCTGTTTTGCGGCTGAGCAAGCCTGAGAGAAGAATCAGGCCTATTACTGGCCATACACCTTAGCCATATCACTTATGAGCAGTGCTTTCTTTCTAAAGGTCAGCTCTATGAAAACACAGCAAAATTTAGTCTATTGGATTAATTTTAGCAGAAAAATGCAAAAAAATGTAAAAAGAAAGGATATATACATATACACAGAATCTCATTATATAAAACCTGATTTTATAACAAACACAGGGCACATTATGGAAAAATATATAAGCATATAAACGAACAAATCATATCTTCATACTTGACAGGTAATACCAGTCCTAAATGCAATAGTCAAATTCATGAAGAAATTATCTATTTTTTATTTAAAACAATTCATTTAATTAAGTGTTGGAATATTTAATCAATTCCATGGGTGTTCAATAAAAAAAGGTCAGAAGTGGGCTTTTTTCAATGTCAAAAATATTATTAATTTATAGGATACAAATGAATGATTCGATGAACAGAATTCTGGTATCCTCAATGAGGAGGTGCACAACAATTTAAATTTCCTGACTCCAGCTTTTATACACAGCTGATATTAACAGGTGGAGTTTAGTGTAATTTGTCACTTCATCACCTTAGAACTATAAGGTTCTATCTGACATTTTTTGTCAAAATTTAGTTATTGACATATTCCTATTAAATGACAACTTATTTACATTATGTGATGTTTTTTTCTAAGTTGTTTACATTTTAAAACTTTTTATTAAAAAACAAATGTTACACACATACTGTTTGCTATATGGAATACAAAAACTTTAAAGCTCAATATCTCAAAATATTTCAGAATGCAGATAGAACCTTATAATTTCAAGGTGACAACTTGTCAATCATTCTCCAGTCCTCCGTCAGCCGCACCCATACATACTTCCTCTTTTTCTATGAATTCTCTGCACAACAATAAAAACATAAGACTTCTCAACTGCAAATATTCTGTGTTCAGTTTTAAACAATCAGGCCTTTGCATTTCTATCAGCTTCATCTACTTCTGCAAAAATGCTTAATTAGTATGCAAGACGTATCACACTCAGAGAAGTTTGGTTACACTGTAAAAAAACACAATTCATTCATGTTGTCCCAACACAAATCGATTAAGTTAACACTTTTAGGAAATTCATGTGGATTGAACATAAAAAAAAATTAAGTTCTCCCAATCTCAAGAATACTGCAGTGTTGTTTCAGCTCATTTTAAATAAGTAGTTTGAACAAGTAAAAACATATATATTTTTGACTGTAATATATCACATTAAGCAATACAAATATTTAATGAAAAGTAAAAGAGACAACAGTAACAATAAAAATAAATAAATAAATAAATAAATAAATAAATAAATAAATATATATATATATATATATATATATATATATATATATATATATATATATATATATATATATATATATATATATAAATAAATAAAAAAAAAAAAAAATAAAAAAATAAATATATATATATATATATATATATATATATATATATATATATATATATATATATATATATATATATATATATATATATATATATCTACAAAAGGTATTTCACCCAAGAAAAGCTAGCTGGACTGCACCAATGCAGTTGAATCATTTGCAAATATGCGATGTACATTATCTATGTAAAGTCATTCATAAAAGAATACAGACTACAACCGTCAAAAAAGGATAAGTTACATCATGGTCTTCAAAGGCTAAAGTTTTTTTTTTTTTTTAAAGGAGTATGATGATATAGTGCTAGATCAAAGAGTGGTCTTGACATCAGAAAAAAAAGGGATTTCCAAACTACTTTGACAAAAATCTACTTGGCTTGTCACACTGCAGGCCATACTAAGTAAATGAGGAATATTAACAGTGAAGCCTAGTAAAAACCAGCATGCCATACACTTGGCAGACATATTCACAAAATATTCTATTGTTTTCATTCATAGTCCAATTCGTTTTGCAGAGCATCACTTTCAACTGACCAATATTTAACGTAAGATCATATATCATGCCAAATCGCATCAAACACCAAACTGCAACTGACACATTGTGGTTGATCGTCTTACGCATATCAGTTCATGCTCATATATCTCTATGATCCTCTCAGGTATTATTCATTAGACATCTTTCCCGAGATTTGGAATGATGAGTGGTGTTTGTCACTGCACCGCCTTGTAAAGTGTGGCATTACAAGAACGAAAGGAATAAAGGAAAATCACCCCCTGCTCTAAAAGTTAGCATATAAAAGGGTGTATGATTTTCTGCTTTGCTAATTGCTCCTCATAAGGGTGAATGGATGTATTCCACGCACCCACGCAGTGATTAGTACAACCACGTTCAGCATGAAGGCTGCTTTGTATAAATGAAGCTATAATTCTGCTCTGTGTCAAATACTCTATTAATAATTCTTTGAGGGGAATTTTTAAAAGCGAATGCATCCAATTTATCCTCCTGTTGCCATATTTTAATTGCAGACTCTCTTCATAACTCTCTGAAAAAGCCACTTTACAGGGGAAGATGTGTCCCTTATGAGTCCACAAATATCAAAAAACTATCACAAAAGCATCTGCCAAATGACTAAATGTTAAAAGACAAATCAAATGAAGCACTTTTATCAATCTGTACGAGGGATTCCCAATGTAATCACTAGAATAGTCTAGGGTTCTCATTTAGCGCCACCAGTTGGAAAATGTTATTAATGTGTTGCAAGGTCACTAACAGATGGCATAAAATTCCTGCACTGGAAACAGTTGGCACGAACAACTTGGCCCTGTCCAAGTACCGGTATAATCATCATTATTCTGCGCCTGAGTAGAAACCACCTCAATGAGACCATAATGCTGAGCCGGCTGCCAGCAGAATCAGAAAGACATTATTCATGGATTAACATGACTGAATATATCCAGTTTTGCTGATTAATTTAGCTATATTTCACCAAAAATCAAAGCTCTGTTTGTATGATCACAACTTAATTTTGCAGTTCAAAAGATTTGCTTTAATAAAGCCTGAACTGAATTCTCCCTCGCATAATATGGACCAATCAGATGAACTTACACAATCTGTTCTTTTCCCTTATTTGAACATTAAACTCAGCAGATATCATGCTGCCTTGTTTAGATGTGGCTGGTGCTGAAATAAGGGCTCCCTGAAAAGCTTCACCAGTCACCATAACAAATGCCTTTATTTGTTGAAAATGACTGAGTCTCTTCCTCTATCGACCCGCAGTGATGTGGGACTGGAGCAGCGCAGCACCCAACACAATGCAAGAGCAAGATACCGGGGCTTCATTTTTTCTCCCTGCACACAACTCCAAGGTGGTAATGTGACACCAAAGGTAACAGAAGCCACTGACTAGAAAGATGTTAATCCTGACAAAGTGCCACAGCATTAGCCAGAGCCTCTGCTAGATTGAATTCTGCATCCCTGGGGAGCATGAGCAACACAGACGGTGGCGCTCAATCTTTTTGAGTGGCCCTCGGAGACAAAACTGTGGTAAGCAAACTGGGCCAGGGCTGAAAAGAACAACAGCACCCTCTATTGAACGCATGCGATGGTACACTGTGCTCATTATTATTATTATTATTATTATTATTATTATTAGCTTGTATATATATATATATATATATATATATATATATATATATATATATATATATATATATATATATATATATATATATATATATATATATATATATATATATATGTGTGTGTGTGTGTGTGTGTGTGTGTGTGTGTGTGTGTATATATATATATATATATATATATATATATATATATATATATATATATATATATATATATATATAATGTATTAACATAGGGCTGTTGAGATAAGCAACACTTCATTTATTCATTGATTAATAGTTGTTGCTAGGCCTGTATCTGAAAACTGCCACAAAGTCAAGTCATCTATGATCATAGAGCCTGACAAACAGCACATACTAAGTACAATTATTGTCAAACGGGACACGTGAATAATTTGCAATGCTTATCAAAATAATAATTAATTTAAGATTATTTTGTAGAACTCACAAAATGTCCACGGTCTTTCGTCAACAGTTGAACCCAAACACACAATCTCATCACTATTCACTGACTGTTTTGACTAGCTCTTCACATAGGGGAAACACGGAGCTGATATTGTTCATAAAGGGTTTGTGTAATGATTCACGGTGTGAATCTCGCAGTGGGGGGTATATGACTGTTTTTATGCCCGGGGTTGTGCTCTCTCACCACCCGCACGACTCCTCCATTCCCCACCGTGAATGCTGAAGCGTTTGTGGATTCACTCCAGCGACAGGCGACGCGCATTCCCATATACACTCCAGAAACTCGTGATGGAGGACAAAGCCCCATTACTTGTTAAAATAATACTTTTAAAATCGTTTTATTATATTAAGACAAATGTAAACAAAAAAGAGACCTCATGCCTGCACTGTGCACCAGATGGAATCGTTATTATGGATTTTAGGCTACAGTATATTTCAGCTGACTGCAAAGTTGTGCCCAACAATCTCAGTAATCGATCCAAAAATGGCAAAAACAAGCCACATAATCCAGTAGGCAACTATTAACGCCATAAAAATTACAATTAAAAAATCGATGGTATTTCTTCAGCTCTGATATGCACTATAGCCGATACAAAATAGATTTCATGACATTTTTCTCAGACTCATTGCATCCACAACGTCGTGCTCATGATCGTGAAGAGCTCCAAACTAAAAGTTGAGCTACTCACTGAGCCATGAGCAAGAGCTCCACGGTCCAGCAAACTGTCCACGAAAGCAAATCGCTCCTCTTAATGCCACCCAAATAGCGCTCAAATTTACCACAGACTAAAAAAATGCGTGCCTTCCAATAGGTGTGCATCCACTACAAATGAGCTGTCTGCTGAGAAATGGATAAAAGCTTAGGTGAGAACGGCTGACCTGTCCTTTCCATTCATCTGAAGACAGCTCTTTGCATTTCATCCTTAATAATGCGCATTTGATTCGTAAACAGCATCATCACTTCCTACCTTTGGTCACTTTCAGACACGACACCGGCTGTCCAGTGATGGTCCCAAAGGCGGCTAAAAGGCAGCCACTTCTCTCTGACCAACAATCAACATCCAACAAGAGCAGTCAGTGTATTAGCACTCCAGACGCACGGTGCTCCTTGCCAAAGTCCTCTCCGAAAATTGAAGGAAATAAAAAAGCCCACTGGAATTCTTTTCTCTCTCTTTCTCGTTCAAGTAAGAAGCGAAGGCAACTGTTAAATGGAGTCTGGTGATATAAAACTGAGGTATGTCCACGATCAGTCAGGTGCAGCTGCTGCTTTTGCGCGCACGTTCGCTCCGCTTCTCCAGCAGCGGGAATGATGATGCCCGGTGCGTTGTAACGCAAGCTGGATGTGTGTGTGCGCGCGTGTGTGTCTTACCGCCGGTGACTGTGTCGAGTCAACCCTCCTTCTATCCCTGCCTTTCCAGATGGAAGCAGTTTCTCATCTGTCCTGTCGCGCGGTCCCATCTGAAGCGAGCGGCCAACGCAACTGTTAAACCGGCCTCTAAAATCCTCCTCCAATCAAAACAGGCGGATGAAAGCTGAGCCCCCGCTGGGGAATGAAAAACACTCGTCTCAATCAAAGAAAATAGTATATAAATAAAAAGCAGCAAAGTTATCGCGGAGAAATTCAGCTTTAAAGCGAATAAGGTACTTTAAGGGAATCTATAACATCCATTTTGATCTCGCTCTCCTATTTGAACTTTGTTATATAGCTGCACTATTGTGAAAACTGGCAACTTCTCTTACATTGTTTAATCGTCTGTAACGCAGTATATATTATATAATTTTGTTGTCGATATACAGGCCTGTAGCCAGCTTATTGAAAGGAGTGGTTCTTTTTTTCTGAATATAACCTTGCAGATATTTGCCCCATTTTCTATTTAATTATGATATTTAAATACTGCATCTTAGTGACATTTTAAGGATATTTTTTGCTGGATTCGCTTGATGGATTGTGATCCTAACCACACTTTTTGATGTATCAAAAATGTTTCCTACCATTTTGCCAAATTACTTACCATGCTATTTTACTATTATAAGTGTTTATTTACAAATGTGCATTTAAATTGTAAGTTTTATATTACACTTTTATTAATAATGTTAAGATTAGCATTTTAAATAAAAAAAAAATGAAAAAAATAAATAAGAAAAGATACATATTTTTTTAAATATAATTTTATTATCATTTAATTCTTTGTTAGGGATCTGTTAAAACTTGTTTTAAATTAAAAACTGAAGCCTATATGCAAATAAAAAGCAGACCAGTACATTCAACTTTCCTCAGTCAGAATTAGGCCATTTGAATAATTTACACATAATATTCAAATATAATAATAATAATCCAACAGAAAATTCCTCTTGCATGGTCTTTAAAGCCTTTTTTGACACAATTTACAAGTTTCTCAATTTATGATGGCATAGAAATCAAACATAGCTCATTTAGGGGACCAATTCTGGACCTCTGTCAGTGAGGGTTGGGTCTTTCGAACCACCTGAACCACCCCACCCCCGGCTACAGGCCTAATATAATTTATACTCTGTTCTATAATAAACTGTATGTTTTTTTGTTTTGTTTTTTTTAAAAGAGATAAATGGATTTATTGTGTTAATACATTTTATTAACAAAGTAATTATGCCATTGGCTTTAATAAAAAATAAATAATCATTTATTTATTTATTTAAAATAAATGCCATTTATTTATTTATTTATTTATTTATTTATATATTTATTTATTTATTTATTTATTTATTTATTTATGTATTTATTTGTTTGTTTGTATGTATGTTTGTTTGTCTGTTTGTTTATTTGTTTGTTTGTTTGTTATACAGGTCAATAATGCAGACAGCTATTAACCATTTGCATGAACAAACAATCTTTCTTTCTTTCATTATCTTTCTTTCTTTCGTTCTTTCTTTTCTGAAAGTTGCAGCAAGAGCCTCCAAAAATGTGCAGATTTACACCACCAAAAGTACAAGATAAGATTAATATGAAATACAAAAAAAAAAAAACAAAATTGGTCAGCATTTATGTTCAAGCATGTTGCATTACATTTCTTTTTTACATTGTATGTTTTAATTTATTTAATTTTATTTAATTTTACATGCACACACACTTTTATATATTCGACATGAATACATTTTTTTGTATCATAATAGCAACCATAATAATCAAATATAATGATCTGTCGTTATTTTGAAACCCTGACTTTTAATGAGTTCCTGAAAAATAATCAGAGTTAAAATAATTTTTATATTTTAATGTTAAAAGTTTTAAGCATTCTAATTTAATTGAGGTAATTTTGAAAACAAATCTAAAACTTGACCTTACACACAGGAGGAAAAAAACACTTTCGTGTAATTCCGTACCAGGGGGCAAATATTACTCCTTAATGAAAAACTTAATTTCTTACCCTTTCTGCAGCCCTCTCCAGTTTCAAAGCAATATGTCATTTTTCAATAGTGACTGTGGTGTTGCACAGAGAAAAATCACAATGGAGAACAGCGCAACCCTCAACAAAACTCATTTTGGAAATAGGTCATTATGCTGTAAGACCATTACTCTGGTCATCATGTCAGAGCTTAATTGTAGGTTAGGTCTATAATTATGGTATCCATTACTGCCCTGCTAATTGGAATGTCTACTCTCACCATTGTGCTTTGTTGATTGAAATTGGTAGTCTACCAAAACTGCAGTTTGACCCACTTCTTTTCCATTTATGACTTAGGGCTGAAACAGAAAAGTTTATTTTCCTGTGAGTTCGGATCATACAGAAAGAAAATAAAACCACGTTAATATCACTGTTCAGAATCCCATTTGAAATCTATCAAGAGAGATGCAAAACACTCAGTTTAGATTGAGAGTTTAATGAGATGAAAATAATTTCCTTGCCTCTGTTCGATGTTGTTTTTTTTTTTGCAGTAGCGTTATAATGAAGGAAGACAATACTGATTGTTCGCTAAAAAAATTGATTTCCTTAGGCGTATTTATGATTTGGTGTTCCACACTCTCAGACTGAGGAAGTGTAGATTGTGTTCATTAAGAGCAGCTCCTGGTCATATTCTGCATGCACTCTATCTACTCCTGTCTTTACGGCAAGAAATCTCAAACATGATCCTCTCTCCATCAGCTGTTTGGCTGGGGATATAGTGAACAATCAATTCAGTCAGATTATTAGCCCGTCTAATAATTGAATTGAGCTGTCGCTTGGGTAATGGATTCACTGCTCACACGGTCGCTTCAGCCAAGGCTGGTTTAAAAAGGAGTGTGCGAGCGAGAGAGAGAGAGATGTAACGAATGAGGGGGTGGGGGTGTGAATGAAAAAAAGAAGAAAAAAGCAAAAGAAGGAGAACGACGGCGTTGGCAGTGATACCTCAGGATGGCAGAGCAATCAGATCCATGTCAGTTTTTAATCAGCTTTCTTGGAGGCACAAATTAGCCGTCACATAAGGAAAACGTCTTTCTTTGCCTTTCCGTTTCACAATTGCAAGTATCAACTCAAATTTTTACATCTAAAGAGAGCCTGTCGAGGCTTCTTGGGAGGATTCCATGGCAGGATTTATACAGTTTGTCTTATTAACTTTCCGCCGGAGATTATACGACAGTAGCAACACATTAGAAACTGCTAGACTGAAGCCACCATTTAATATGCTAAAAAGCCAAAGACGAACATGTCTTTTGTTGTTTCGCCATTCATTCGCAGCAAACAAATGACTGCCAATATCAATTGCATGGTCTTACAAGGGCACAGTTGGGTAAACAAAACCAGACACCCATGCCAATGCGCAGCCGATTCAAACACGTTCCACCAGGCTTTGGATTTCGACACACTTCAGAACTATTATTACTCGGTGTCTGTTGTTTTGATCATGTATTCGCTGCAGAAACAGAGGAAGCAGCCAGACACATGCGCTCTTTGATATAATATCCATTTTGTCTAACCCTATTTTAATCCATTACGAGACACTGATATCTGTTGGTGGATCAGAGGCCTGGCAGGGGTCTCGGCTCAGAGCACGGAGAGGAGCTGATTACTCACTCTTTTGCGGCGGGAGTTCAAATGAAAGAAAAACAGAACAACCTCAGTCACAGTAATGGAGTGGTACATCTGACACCTTATCAGCTGGAGGTGCTCATCAGAGAGAACTCGCTTTATTTTCTTTAAGAGATTCTCCACAGATATGCTTGCGAGTGGGGTGCCGCCTTTCTACTTTAGGTGATTCTGGAAACACGGGGTCCTTGCTCTTTATCAGGTCATGTCACATCAGACGAGTCACGGATCCACTGTGAACAAAGCAAACAAACAGTCTTGTTTTTCTCACTCTGACTCTTAATCTTGCTTTTTTTAAAGAAAGTTCTTCCACCCTTGATACTCACTTTTTTTCTCACTTGTGGTCCATGACTCGAGTGTGTAATTTTTGTTCCAGAAAATCTGAAAAGTCCCCTGTAAGAAGTGTTACCCCCCAAAAAACTGCCAAGAGTTTCATCTTCATAATGAACCTTGTCATTCTAAATGGAAAATATACAAGCAAGAGGAAGGCCTATGAATAATTTAATGAGGAAATCATGAGGAAAGCCTTTCACATTACTGCAAATGATTACTTTTTTCTGCTGATATGGGTCTTTATGATGAAACTGGCTAATTGCTGGTGCAGCTGGATGACAGTTTCACTCTCAGGCATATATGCTAATAAGGAACCATTTCAGCGGTGTCATTTAAGCAATGGAGAATTCTTTGAAAGAACACAAAGAACTTCCTTTGTCTGACAGCGTACACCAAAACACATATACAGTTGAAGTCAGAATTATTTGCCCCCGTTTATTTTTTCCCCAATTTCTGTTTAACAGAGAGATTTTTTTCTACAAACTTATAAACATAATAGTTTTAATAACTCATTTTTATTAACTCATTTATTTTATCTTTGCCATGATTAAAGTAAATAATATTTGACTAGATATTTTTCAAGACACTTCTATACAGCTTAAAGTGACATTTAAAGGCTTAACTAGGTTAAATAGGTTAACTAGGCAAGTTAGGGTAATTAGGCAAGTTACTGTATAATAATGGTTTGTTCTGTAGGCAATCGGAAAAATAGATTAAAGTAGCGAATAATTTTTACCTTAAAATGGTTTCTAAAAAAATAAAAAAATGTTTTGATTCTAGCCAAAATAAAACAAACAAGACTTTCTCCAGAAGAAAAAATATTATCTGACATACTGTGAAAATGTCCTTGCTCTGTTAATTTGGGAAATATTTAAAAATATTCAACTGTATATTTGTTTTGGTGGTTTATGAAGACTCTCCATTGGCACAATGTATTTTATAGTTTAAAAATGCTCATTATATCACCTAACCCTACCCCTAAACTCAGAAGAATCCTGTGGTAAATTTTGAATGTGGAATATTTTAAGGCAAAAATAAGTGGTTTGCCTGTCGTGTTATAGACATCTAGTAAAAATAAGATACAGTGGTCCCTCGTTATTCTCAGGAGTTACGTTCTAAAAATAACCCGCAATAGGCGGAATCTGCAAAGTAGTCCACTTTATTTTTTATAATTATTATAGATGCTTTAAGGCTGTAAAACCCCTCACTACACACTTTATACATCTTTCTGAGACAGGCATTAACACTTTTCGCTCTTGTTTAACACTCTCAAAGTTCAAACCTTCGTAGAAAAATACGTACAGTATTATAAAATGAAACCAAAGATCAAAACCATTTGATCTTCATTTATATATTCCGTAATGTCGCTCTACGGCTGGGTAACTACCTTCCTTTAGCATGTCCAGAAGTTCAACTTTTTGTGCGATGGTTAGCATCTTCCTATGCCTTTTGGGTGCTACTGCAGGTGCTTTTGACGGTGCAGAAGGTTTTTGGATATTGTGGGGACAAAACTTGCAAACATACAGTACAACACTTCATGTCACACCGCTAGCAATTAAAGATTTCTGTACATTTGGCAAGTTGAACACATTCTGTACTGTACAGGAGACACGGTATAGTGGTGATTGATTGACAAAGGTCTACAGCCAATAAGGACGCAGAACACAATGCACTAATAAGGACGCAGAACACAATGTGCTGTAGAAAAAAAAAAAAAATTACACGAAAATAATCCACAAAACTGCGAGGCCACGAAAAGTGAACCGTATTATAACGAGGGGCCAATGTTTTGGTCAATTGAAACATAGGGAGACGCATTTCTATTTATACCTCCTGTATAATGTTTGTCCACTTTTGATTTCTGAAAAAAGGGAGTAAGGGAATACATGGGATTTTTCTGATCTCTCAATGTAATGTTGCAAAATAAGCTTATATAATTTACAAATTACCACAGAAAATGGGACATCGGAAAGTAATATTGAGAGCAGCAGCTTTTGTTTTTGCTTTGATTACCTCAAAAGTACACCAAATACTGTGGTCTTGTGACCCCTAAGAGAACACTGTGCTTTTGAACGTTTTTTTCGCATTCAAACAAAACGTACAATTTCAGATGGCAAGGTTTAATCCTTTCTGGCTACCATGATTTAGTAACATATCCCGTTTAAAAAATGGGGTCAGTAGGCAAAAGTCTTTTTGGGACTCTTCTGGGGATAGTGAGAACAGCTGAAAAGATCATCAAGGTCTCTCTTCAGTCCACCATAGACATACACAACACAACACACTGCATCCTCAGAGCAACCAGTATTATGACCAAACGCGTGTGCACACACACACACACATCTTCACTCTCCTGCAATAATGGATTTGTTCCTGCACAGCCAGATTCTGCAACAGTTTCTTTCTATAACCCATTCGTATCCTCAATACAACAGGACTGGACCAACACACACAAATACAATGAAACTTTGTACAATCTTTTACAAGTTACAAATGTTGTGCTATTTATTAGTGCTACCCAACCACTGTTTACATGGGGTTTATTATTATATGGTCAATTTATATGCAGTTTCACATCTACTGCATTAGGCCAGGCTTACATTGTGACATTTAAAAGATCTTTTATGATTGTACAAACATGATCCCACTGAAATAATACCTGAATAATAGAGAGCATGTTCATTTTGCTCATGAAATTCCTATAATATTAATAATAATAATAATAATAATAATAATAATAACACTCAACACTTGTTTTTTAGCACCAGAATTTCTTTGGAGAAAAAAAAAAAAAAACTGATCACAACAGCCAACCACTGGCTGCCTGCCAATAATCAAAGACCACATATTTTATCTTAGAACTATAAAAATCTTTATGCTTTGTATTGGTAGTCTGTTTGTTTTGTTTTTTGTTGTTATTTATCTTGATATCTGCAGTACTCAGCATATATGAGTATATCCCCCCACAAATCTCTCCTTTAAATTAATATTTTCTATAGGATGTTTTACAATGCTTTTCAGTACTGAAGCCAAATGTAGCTAGTCTAACTAAATAACTTACAATAATGGTTCAAAAATTTGTATCCCAGATTTATATAATATAGAAAAATATTAAATACAATTTTCAAAAAATCAGGAGAAATAAAAAATATATACAATTTAGTTGAAATTTTGTAGTTTTTTTTTTTTTGCAATATTTTGCATGAATTTAATTGTATTAACTTTCCATTTCTAAAGATGTTCTGTGACTAAAATATCAATTTAATAAATATATATGTTTAATAAATCTGTTTTGTTCAAATGCACCAATATATATAACCTATATTCACTGAGAAATTGATAAAAATATTCATTTTCAAAATGGGGTGTACTCATTTATGCTGAGGATTGTGTATATTTTTATTATATGTTGTTCTGTATATTACCGTTTTATTATGTAACTGGTGGTGGATAACAACAATGAAAAACAACTTGAAATTACTTGGCACATGAGTGAGTTATGCTGTCTGAAGTGTTTTCGATTGCTTCTAGAAGTGTCAAAACTGACAAGCTCAAAATGTTCAGACCAGTTTACACCTCTGTGTGATTTTCTTGACAAAATTTTTTTAATATTAAATGTAAACAGGGCCTTACTCAACCTCAGGATGTTCAAAAGCTCAACAGAAGAAACAGATTAACACAATGAAAGTCAAAGCATGCAACTGAATGTTGTTTTAGAACCCATTCACTTTTACTGTATGTGTAAAAAAAATCTTCCTTTTCTTTCCACAGAAAAAGAGAAAGTCATCCAGGTTGGAGTGACATGAGTAAATAATGACAATGTTTTAATTCACAGCTTGATGCCTTTAATCTAGTTTTACTTTCCCAGTCAAGCTAAGTACTTCCACTCTATCGTTTACTGTATATCCCTGCATTTTAATAAAAGTAAACAAGTTAAAGTAAGATCTCCTTTGGACAGTTGGCAACGAGTGCAGGACATTGGCAGGTATAGCGGATATAATTGAATGGGGCTGTGCTGCAGCAGCTAATGGAAAGGAAACAGGCTGCTGAGCTCAAATGGGAATCTTTGCCACCATACGGAGGGCTCATGCTGCTATGGTGATATCCAGTAAATAGGATTGAGCCCAATGGGGTTTCGTCTACTGGATGCCATGGAGTCTCCCCAACCCCACGGCCATGTGTCACCCACTAATCTGATCACAAGAAGCATGATACCCCGAGACCTCTTCTGAGGGCATACAAGGAAAATGATAACAAGCTCCAACAAACGGATCAACCAGGCAATGCAAAAACGGAAGAACATCATTAATTCTTATTTCAATATTTTCCTTTCCTTTTTTTCCCCCTCGCAAATTAGAAATTTCTAGGAGATATATCAGCATATTCTCCAGAGTTGTGGTTTAGGGTTATATGAATATGGAAAACGTAATAGCATCATTCTTTTTTTGTTCTTTCTTTCTTTTTTTTAAATTATCAAGTTGGCATTGCGTTGACTTTGACACAAACCAGCACACATACAGTACATGACTTATAGCCCCTGGATAGTCTTCTTTTATTGTTTCTAGCAAATATTTCAGTTTTATGAACATAACCCTGAAATGATTTCAAGAATAAACTAGTTCCTGTAAGCTCTAGGTGATGTTGATTATACTTTGATGAAAACTAGGCCTTGGCCCCAGGCAAGCATTTAGTAAAAATTAGTTTATCCAGCACTGTCCATCACAAATCAAGGTCTTTCTTTTTTAACTTTACCAAGTGCATTGCAGCTTTTTTCCCATTTTTTCCCCCCTGTTGGAAAAGGTTCGTGTCTATTTTGATCCTACAGTAGGTTTTTGAGACATCATGTTCTGTTCTGTATTTAACATTAACCAAGTTTCTATCAAATCTTAGCTACTGTTCTCATTGTACAATACTGGTGTTCAATACTTTTATCTGGTCTCATAAAGAATAGATTCACAAATATGGTGGAAATATACTTAGGGTTTCTTTCTTTTCAATGTTCCTGAACATTCTTAAAGGAATCAAATTTTACAGACATATAAAGTCAAACCTGAAAGACCCGCACATAAAAGTGGCTGAGAAACACTGATGTATAACACATCCACTAAATATTTCTTGCTGTCTTTTTCACTCTATCTATCTAACGTCATGCATTTTTGCAGACAGTATTTATTTCAGATTTACTGTACCTGGGTCTTTAAATCATAACAAGTGGAAATTCCCAGTAAGGCCCAAGAAATACATATACAGTCGAAGTCAGAATTATTAGCCCCCCCTTTGATTTTTTCGTTTTTTAAATATTCCCAAATGATGTTTAACAGAGCAAGGACATTTTCACAGTATGTCTGACAATATTTTTTCTTCTGGGTAAGGTCTTATTTGTTTTATTTCGGCAAGATTAAAAGCTGTTTTTAATTTTTTGAAAAACATTTTAAGGTCAAAATTATTAGCCCCTTTAAGCTATATCTTTTTCCGATAGTCTACAGAACAAACCATCATTATACACTAACTTGCCAAATTACCCTACCCTGCCTAGTTAACCTAATTAACCTAGTTAAGCCTTTAAATGTCACTTTAAGCTGTATAGAAGTGTCTTGAAAAATATCTAGTCAAATATTATTTACTGTAATCATGGCAAAGATAAAAGAAAACAGTTATTGGAAATGAGTTATTAAAACTATTATGTTTAGAAATGTGTTGAAAAAATCTTCTCTCTGTTAAACAGAAATTGGGGAAAAAAATAAACAGGGTGGCTAATAATTCAGGAGGGCTAATAATTCTGACTTCAACTGTACATATGCTTGTTTTCTATAGATTACCATTAATATTCAAGCACTTGCAATCCAAGTGAAAGTTGCTTTTTCCCAATGTTCATGTCCTAATATATGTATATGTTCTGTTTTGCTTTTTCATTTCTCCAGCTTCTTGAACAAAATCCTTCTTTGCTGCAAGTCTGAGCTGAGCGAGTTAACAGATGTCACTGTCTTAAACAAGGTGGATGAGATTTGCACTTCCTTTCAAGCACAATCCCAGAGTCACCTCTCAGACAGCGTCTGGGCCATACCTGTCACTCAGTTGCCTTGTTTTTTTCACTAAAGTTTCCCCTCACCCTGTGGGGGACACTCAATCAACCACGCTGTCACAACCTATTGCCCCTTCATTCCAAATCATCCATCAATCTGATCAGAGACACGACCCACCGTCGAGCCAAAGACATAAGACCTGTGAAATTCATTTTCTGGTTAGTGCTGCTACAATTAGAATCACGTTACATCTACAGCGAAAACAAAGCCACACTTGATCATGGTAAGCATGCAAATAATTACCACCTACAACTAAAATGACCAAAATTCAGATAATATTGTAAAACTTGTTACAATATAATAGACTGTAAAAAAGTAATAATCTACTAATGTTGCCATAAAAAGAGATATTTCTCCCAGAGACACCATAAAAATGTTAAGAAAGCGTTACAAAATAAATTAAATATAACTTTTTTTTTTCAATCTAATTCTCATTAGATTATAAGTAGACTGTTAGGTTGGGGTTAGGGTTAGTGTAAGTTGATGTACTTGCAAAGTTTCTTATAGTCAGTTAAATGTATTAATTTAATTCAATTTAATTCACCTTTATTTCCATAGCGCTTTTATAATATAGATTGTGTCAAAGCAGCTTCACGTAGAAGATTATAGTAAATTGAAACAGTGTCAGTCCAGTTTTCAGTGTTTAAGTTCAGTTAAGTTTAGGTCAGTTCTGTGGTTTATTAATCACAAACACTGAAGAGCAAATCCATCGATGCGCAGCTCTACAGATCTCGAACCGTGCAAGCCAGTGGCGACAGCAGCACGAAAAAAAACTTCACCAATTGGTGAAAGTGAAGAATTAAAAAACCTCGAGAGAAACCAGGCTCAGTTGGGCATGACCATTTCTCCTATGGCCAAACGTCTTGTGCAGAGCTGCAGTCTAGGCGCCGGAGGCTGGAGAACGCTGGATCTCAGCGAAGACTCGTCTGTCACTGGAGCGTCACAGGAATCAGTCTCATGCTCTCCACTCTTCCATGACCACCACAGCACCTGCTCAGGAAACGGCCTGGTCCAGAATTATGGAAACCTTGGGATCATCTCGTCGCTGCTCTTGGATCGAATCAGTGGCGCTGCATGGTCTCTGAGGGCCTCGGGATGAGTATCCCCAGGTGGAAATAGAGAATAAAGAGAATAATTAGCGTAGCTGCTGTTCATAGTGTATATAGACGAGATGTGTGGAGCACATTCATCCATCATGCCGCTATGTGATGCATTGAGTGTATGCTTTACTAAAAGGATAGGTCTTTAATCTAGTTTTGAACTGCGAGAGTGTGTCTGTGCCTTGGACATTATTAGGAAAGCTATTCCAGAGTTTAGGAGCCATAAATGAGAAGGCTCGACCTCCTTTACTCGACTTTGCTATTCTAGGTACTACCAGAAGCCCTGAGTTTTGAGATCTTAAAGAGCGGGTTGGATTGTAGCGAGACAGAAGGTTTATTTAGATAAACAGGAGCTAGATTATTTAAAGCTTTATAGGTAAGGAGTAATATTTTAAAATTAATACGAAACTTAACAGGCAGCCAGTGTAAGGAGGATAAAATTGGGGTGATATGATCATATTTTCTAGACTTGGTAAGAACTCTGGCAGCTGCATTTTGCACTAGCTGGAGTTTGTTAATAGAGGATGCTGGGCAACCAGCAAACAGAGCATTACAGTAATCTATCCTAGAAGTCATAAAAGCATGGACTAGCTTTTCTGCATCTGATATGGATAGCATACTTCGTAACTTAGCAACATTTCTCAGATGAAAGAAGGCAGTTTTTGTGACATGGGGTATATGATTTTCAAAAGTTAAATTAAATTAAATTAATTAAATTAAGCAACAGTCTACTAATACTCAAATGGACCATCAAAATAAAGTGTTACCGATAATTTTCTTCTCAAAAATACATTTTAATAAATATATACTAACTCTTCATTTACCATCTTTCTCTGCACACACTAACTTTACCAAAAACACTGAAAATCTGACTCAAAACGAAAAAATGTTGTCAAAGAATAATACTTGTTTTCACTTCACAAGGTACATGCAGTCAACTAAAAAGTACTCCAGGTTTCAAAATACTGGCTATTGTTGACATTACAAAATCTGACTTTTATGTTTCAGTTTTACAGATATTTGCATGCAAAACATGCAATCCACTATTTTTAGGGGGTTTTCACCTTTAATTGTGACAGAACAGTAGAGATTATAGACAGGAAAGTATTGGGAGCAAAGAGAGGGGAAGGGTTGACAAAGGACCTCAAGCCAGGAATCGAACTCGGGTTGCAGTGAGCACAATGATGCTAAATGTGGGCACACTTAACCACTAGGCTATTGCGGCCAACACAATCCACCATTTTGACAGTACATTACTTGGTTAGGAACTGCATGTCCATATGTACAGTTTTTCTTTACTGTTTTCTACAGGAGGTACAGTAGAAACATGATATTATACAACAGAAAAAGTTTTACAGTATTGCTTACAGTGAACAAAATAGCCATGAAACACATTCTGAAAAAAAAAAAAAAAAAAAAACAAATGCAAAAAGCCCAGATAAAAAGGGGGATCTTAAAAAAAGCTCATTATTACTGTTTCTAATCTCTGCAATCTTAAGGTTTAAGCCACATGTTTTCATCAGCATCACTCCTCAAAGTCCTCCTTTTACTGTATAAGTGTAAATGTAGGACAAAAAAATAACCCCTGTCACTGAGTCTAAGCCAGACTGGAATCAGCTGTGGTTGTCCCAGTTTGCCCAACATAAATCAGCTGTGTGTCAATTATTTAATTGTTATATACTGGGATATATTTTTGATATAGATACTGATATGATTGCAGAAGCAGAAGTTTTTATACTGTATCTTAGGTTTGGAATATTGTTTTTGCTATTGTGGGATGTTGTGTGTTAACATTCTTAATACTACAAAAACAATCCATCATTTGGTTGGTAGGTATAGCTTGTCTGTTAAAAAAATATAAGCACTGTGAAAATGTGTTCACTGTCTGCATATTGGGTGAAAAGGACATGAAATATGTGAATGGTATGGCCACAAAAGAGGCTGTGCTAATTGTGATTAGATTTCTGAAAATGTGACAACTGGTTGGACAAACACTTGTTAGCGACTGAAGAAAACTGTAAGTAACGGTTGCAGTAACAGTAGACTGTTAAATAAGGGTTAGTAGAATAAGCTATTGTACCTGCAAGGTTATTCAGTTCAGTTCAATTCAATTCATTTCAATTCAAGTTTATTTGTAGAGCGCTTTTCACAATAATTATTGTTTCAAAGCAGCTTTACAAAAAGTGCACATTATTGCATTGTAATCAAAATCAGAAAAGTTAAGGGTATTAGTTATCATAGCTTTATTATTTGATAATAACTTTAACTAATTAACTAGTAACTACAGTTTTTTCTGAATGCTTAAACCCTAACCGAGATTCTTATAGCACAATTTATAAAACGATTAATTCTTATAGCAAAACCACTCACTGAGTTTGCAAAATTAAAAGCACAAACACTGCTTTGCACTAAGGTTGCAATTTTGTAAAGCACACTTTGCAAAATTGTAGGTACAATCCACTGCACAGCACTCTTTTAGCAGAACTATAAACACAACTCACTGCTTTACACTGAATTTTCAATTGATAAACACACTCATAGCAAAGCTATACACATGTATGGCTATTATTTACACTATTTTGCCAACTGTCTGGCACACTGTCACATGTGAAAACTGATTTAGATAATTAGTTCACTTTGCAATCAGATACTTTCCCCGGTGCCTTGGACTAGAGGACATTGCATGTGATGTAGATGAAATTTTGTGGCCGGACCCAGAGAGACGACACGATGTAGTCAGATTTTTTTTTTTCTCAGTGAAATGACTATTTTGTGTTTTGATTTGGAAAAACTCTTGTGTTTGTTTTGATGTGTGTAATAAAAAAAAACAGTACTTGAAGTTTGCATCCCTGTATGTTTACAGAGCTATGAGAAAGGTATGACCCCAAACTGACATAGCCTAGCTTGTGCTCCGAGAAGGCAAAAGCCAGACGTTTTTCTTTATTTTCTTTATAATTTTTTATATTTGCCTTTCAAAAACACAACAATTTAGGCCAATTCAAATTAGACTCAATTCAAACATAATCTTGCACACACTGACTGAGACATGTCATACAGTGAATCAAATATAAAGCCATAAAATTACACACACAAAAACAAAACAAACAAACATACAAATAAACCAACAAACAACAAAAATATATATAAAATAACTTGACAAAAAAAGAACAACATACTGTGCAGACATCAAATAGAAACTCTGTAAGGGGTTAAATAAAAGCCTATTCTTGAAACAAATCATATAACTATTTAGTCTTCTCACTCTTCATTATTTTTTAAAGCTTCTACATTGGCGGCAAACTCCTTTTTAAAGATCAGTTGAGAAGCTGTTTTTAAAGCAAAAGCCAGATGTAGTTTTTATTTATTCCATCAGTGTGTAGTTGGAGCATTGTGTGCTTATTATTGTGATGGCTTGTGTTAAATGTTTGATACAAAAATACAATTTTTACGAAGGTTTGACGAGTTAAGCAAGGTTTATTAGCTATTGCAAGAGAACTAAACTGTTTTGCAGATTTGGTGAAGGGTTTGCTTATTAGTGTGTAGAGTTTTGCAAAAATAGCCAATAGTTACAAAAAATGTGCTTAAGCATTCAGAAAAAACTGTAATAGCTTTTACAGTTTTTCCCAATTGTTTACACACATTTTCTGAAAGCATGTCTCATATTATCAGAACTCTACACACAAATCACAAAACACACACACATTGGGCAAAACCCTTAAATTCTCCTGCAAAATGAAACTTTACATTCAAAACAATGTGATTTCTTCACAAAATGGTGTTTTGTTTTCAAATGACACACACAAACCATCACATGAATAGACATTTATAAGAACCATTTGAACACTGATATGCTTAATGTAAAACACTATGACCACTTCTTCTCCATTTATCATAATGACTTACTGTGATCCTTTTATTGTTCAGTGTTACAATTACAGCAGACAGTACATAAGCCTACAGAAGTGCATTGTAAAATATTTCAGAATATTGTTTTTATACAAAACACACAATTACACGGTACCAAATATATTTTACTGTATTTTTCCCACAAAAACAGTGTACACCGTGTTCATCCCAACCAACACAAAGTTGCACATAATGTGGTCTACATATGCCATCAACAGAAGTATTTACAGAATACAGTTACAGTAAAAAATAAATAAATACATTTTAAAAAAGTGTGGATTTCGGTCATACACTTTCCATCCCCAGGCAGAAAAAAATTCTCAATAGGATTGAGAAATGGAGAATATGAGATGAGCTCTGATTTCTAAATTGCCAATATGTGTGGCAGGTGTTTACCTATGTGATGTGTTAGTATGCAAAGTAGGACAACTGACTTTACAATTTTGAATGACAGTGTGTTCCTCGTGAAAACAAGAGATTTTCTGCATGAAAGTTGTGCCAAATGCAGAGAATTGTGTTTAGTGTTTTGAAAAAAGTGTGTTTTAAACCTGCAATTTGAGTGTAAAGCAGGAATTGTGCTTGTAGTTTAGCAGAATTGGTTCAGGGGGTTGGTGCATCAGTTACATGTTCTAGTCATTGTGTCTGAAGTACAAGTAATTGTGTGTAAACAATTGGGAAAAACTGTAACAGTTAAAGTGAGTGCATAAACAGTTAACCTGCAGTTATATAGTATATAGTTGATGTCTATGTGTACATGTTCAATAAAGTGTATTCAATTTGTTGTCCTCAAAGTCTTCCATGGTTGACAGTAGTTAGATTAAAATCTGTTGGGGAGCATCAAAATAAAATATTAGCGGATATTAAGCAGACAACTAATACAAATAATACTAGCAAACATGTTAGTTGCAATATTAGAACCAACTGTATGGCAACCATAATACATGGGTGTTATCAAATAAAGCCAGTTAATATAGCTTATTACCTTTTCAGGTTACTTTTACGTAGCGATTTCAACACAAAATCAAAATTATTCTCTTTTTTTTTTCAGTCCCATAACAACCAGTGAGATGCAACAGGCCAAGGTTTCAGCATTCAGAAATCCCTGTTTCAGACTGAAGGGGAGCGAGCCATCCAGGGCCAGCTGGCGTGCTCTAACGCTCATTTGCAATGCCAAGAAGTGGCATGGGGCATTTCCTTAGTGACAAGACTGGACCACCGTGGCTAATCACTAGACAGCTTGGATAAAAATTGGAGCGCTATTTGCAGGAAAGGAAAAACCCAGCACCCCAGACTGAAGAGCCACATGTCATCCTCGCTTGTGCTTCTTCCTAATTTTATTTAAAAAGTCAAATATGTAGTCAGATGTGGTTTATGTGTAAAATAAGTGACATGGACACACAATTTTCTTATTATTCACATTTATGCAGAAGCAAAAACTCTCTGTCATCATTTACTCAACCTCATATCATTCCAAATGTACATGTCTTCTTTCTTCCATGAAGCATATGTGAGTATGTTTTTTACACCATTGACTTTAATTGTAAATAAATATATACAGTTGAAGTATTAGCCCTCCTGAATTATCACCCCCCCCCCCCCATATATATATATATATATATATATATATATATATATATATATATATATATATATATATATATATATATATATATATATATATATATATATATATATATATATGTTTCCCCAATTTCTGTTTAATGGAAGAAAAAAAAAAGGTTTTATCAATACATTTCTAGGCATAATAGTTTTAATAACTAATTTGTAATAACTGATTTCTTTTATATTTACCATGATGACAGCACATAATATTTGACTAGATATTTAACCTAATCAAGTTAGAGTAATTAAGCAAATCATTGTATAATGATGGTTTGTTCTGTAGACCTTCGAAAAACAATTATAGCTTAAGGAGGCTTATAATATTGACCTTAAAATAAAATAATAATGATAATAATAAAAACTGTGTTTATTCTAGCCGAAATAAAACAGATAAGACATTCTCCAGAAGAAAAAAAAATATAGGGAATACTGTGGAAAATGTCTTGCTCTGTTAAACATCACTTGGGAAATATTTGAAAAAGAAAATAAATAAATAAATAAATAAATAAAAAAAAATCACATGAGGGCGAATCATTTTGATTTCAACTATATATCATCTCTCGTGTTTTATAGAAGTAAAGATGTTTTATAGCTTTGAATAATATAAGAGAGAGTACATGATATCAGAATAATAAACTGTTCTTTCAAGAGTATGCTTGGTGTACCAATTATGCTTTTTAGCATGTCCTCTCTTAACCTCTCTTGCCCTTCGCACACAGCACACAACATTTGCATGGCTTTTATGCTCTAACTCATCAAGACAGAACAAACAAAGAGGAAGGACAAAGAAAAAAAAAGCCTCCGGCTGATCCTGGTCACTCTCGTTCAGATTAATTCAGGTGGCTTTTTCCTTTCATCTCAGTATTGTTCATTATAGGAGCACAGAGCTGCTATGCAAACTATACTAGTGTTAATCTGCTGTTCATAATGCCTCTCATCCTATTGTTATTTCAACAGGCGGATGATCATAAGGTGGAAACTCATTATAGGCTCGGTTAGCTGATTGCTCACTGTTGTAAGGAAAGTAATCTATTGTTAGTAACATACTTCGAAGTACATACATGTAAAACTATCAAAACATCTCTTTCTTTTCTCACTCAGAATAATCACCTTCAGAAGTCTACATGAGAGAACGTGCAAAAAATGGATAAACACACAACTACTGTTGGCTGTAGCAATCTATAAGTTATCTATTACAAACAAACCTACATTATGTTAAATCACACTTGAAAATAAATAACACATCCTAAAACATGCTAGAAATAAGCTAAAATGTGTTAATGCAAGTGCAAAATACACTCACAGCGTGCTCATTTGTACTATCAAAATTTAGAAGCATGCATTCAACATGCATATTCATTTTCAACTTATTTCAATTTTCAACACATGCTAGAAAGATGTTCAGTCATATAGTGACATGCTTCTATTATGTTTTGTGCAATGAAACATGCTATATAATATGCTGCATTATAGGCTCGGTTAGCTGATTGCTCACTGTTGTAAGGAAAGTAATCTATTGTTAGTAACATACTTCGAAGTACATACATGTAAAACTATCAAAACATATCTTTCTTTTCTCACTCAGAATAATCACCTTCAGAAATCTACATGAGAGAACGTGTAAAAAATGGATAAACACACAACTACTGGGCTCAAAATATAAACTGAATTTTTAACCCAACCATTGGCTTTGCCCCAAATTAGTTTGAAACCACCCAGCGTGTGTAAAAGATTATAAACCTACAAGCTGTTTGGCATATTTACAAACAAACTATGTTATCATCCTTTAAAATGCAACTTATAAAAGTGATCAAACATTGAATAAAGCAGCAATTTGTACAGCAGTACCACAATACAGTGTGTTCTAAACCTAAACTCAAAATACTTTTCAAGAGTTCACACTTAGCTGATGATTGATTATAAAGAGTGTTTGGCATGCTGTCCCGGGAGAGAGCCCTGAGCTCATAAGAACCTCGAGCCCGGGATCCCTCCCATTTGCAGGGCGAGAGGGGAGTTTAAGCTTAGATAGGTCTCGAGAACTACCCTGCTAATTATGGCTAATGACAAATTAGAGATTGCTATGAAGAGATATACTGCTGATTAAGAGCTCATCTATGGTGTTAATTTAGTTTGGTCAATTCACCTATGTCGCAAGTTTTTGGACTGTGGGAGGAAAACGGAGAACCCGGGAGAAACCCACGAGAGCACGGGGAGAACATGTAAACTCTGCACAGAAATGTCGACTGGCCTGTTATGCTGTGTTCACACCAGACGCGGAACGCGCGGCTAAATCGCGCTATTCGCGCGTAAATAGACGCGTGAACATTTGAGTTTACTGGCTTCATTCGCGCGTCAGACTCCGCTTCATTTGCGCGTCAAACTCCGCTTCATTCGCATGTCAAATTCACTTCAGAACAGACGCGGATTCGCGTCATGGGCCGGGTTTCTGTCTGCCCGGTGACTGTAGCTTCGTTGCTAAATGGCTAACATTGATTTTATTGATAAAATAACTGTGTGTATGTGCTTTATGAAGGCTGTAAAACAGCGTCGATACGTTTGGAGCAGTGTCTGAGTCCACTAGATACTTTCTGAGGTGCACCCAGCTCTGTGAGCTCATAAACTGCTCCAGAAACTGTTGTCGGTGTCGGCTGGAGGATTTCCCCCGGACACCAACAACAGATGCTACGTCACAATCACGCCCCCACAAGAGCAAGCTCCTGATTGGTTAACGCGGTGCGAATGTCCGCAAAAGTTTCGATTTTTGAACTCGAGCAATTCGCACGATTTGCGTGTTAAGCGCGTCAAACGCGCAAAACGCTCAATTCGCGCGGCGCCATTCGCGCAATTCACGTAATTCGCACCGCACCGCACCATTCGCGTGTATTGCAGTGCAGGATGCCTATTCGCACGTTTGCATTGACAACATGTAAATCACTCGCGCTTGACGCTTCTTCCACGTCTGGTGTGAACGCAGCATTAGAGACTTGGACCAGTGACATTCTTGCTGTGAGGCAACAGTGGTAACCACTGGGCCACCGTGCCGGCCTATCAAGCAAAAGAAAGGAGTAGGGGTGGAAGGGGGGATTCTTCAAGACGAAGATAACCGAGGTAAGAAGATCAGGTTATTTATAGAGGGTTAGGAATCAGCCGTGGTCAATCATAAGCACGTGATCCTTTCGAAATTAGTTTATAAATAAACTTCACATTTTGAAATTACCCTTCAGACACTATGGTTACTATAATTAAATTGGCAACTACATGTTAACTAACTTTCATAAAAAAATTAGTAGAGTAATTATATTGTTTGGATGGTGTTATTGTTAGTAGAATAAGCTGTCATGCACATCAGAAAGCTTGCTGGATGACCATCTAAATTTAGCAGGTATCAAGTAATAAATTACATTTCTATTTGACATGTTGTTGCAAAGTTACTAGTCAATACATTGTCTAAAAGTCATCATCAAAATAAATGTTATCTGAAATGCCATCAAAGCATTCAGATTAATATATTATTCCTTCTAAATTCAAATTATCTGACAATGTCTGGTGTTTTTTTAACTGTTAATACTTTTTTTTAAAACCAGGAGATCAAATGATGATCTGCTGTAGCAATCTATAAGTTATCTATTACAAACAAACCTACATTATGTTAAATCACACTTGAATATAAATAACACATCCTAAAACATGCTAGAAATAAGCTAAAATGTGTTAATGCAAGTGCAAAATACACTCACAGCGTGCTCATTTGTACTATCAAAATCTAGAAGCATACATTCAACATGCGTACTTATTTTCAACTTACTTCAATTTTCAACACATGCTAGAAAGATGTTCAGTCATATAATGACTTCTATTATGATTTGTGCAATGAAACATGCTATATAATATGCTGCAAGGTATGATGTCATGAATTCAGTACAGTGCTATTCTTGTTTTGTAAAGAACTTTAACATGATACATATTTTATAATGATACCTGCTGTTAGCTTTAGGGCATCATTTTATGAGTGACAACACATGTTTGTTAAATGATAACCCTTGCAGGTGCAATGGAAGGATGTTTTGATTTGTGACAAATATGAAGGTAGTTTTATGCATGAAGGTGAAAGCATGTGTGCCAAATTAAAAGTTTGTAAGAAATGTTTGTATGTATGTATGTATGTATGTATGTATGTATGTATGTATGTATGTATGTATGTATGTGTGTATGCATGTATGCATGTATGTATGCATGTATGTATGTATGTATGTATGTATGTATGTATGTATGTATGTATGTATGTATGTATGTATGTATGTATGTATGTATGCACTTTATGTCAATAAATGTGTGTGTACCTTGCATTTCATACAATGTATTGCTTACCAAATATAAGAACATTTGCCGGCAGCTAGCTTTCTGCAACTCTCAAATGGTTGCCCACTGAAGCTAAGCAGGGCTGTGCTTAGTCAGTACCTGGATGGGAGACCACATGGGGAAGCTACTGTAGGTTGCTGCCAGAAGTGGTGTTAGTGAGGCACTCAACCTGCGGTCTGTGTGGGTCCTAACGCCCCAGTATATTGATGGGTACTCTACAGTATACTGCTCAGTGAGCGTTGTCTTTTGGATGAGATGTTAAACCAAGTGGTCGTTAAAAATCCCACTGTACTGTACTTCGAAAAAGAGTACAGGTTTAACCCCGGCATCCTGGCCAAATTTACCCACTGGCCTCTGTCCATCCCTAACCAACCCCATATCATTATTGACTTCATCACTCTGTCTCCTCTCCACCAATCAGCTGGTGTGTGGTGTGCGATCTGGTGCAATATGGCTGACGTCGCATACTCCAGGTAAATGCTGCACACTGGTGGTGGATGAGGAGATTCCTCCCAATGTGTAAAGCTCTTTGAGTGTCCAGAAAAGCGCTATATAGATGTAAGGAATTATTAATTATTATTATTATTATTATTATTATAAGTAAATATTGACCTGGGCCATGCAGTGGCGCAGTAGGTAGTGCTGTCGCCTTACAGCAAGAACGTCGCTGGGTCGCAGGTTCGAACCTCGGCTGGGCTGGGTCAGTTGGCGTTTCTGTGTGGAGTTTGCATGTTCTCCCTGCATTCGCGTGGGTTTCCTCCGGGTGCTCCGGTTTCCCCCACAGTCCAAAGACATGCGGTACAGGTGAATTGGGTAGGCTAAATTGTCCGTAGTGTATGTGCGTGAATGAGTGTGTGGATGTTCCCAGAGATGGGTTGCGGCTGGAAGAGCATCCGCTGCGTAAAATCGTGCTGGATAAGTTGGCGGTTCATTCCGCTGTGGCGACCCTGGATTAATAAAGGGACTAAGCTGACAAGAAAATGAATGAATATTGACCTTGTGGGAACATTATTTTAGTCTCCATGAGGTAAAAATCTTATAAAACATACAGGATTAACAATTTTGAAAATGAGAACAAATACAGAATGTTTCCAACAGTAAAGGTTGAGTTTAGATAGCAGCAGAGCTGGGATAGCATGATAGAATACACAGTTTGTACCTATATAAATAATCACATCTATGGTAAGTCCACATAAAGATAGCTGTACAAGTGTGAGTGTGTGCAAGTGCATGTGTTTATTTGTTTGCTTGTTTGTTTGTTTGTTTGTTTTTTTGTTTGTTTGTCTATCAATCCATTATTTTCTTATCAAAATTTAAACTTATGACTCAATCCAAACTAGAAAGCTCAGAGATATCAAGCATTTTAAATGTAAATGCATTCCTATAATAAATTTGGACCAGGTTTTTTTTTAATCTTAGAAGCTTTGCCTCTGTTTTTGTCAGTGTTGTTTTATGCCCCCTCAGCATATTGCAACATTTGTCAACACCTGCGTCATGTTCTCAGTTTCCACAGCAGAGTGAAACTATCCAATAAACATACAGCGAGTGTCTGAGAGGAAAGCTTATAAGGGTGAACCTGAACCAGATGGTGAAAAAAAAGCCTCACAGCAGCACGGCAAGATGGCTCAAATCATATTTGAAATTCACCACAGTGATTTAGATTTGTAACCGTGGATCAAAGTAAAAGACTATGTAATTGTGTGCAAGCTCATGCATGTGTGTGGGGACATAGCCATGTGAAGAGATGTCCATTTTGAGAAATGTTGGTTATTTGAGATTATTATTTAAGACATCAACAGTCAAGTTCCTTCACAATTTTTGTACATTAAACTATTACTTGAGCTCAGTAAAGGCCAGGAACACAATATTCTTCAAATCCAGGATATGTTTTATTCAATTTTATGTCCATAAATATGTTAAAAAATATGTCGAAATGCAACATATTTATCTTAACATTGTCAAACATCTTAAATTGGTTTAAAAAAACAATACATCATAAATATATGTAATGGTATATACAAAGATTGATTAATAATAATAATAATAATAATAATCTGAGCAACCGGTGCTGGAGCTCTTGAAAGCAGCAAGTCTGTCGGGTGCAGCATAAGCATAACCTTTTGTCTAGTCTATTTGAAAGAGATCTGATCACACCAGATACGTTTCCAGGCACAGCTTCGCGCAAGGAAACGGGAGCGCGCACACGTTTTAAACAGTCGCGCGCATCACATCAGCTTTTGCCGCGAGTGATCATCCTCTCATTCGGTATTCACCTGCTCGTGCTAACACAGTTATTTTTGTTAGTCGTGCTGCTTCTCGATTCTAAGATCGCATTTGCCATCCTTATTTTTGAACCCTGCTTTTAAGAAAACTACATCGAAATCCATGACGTTAGCTTGACTCTGAAGCTTTGATTCCCTGACTGACAGACAGCAGCTGATCAGTGATGTGACTGACAGCTCGCTACAGTATAAACAATTAAATAGTAAACGTTTTTTAGTTAGCCTATTGAATCCTCTTTTTAAAAATATATATATGTTTTTTTGTTTTGATATTATCGTTAAATCAATGAGCAAACTCGGAGCACTTCACCAGCGGTGACTCTCTTCCCAGGGGATGCTGAGCTCGCGCAGCATCCTGAATGTTCTATAACCATTATATCGCACTTTGTAAAGAAACTGGTCTGGCGGATATCGTGTTTTGTGAAAAAATACATTTTGCAGTAGCCCTAAAATGTACATTCTTTAATGTTATTAATGGCAGCAATTCACACATAGTTTAAGGTACATCTGAACAGTGATTTCCAATAATAAAATCCAAATGTCCAGTTTGTCTCCATGGAATACAAAGCACTTGAGAGGCTCTTTTTAAAAGCCTTTTTGCAGCCTCTGCTGAGACGTTTTTATATATATATATATATATATATATATATATATATATATATATATATATATATATATATATATATATATATATATATATACCCCTAATATAGAGATAGTCTTAAAATTCAAATATTTTGCTAATATATGAATGGAAAATAGATTTTTATTAAAAAAAAATCACAAAATGCAAAACAATTTAGGTGTTTTATTTTTAATCAACTTGTAGTGAATTTACTTCCATTTGAACATGCATATAATTTTATGTATGCAATAGGTTTGGGACTCTGCTGAAATCTGTTCTGTTCTGTTTGAAATGAAAGCGTCTGTGCCACAAAAGAGAAAAAAAATCAGAATTTGGTCACTTGAACTATGAAAAGAAAAAGTCCACTTTTCCGTACAGCATAAACGTGTTTGGCAATGATGAAGGCGTTTTTTTTTTGAGTCTCCAGCAGTTCAGTATATGTGTGCGCTTAGAGATGTGTGTAGAGATTAGTGTCAAACAGCTGTGTTGACTGTCCTGTCACAAAATGTGGCTAAAAGTCATAGACGATGGTAATAGTTTGATTGCGGTGTTTACGTATCTGTACTGCACTTCAATAATGCGACTTTTAGCACATCTAAAGTGACATTTCATTGCGTGGTAATGTCCATGGTTAATTTTGTGGCTGCAGTTCTAGTTGCAGCCTCTGCTTAGACATGAATAACGCAGCAGCCTTTGCATTCCGGTGAGAAAAAAAAGCGGTTACGTCACACCAAGTGACATGTACAACACAGAGGCCAACCTTACCAGGTGTGTGTGCAAAGCACTTGATTTGCAGTTGAAATGCAATCCAGCTTCCAATCTTCAATGCTAACTTCACCCTCATGCTCCATCATGCTAACATCTCAACTCACGAGAAAACTTTTCACCTCGACTTGAAATCTTGTTGCAATTTAATCTTGTGACACCCCTAATGAATATATATATCTATATATATATATATATATATATATATATATATATATATATATATATATATATATATATATATATATATATATATATATATATATATATATATATATATATAATAAATAAAATTAAAGCCACTGACAAAGAATTTATATGGGTTACATAAAAAAAAAATAAAAAATTAGTAATGTTCAACTTAATTTGTTGGTTTAAATTCAGCCCAAATAAATTATTTACAACCACTTAACTTAAAAAAAAAAAAAAAAAACAAGTAAATCCAAGGAATCATCTTTGAATCATTTTTTTTTCAGTGTTGGAACATTCTCAATTTACATTATGAAAGATGGAAACTAGTCAGTTTAAGCAAACATTATTGTTATTAGCTTCTTTTCATTTTGTCAATGGAAACACTTAATGCTTCTCTGTGGAAGGTCTAAGGTCAGGATTGTCCACAGATGTCCATACGCCTCAGTTTTTTTCTTGTCTGTAAGGTGTCTTTAGTCTAATGGATCTTTTAAAAAGAGCCTCTCAAGTGCTTTGTATTCCATGGAGACAAACTGGTCAGCTCCACCATTGAAAAGGGTCAAGGGCACAATGTAGCAAATAGCAGACAAAATCTAAAGCACTTTTCATTGGCTTTACAAAAAGTACTTATTGTGTATTGCTGGCAATTGATTGTGACTGAAGTGGCCACATATGTGACACAAATGCTTCGGCCGACCCAGCTAATTTTTTTCTCCCCCACATTCACTAAAGGAACCAAAACAAAATAATTGGATCATTTAATTACTTTCAGGGACACTCAAATGAGTTCAATCTATCAAAGTCCCAAGACCTAGTTTGAGGTCTCTGTGTGTAATTCGGTCTGGATAAAACACCAGGTGACTTGGAATACACACGGCTAAGCTAAATTAACAATTGATCTTCACCCCTATCAGAACAAACAACCATTTTGGATCATCAGTGAATATGTGCAACTAACAAAGCACTCAATTTATTGAAGCTTGATAGAAAAAAAATGTCAGGAGAATTTTGGAGTTTAAAGAAAAATGACCTTTGTTGCTTAAATAAGTCAACAATTTGTTCCAATAAAAAGAAAAGGTTGAGGGTTGAGGAATATATCCAATGAAGCATCATCACTGTTCAAATAATCTTAAAAATACGTACACCAAATAAACAGTATAGTTTTCCTTCTGATGTACAACGGCACAACAAAGTACAAAAGAGAGAGATCGACTTATGCCGAGTTCACACTGCATGATTTTCAAAGTAGTCAAGTCACAGATGTTTTCACACTACATGACTATCTGGGGTAGCGTTTAGTCGCTGTTTTGTTTACACTGCAAGATGGACCGGCGACAAGGGGTTTCACACTGCATGACTTTAAAACAGGAAGAATCGCTGACAACCTCGCCCAAACTACGCCTTATAACCAAACACACGCAATAAGTGACATGGAACCAACCAGTGGCGGCTGGTCAATAGAGGGCGCTGGGGCGCCGCCCCCCCTTCAAGTTAGACCCCTTTAATATGTTAATGTTTATTATCACAAATATTAACAAAATAAATTGATTTAATTATAACATTCTAACATTTATTATAGTCATACTAACATTTATTGAAAAAAAAAGTATGAACAATATTTTTTCATATGTGTGCGGGGCGCCGGACTAATGGGTGTCTATGTAGGTACACAAACTTTTGCAATGCACGTGATATGACGATAAGCTCTAATTGGCCTGATTTAAATTGTCCCTGGGGCGCAGCGCTCTGCGCCCCGAACCCTCCCATTTTTGTTGTTAGAACAAATCATATTTGTTTTTATATGATTGGCCTTATGTGATTGGACCATTCTCACCAAAGAGCTTAGAATGCAATTTCTCGAGATGAAGGAAAATTCCGTTGTATCTTTGCAAAGATATCCGTTCACAAGGCATTTGGATGAAGAAAAAAAAGAATTAAGAAGCTTGGACCAGATCAACCGTCTTTGCAAATTCACCAGTAGTCAAGTGATGGCGAGCGCGCGAATATTCAGGGCTTTTCCAGCACTTGTCATGACAAACGGAGTTGGCCGGCAGGTTCATGTAAGTCATACCTTTTACTATTACTGTGTTTGCTGTTTCAAACAGCATGACGCAAGAGAGGCTGAATGCATTGGCTATGCTGTCAATAGAGAAGACACTGGATGACTGACTTTAACGGTTATTGAGAAATTTGCAAGCCAGAAGAAAAAAAGGAGAGCAAAATGTATTTTCAAGTAGTGCTACTGGCCAGTGATTAGGCAACATTTGTTTGTGTGTGTGTGTATGTGTGTGTTTACTGATTATCTGGATTACTTCATTACTGATAATAAACCCAAATTGAACTAAAATGAACTGATTTGTGATGCATTTATTGTATGCTTTAGTCATATTTTTGTTTTTTGATACATCACCTGAAAAATGACTTTTACACTCTTACTTTACCAACAGTTAGATTTTTTTCTGGTGTTTGCCCCCATCCCCCCCCCAAATTCTTTAACACCAGCCACCACTGGAACCAACGCAAGGTCAAGTAGTATATCTTTTGATATTAACTACATAATGAGAAAGAGGCTTTTAGTGGGGTAGAAAATTTACTTATTTTGCTCACCTGGCTTGGAAGGGAATTAGCAATTTTTTCTTCAACTTTTTTCTTTTTTTTTGGTATTGCTCAGATGACGCCTCAAACAGATAGGGTACTCCTGCCAAATTTTCACTAGTTTTTCCTTAATTTCTTGGGTTTAAATAAACTGAAAATGAGCGCTTTTAACTTCTCCCCCAACCTCCCGCTGGCCTGCAGATACCCATACTAGTGGATGCTGCTCTCTCATTGGCTGTAGGTATCAGCAATGTTATTTTCAATCAGAACACATTTCACAAGGCATGATTTTGAATCGCCAACAGGTCCGGATATGTAGCATGCCAAATACCTCAAGGGCGTCAGCAACTCATGGCCGATTCTCTCAGATAGCGTCTTTGATATAGTTTACACTGTGTGATTGTTACTCGTGTGAACAAGCACCAACTTGCCTGTGATTTCAGGCATTTGTTGGTGTCTTTTCAAAACCTGTCGGCTAGTCAAAATCGGGGCTAAAATCATGCAGTCTGAATGTAATTTTTTCTGAACGTCAACTGTCACCATGTTTTAAATGATAAATATTTGAAAATAGGCACTATCCTTATAAATAAACTACATAGTTGTAATCTAAACATCTACATTCTTGACTAAAAAAAGCCTCAAAAGTACATTATGTTGTCCAACAGCAGCAATATTTGTCAAACTGTAAAGTGTCCTCTGCTTGTTGCTGTATGTGGGTGAAATAATACACAAGGGTGAAGAGTTAAGACTACTGTTATTTGCAGAATATCGCACAGCTATCAGCCAATCAGATTCAATAACCAGAATATATATACAGTATACTGTATATATATATATATATATATATATATATATATATATATATATATATATATATATATATATATATATATATATATATATATATATATATATATATATATATCACAAAATCAGTCATGGGTGTCGATTTTACATGATCTGAAAATAAGAATACATGTAAATAAGCCTTCTATTTATTTATGATTTGTTAATATGTGGCACTATTTGGCTGAGATACAACTATTTGAATATATGGAATCTATGGAAATAAATAAACAAATAAATAATGTTGTCCAAATGAAGTTCTTAGCAATGCATACTCCTAATCAAAAAATTATTTTTGATATATTTGATATAACCCTAAACCTAACCCATCTTTACTTGGAAAAACTATTGATTTTGACCCATATAATGCATTTTTAGCTATTGACAAAACATAATAATGCAACATAAGAAAGTAAATGAAAATAGAATAAAGTAAAATTGTAGCAAATGAAATAATGAATAATTCAATAAATACAAAAGTGTGTATGTAATGTTTTCAACATTACAAACAATTAATTGTAACAATAATATGAATATTTAAAGGTCTAGCAATACTGCCATTAATTTATAGAGAAATTCCTTCGTTCATTCATTTTCTTTTCGGCTTAGTCTCTTTATTAATTTGGGGTTGCCACAGCGGAATGAATTGCCAACTTATCCAGCATATGTTTTACGCAGCGGATGCCCTTCCAGCTGCAACCCATCACTGGGAAACACCCAAACCACTCATTCACACACATACACTACGGTCAAATTTAGCATACTTAATTCACCTATGCCACATGTCTTTGGACCAGTGGGGGAAACCAGAGCACCCGGAAAAAACCCACATGAACATGCAAACTCCACACAGAAATGCCAACTGACCCAGCTGAGGCTCGAACCAGTGACCTTCTTGCTGTGAGGCGATCATGCTACCCACTGTGCCACTGTGTCACCTATAGAGAAATTGTCATATTATTATGCATCAGAGAACGTTGCCCTTCCTTTGCATACTGACATATTACAATTGATTTTTTTGGCTAAGTATAGCATGTCATCCTGTTTGTTCATGCACACATCTGTATTCTGATGTCAGTGATGCATTACAACAGATGTAGACAATTTAAAATTGCGGAGTTGCTTGATTAGAAATCCTGTTAATTTTCATCACTGTGGTCGGCTTGAAGGCAGAATACAGGATTAAAGAATTAATGCAAGGATTTATATAAGAAACACAGAATTCACAAACAAGGAAAATTTGAATAATATGCAGGATGTTTATTTGATAAAGCAATGCAATTACTCTGCAAATGTGTTATATATGTGACCATAAATAACTTTGCAAGTACATGGCAATTCATTCCCCTAACCCTAACCCTGATCCTAACCTAACAGCTTGCTTATACTCTGAATAACCTACATAGCAAACGATTCAGTCTCAGTGTGAACATTGCCAGACAAGTACCTATAAATGATTTCCACATGTGCTGATATTATTCTACAATAGTAGATCTGAAACATCTGACTTTGTTTGCAATCCAAATGTGCTGATGTAACTTCCTGTCAACACACAAGTCCATGAATGAATCATGGCCTTGTTCGGTTGAAAGTCTGCAGACAGCATCCGTACACAATGATGATTCCTACCATCTGGGTCGGAGGGACAGCATGTCTGATTGGTCTGAATAGGAAAGCTGGACATTGCCTCGAGGACTTGACAAAAGAAGCTCATCTGATTCTCGGAGATCAGCTTCAGTGAGAACACTCACGCTGCACTCTTTAGTGAAGCTCCATACTCTATAGTCCTGCCTCTGTCTGGACTTATTCAAAGTCTGAATATCTTAATTTTTCTCTCTTTTTTCTGATATGCTTTAATAAATGGACAGATTTTCTATAACAATCTAATCTGTCTTCTTATGAGGTGTTTTATCTCCGTCTTGAGATTGACATCATATGGATCTTGTTAGCTGAGGCCGGACAGAAGGCTACTTACTATTTGAGGAAATTGAATTGGAGGATGGGTCACCGCAGATACCATTGAGAAAATTAAATTGAGTTGCAAGCGGTTGTAAAAAGGAATATTTCTAGCATGCCAAAAGCTCTATGGCTTTATTTGGTATTGAATTATTTCCTGATGGTATTCTACTGTTGATTTCGCCACCTCTGTCATGGTCAATGGATCTTTTTTTCTGCTTTTAATGGAGACAGATTAAACTTTGTCCTGGAGAAAATTATATTGTCAATGTGGATTCTCCATCAAATGTCCCATTTAGCTCTCTATTAGGTTTAATCTGTGTCTGGGAAAGCAGCCCTTCTCGTACAGACGTACGATAAACACACCTTGTCTGTTTTCCTGTTTTGTGTCCAGGCCTCATGTAGCAAGTTTAATATCCTGCTCATATTTATCACTGTCATAATGCAATTATTCACAACGAAACATAGTCAAAGCCGGCTGTCTCTCAAGAAGATGAAATATAAAACATGCGCTGGGTCTGCCTTTTCTGAGAGGATCTGGGGCTTAAAATTCCCATGAAGTGGTATGAATTTTGCATTTTTGTTCAGTGTGTGATATAATTTCAACTGAAACATGAGCACAGGGAGGGATTTAGAGTAGCTCCTCTTTATAAAAACAGCCAATGATGTTTTGTTTTATCACAGCTTTCCAGTGAAAGTGTTTGAGCTTAACACTACAACTGCCGGAGGTCGATGTATACCTAAAATTGCCAGTGTTTTTTTAGTGGGTAAATCTGGGGTTTTTTTTAGTGGGTAAATCTGACCCACGCTGATCCAAACAATTTTTAATATCTGAGAATTGTAAACAAGCTAATTTTAGTAAAAGTCAATGACTGGGAGGCGTGGATGTTTTATTGAAGGTCTGTTATGTACATTTGAATAACAGTGATGGGTAAAATTGACCCCATGGCGGTTTTAGTGTTAAAGAGGGATGAAACCCCCTGTCTCAGCAGGGTGTTTTCACACCTCTAGTTTGACAAAAAGTAAGGAAAGTGGGCCCCGCTTTGTTTAGGTTGGAGTGTCCAGCAGTGAAAGATGGAAGGGTTTGCATGAAAAGGGGAGTTTCAGTATGTGCAGCAAACCAAATACATATGCAGGGGAAATGGTCAGCGATTCGTAGAGCAGCGTTTACAGCGGATCTGAGAGAAGTGTGAAAGTGGAGGATTTCTTAATTCTCTCTGTTGTAATCTTAGCATGCTACATCTGTTGTGAAAACATCGGTCTGGCACCTCACACCTCACTTTGGGTTCAGAGGATGGATATAACTGTTGTACAACATTTTAAACAACACTGAACAAAGCATTTTAGTCCAAAATATTGTAGTAATATTACTGTTATTAATTCAGCCATTTCACTAAGTAATGTCTTCAAAAACTAAAAAGCGCTGTTGATGATACAATATAATTTTGCTATTTGAATTTTGTAGTGATATTACTGTAAACTTAGTAACTAAATCATTTTATACAACAGTTCTGTCTGGTTCTTGAATCTGATTGGCTGATAGTCGTGCGATATTCTGCAAATAACAGTTCTGGTACTGCCTCTTTACCCTTCATCCTTGTGTAATACTCCGCCCACAAACAGCGACAAGCAGAGGATACTCTATTGTTTGACAAATATTGCAGCTGTTGGACAACAAAATGCAGTTGTTTAGATTGCAACTGTGCAGTTTATTTACAAGAATAGGGCCTATTTTAAAATTATAATTTCGCAGCATCGGATTCAGCACATTGGTCGCCATCAGCCTGTCTGGGCAGACCAAGCAAAGTGATGGTTGATGTTTCGCCACAAGATGGTGAAAGAGAGAGCATAATAAGTCCTAAGGGGAGAAAAACAGCATTTTCTTAGCGTAAGTTTCAAACTACAGCTGATCAAATCATTAAAAATCAGGTAAGTGACATTCTAAGTCGATCTCTCTCTTTTGTTTTATGTAGTGCTGTATTTAAACCACATAAACTTATAGTGCTTGCTTTGCTTTGGCTTTTTTGGGGTTAATTATTGTTATATCCTGATTGCTACATAAAAATACCAGGAAATCTCTGTAGATTGATGGCATTTCATGTGGTTCAGCTTCATAATCTTAAAATGTGATAAAAAAATCACCTGTTTTGTCAAAACTTTAGATATTACACTAGAGAATCATTCAAATACTAGGTTTAAAGTGACGTTTGACATAAATACCAAACACTGATCACACATTTACCAAATTCCTAAAGACAGGACAATCAACACGAACTGGTCTTTTTTAAAATAAGAAGAGTTGCAAATCCGTATTCCACCATTTCCAGATCTTAAAAGCTCTCGGGTAAAAAATATTACTTACAAACATATTTTTGTCAAGTGTTAGCAGACCCCTGTAGTCCAAATGTTTGGGTCTTCATGCAAATGGAAATGGGAAATAGAAACACAAATTTTGTTTCGGCACATTAACAAACGGAACACCAATGATCCACGTCTCCGAACAATTCTTCTTCTTCCACTTGTTTTAATTATGTTGGCAACACAATGTGGCATCTCTCTGTAACATTTGTCTTTGTTTTGACAAATCCCGCTTCCACCCCTACTCTTCCTCCTTTCCTAGATGGATGGCACGATGGCCAAGTGGTTAGCACTATTGCCTCACAGCAAGAAAGACACTAAATGAGGCCAGCTGATGTTGAGTGTTCCCCGGGTTCCCTGGTTTCCTCCCACCGTCCAAAAACATGCAACTTAAGTTAATTGACTAATCCAAATCGGCACCACAGACATGCTCCTAGTAAGTAGTTATATCTTAAGAGCAATCACTATCTGTTCATTAGTTACTACAGCAGGGGAGTTCACGAGTTCTACAGTTGCAATCAGAATTATTGAACCCCCTTTGAATTTTTTTTCTTTTTTAAATATTTCCCAAATGATGTTAAACAGAACAAGGAAATTTTCACAGTATGTCTGATAATATTTTTTCTTCTGGTTTTATTTCAGCTAGAATAAAAGCAGTTTTTAATTTTTTAAAACCCATTTTAAGGTCAAAATTATTAGCCCCTTTAAGCTATATATTTTTTCACTTGTCTACAGAACAAACCATCATTATACAATAACTTAAAAATATAAAATAAATCAGTTATTAGAGATGCGTTATTTAAAATATTATGTTTAGAAATGTGTTGAAAATTTTTCCTCTCCGTTAAACAGAAATTGGGGAAAAAAATAAACAGGGGGACTAAAAAATCAGGGGGTTGAATAATTCTGATTGCAACTGTACCTGGGCTCAAACTCCCCTCGCGCCTTGCAGACGGGAGGGAGCCTCGGGCTGGAGGATCTTATGAGCTCAGGGGTCTCTGCTGGGACAGCATGCCAAACAAACTTTATAATCAATCATCAGCTAAGTGTGAACTCTTAAAATTTATTTTCAAACCGGAAGAACGAATTTGCTCTAAACAACACAAAAACAACCAATTTTCAACTTGTTAGTTAAATATACTTGTCCTAATAGTGTTTTTAGCAACCTGGGACATATATAAGACTGTCAACATCTCAAAGAATGTGTTTTGGTGTTTCATGACCCTTTAAACATGTAACATGAAAAGCAATTGAGAATCTTCTTGAAGAGGGTAGGACGTCAGGTACCAGAGAGCATTTTTTGGTCAGAAGATTTGATGCGAAATATACTGAAGTATAAGGTGTGAGAAAGAGCAAGCCTTGGGTGTTTATATCATCTAAATGCAAATGTTGCCACGTTATTGGAGCACACTAGCTTATAGCTATCTTTAAGTCTAACATACAGGTACTAGCCTCTAAAAACTTTATTTGGATTTTATGGGCACTTTAAGGAGGGGGCACGTACTCTCATCTGTACTCAACAACAGACAGGAGAAGCCTGTTTTAGACAGCAGGACACTAGTCTTACAGATTGGTATCAAGCGGCGAGCAAACGTGTCACATCCAAAGGACATCTACAAGACAGACCACATAAATTTTACATAAAGTGTGGCCTTCTCTTAAGCAGGCAGAGACAACAGTGTTGATGAAGCGCTTTCAGCCCTCCTCCACAACTCCCTTCACCATCCTCCCTAATTCTTTTTTAGCAGAAAAGAGAAGCCAAATACTGCTTGTGGCTGGCAGCCCCTTGAATCGGCTGGACGGCTGGTAACAAATTAGGGGATGTCAGTGTGGGAAATGGGCTAGCCAGGATGATTAGTGTTGTTTTACAATCTGGTAAGGTTTGACCTTTCAGGGCTGCCATCATTCTAAACCCAAGTGAACTTGAGAAGGGGACCAGATGTAAAATGAAGGTTGTTAAGTATCCGTCAATCTGTGTCCGCCTCAAAAGTCGATTCATTTCACACTCTTTTGTTTTCCTTTCTCCCCATCCCCATTTAAAGGCAACGCAAGGCATCAGGAGAAATGACAGTGTCAATAGCCCCAAGTAACAGCAGACTGCCACCTATGGAATGAAAACAGATGATGTGTCAACAGATGGAACTCAGCACTAAAGACACGCTGGGATTTGTCTCCAGAAATCTGGATCAAAAGACGTACTTTGATGGAGAAAATTACAAAAAAAGCAAGATGGATGATCAAGATGCTTACTGAATCATTTTCACTTAGGCATCCTAAGTTTGGTTTTTAAAACTGTCGTCTTGGCCAAGAGATAACAAAGAGACATTTAAAACTGCCAGAAGAAATAAAACATCAAAAATGGCTAAAAACAACTCCCAAAATCGGGAGACCTGCAGGCAGTGGTCCTGACACTGTGGACTGTGGGCTTTCTGCCAGTGTGATGCGATATAGTCAGAGTGCTCTCTCACTCGCTGCCAGCTGCAAGAGCAGAGGCAACAAAGATTCCCCTGTGACCCACACAGCAGCAGATTCAGAAAAAGATGGACGCCGCAGGCCCTAACCCCTGCCAGCGTTAATTGCCTTAAATTATTCAATTGCATCTGAAGCCAAAGAGGGTGCAGCACGCTGGGCGTGCAGCTGCAGGGGAGAGCTTACGCGGTCCCGGCCCTTCACTTACACTCGCTGCCTCCTCTCTGCTCTCTATGGCACCAAGATAAGAGTAGAGAAGAAAAAAAAAATTAAAGGCCCATCCTTCACCTTCAGCTAGGCAGGGTGAGTCAATAGCTATGGGAAGACTAAGTATAAGTGATTCAGTTAGTCAAAATTAAACCTTTATTCATTTTAATCCTTCTTTATGTTATTGTTTAATGTCTATTATATACAAATGTGCATTCAGTTCACTAAATAGTCGCCTTGGAAATATAAGGTTCTATCTGCATTCTAAATGATTTTGAGATTTTGAGCTTCAAAGATTTTGCATTACAAACAGCAAACAATATGTGTTTAACAGTTCGCTTTCATACATTAACATGACAGAGACCCTAAATGTACTCTAAATCTAAACAATCAAAATTCTTCTAAATTTGCAAATTGGGGTAAAAAAAAAATATATATTTTTAATAATAATAAAAACAATATTGGTGTTGTAACAATATGTTGATGCTTGAGAAAGTTACATTTTTGTTTTCCATAACATTTATTTAATGTTTTAGGATTAATATTCTTTTTTTGTTCAAATTAAGCATACAAGGCTGTGCTAAATATTTTGTCCAGCGCAGATGTTCATTTTATGTAATTATTATGGTAATATTTATTTAATTATACAGTGCATCCGGAAAGTATTCATAGCGCTTTACTTTTTTATGTTACAGCCTTATTCCAAAATAAATTTAAATTAATTTGTTTCCTCAAAACTTCTATACTTAATACCCCATAATGACAATGTGAAAAAAGTTTTTTTTGAAATTGTTGCAAATTTAAAAAAAAAAATAAATAAATAAAAATAACATGTACATAAGTATTCACAGCCTTTGCTCAATGTGGCCGTCTGGCCACTCTACCATACAGGCCAGGATTGATGGATTGTTGCACAGATGGTTATCCTTCAGTAAGGTTCTCCTCTCTCCGCAGAACGCTGGAGCTCAGAAAGAGTGACCATCGGGTTATTGATCACCTCCCTGACTAAGGCCCTTCTCCCCCAATCACTCAGCTTAGATGGCCGGCCAGCTCTAGGAAGAGTCCTAGTGGTTCCAAACATCTTTCACTTAGGGATGATGAAGGCCAATGTGCTCATAGGAACGTTCAAAGCAGCAGAAATGTTTCTGTAACCTTCCCCAGCCTTGTGCCTTGAGACAACCCTGTCTCGGGGGTCTACAGACACATCCTTTGTCTTCATGCTTGGTCTGTGCTTTGACATGCACTGTCAACCCTGGGATCTTATATAGACAGGTGTATGCCTTTTAAAATCATGTCCAATCAACTGAATTTACCATAGGTGAACTCCAATTAAGCTACTGAAACATCTCAAGAATGATCAGTGGATATAGAATGTACCTGAGCTCAATTTAGAGCTTCACAGCAAATGCTGTGAATACTTATGTACATGTGGTTTTTCAGGTTTTTTATTTTTAATAAATTTGCAATAATTTAAAAAAATCTTTTTTCACATTGTCATTATGGGGTATTGTGTGTAGAACTTTAAGGAAAGAAATAATTTAATACATTTTGGAATAAGTAAAAAAAAAAATGTGGAAAAAGTGAAGCGCTATGAATTCTTCCCAGATGCACCGTATGCTTTATATGAATGATTGAATTATATTTATTAAATTATATGCCCTATGAATTAAATCAATTATTTGCACCTTCAAGGCACAATTTAAAGATTTTAAAAGAAAACAGACAATGAGCAAATTTAATAAACACTGAAAAATGTTTCACTGTCTATATATACAAGAATAATAATATTTATTTAATATATTACATTTGTTTAATTCCTGCCTCTTTGTCAACAATGTAAAATTGAACATTTTATCTCAATGTCAAAAAATGCTTCTAAATCATCACATTTACACACATCTTTATAGTTTCAGGTTTCTTCTCAATTTTGTTTCTTCTCAAATTTTTCTTCTCGATGACAAAGAAAGCTGATCCAGATTGGTCCTTGTGTGTGCAAAGTTCAACTTTGTAGATACATTTTTTATTTATTAAAAAGTCTTAAAATGTAAACTTCTAAAAAAAGTCACATAATGTAAATAAGTTGACATTTAATAAGAAGATGTAAATAACAAAATTTGAACAAAAATGTCAGATAGTCCTTATAGCTCTAACGTGACGAAATATCCAATTATGAAATAAATGTTTAAAATGTTTCCTTCTTCAAATGTTATAATATGCTGCGTGTGTGTTTGTGTGTGTGTGTGTGTGTGTGTGTGTGTGTGTGTGTGTGTGTGTGTGTGTGTGTGTGTGTGTGTGTGTGTGTGTGTGTCAAAATTATTTTATTACATTAGATTTTTTTTATATAGATTTAATACAGATCATTTCGGTTCATATGTGTGTAATTTCAAATTTCATATAAATAATTTGAATGTGCTTCAATTTCAAAACTTGTTTGTTGGTTTAAATATAACTTCAAATGTTATATGCTTTATTTTATTGAATCTAATTTGTTAAAATGTATATTTGTTCTGTTTATTCCTTCAAACATCTGTTGTATCAGAAGTGAATATGCTTTTTTTTTTTTTTTTTCAAATGTATGCTTGTTTCCGTGTATAAACATTTATCTATTATTGATCTGAGTCGTTCAAACATGCTTTCCTTCACATGTGTTATTGGTTTGTTGGTCGATGTGTTTGTTAGTTCAAATGTAAGCTTGTTTAAATGTGAGATTGTTCACATATGCATGCATTGATTTAAATCATTTCTCGCACAGTGAATCTAAAGTATATACTTTAATGCCTTGGATTTCACCCTGTGACCCTTTACTGCCATGGCAACAATGGTCTCCGCAGTATCTTGCTTTCTGACTCGATTAAAATAAACACTTCTGGGATGACAGATTTGCAAATCACTTTTTACACAGAGGCAAAGCACAAAGGCAAACTTTACATTTTCATTCTGAATTCAAAGCAACTGCAAACAACATGGAATTCAGACGAAGACGCATAAACTTTAGCGCATACTTATGTATGTATGAGTGCATTTATAATTCATGGCTATTTCTTCCATGCAGGCTGTATAAACTCAAGCAGAGTAAAAGGAAAACTTTTCATCACATGTACCATTATCTGCGTAAGAAGGGAATATGGGGCATTCAGACATGATAAATTTAAGAGGATACCGTAGGTCTGTGTTAGTCAATTTTCTTGCATGACCTCTTCTGTTCTCTAAGCAGTTTGAATCCTCTGATGGCATTAGAAAAGAGCATGCAGCAGTAAATGCGTAACAAGGCTCAGAGCAACAGTCTGCATTAATGGGGAGTTTATGTAAACATAGCGCTAATAAGGCAAATGAAAAATAATTATACTCCAGTTCCTTTTAGTTTAAGGAAGTCTTTCATGGAAAATGAAGAATATTGAATGCCTGCATAGAATCATGAATAAGGGTCACTTTGGTTCACATGACCTCACTTCTGTGTCACTGCGCAGTATTGTTAGGTGTCTCAGAGCAGCCGAGGGCCCTGCGGAAGGAGGATGTGATGATGGACACTGGATTTCACAGCTCCACCCTGAACATTTTCTCAGTTTTTGCAGGCAACAGAGTGGAAAGGGCCTGAGAGTGGAATCCTCCCATCTGAGACTGCAGATTCTCCGCGCGGATGTAGATTTCAGAATCCCCTCGTAGAAGCAAAACTAGAAGCTTTTTGCGACCTGTCATAGAATATCTCACACTTTCAGAATTCATTTTTTCTTTCTTTCCCTTTTTTTTTTTGCTAAAATAAACATTTTTCCCACCGGCAGGCACCAGGGCGTCACATCCACTGGGAATTCTTTCACAGATTCTTTCTGTCCTATTCCATAGTGATTAAATATTATTTTTATAGCTCTTTTTTTACTCAGATCTTCACCCTGTAGTGACATGATGCTTTCTAAACTTAGAACATTCAGAAATGTTTTGCAGTTTTCCTGCAATTATACTAAACTAATGGCTTATTACCAGCCTATTATTAAGATATTAATTTATTTATTAGTAGTTATAAAGTTTGATTTTATTCTACATCCCTAACCCTACCCCAAACAAGCCAACTATTACCTTACTAACTACTGTATTATTAAGCAGCTACTTAGTTAATTGAGCTAATAGTCTTGTTAATGGTTTGTTAGTTGCATAAATTGTTACTTAGTGTTACAGAAGAATCTTTGAATACTTTTTTACTCCCAAATACTTGGAATAGATACAATGACAACGTATTCACTTGTAAAAAACAATACATTTATTGCAGAATGTATTCATTATTGTTAGTGTATTGCAAATACACTCCTGCATTGTTATGGTGGCTAGAGAAAGCCAACATACTGTTATACTACTTAAACTTATTATTCTTCCGTCTTCTTCTTCTTAGACTACATTAAGAACACATCTCCTCCTAGACCGTTCATACTACAACCACCAAACTAACTCCAAACCTCCAAACTACACTGCTTTACCTTTTTTCAACTGATCTGATTTACGATTTTCCAAAACTTGTCCCGGATAATTCGGAAAAGTCCCATTGACTTAACCTTGGACCAAACTTTGTGACCTCATAACTTTTGCGCCAGACTGTCATACAGACTTAGAGTTGGGCTCATTTAACTTAGACTACCAATCTGCCAATCACTGATGACTTTTCAACTTGCTAGCCACGCCCTAGCAACCACTTACGGCACCCTAGCAACTGTCCCATAGACTTTTGTTATAAAAAACTGCCATTGACTTTACATTGAACATACTAACAACATACCAATCCATTCTAAAAACACACTAACAAACATACTAATCATACTAGCAACATGCTAATTCATACTACAAACATACTAATCATACTAGCAAACATGCTAATCCATACTAAATTCATGCTAACAACATTTTAGTTCTTGCTAACTAACAGTGCATTATTAACAGTGCATAAAAAGCATATCATTGGATGTTATTAATGCACTTGCAAATGTTGTACTATATTTAATAGAAGCTCCACAAGTATTGCTCATTTTTAGTTCATGTTAGAATTAGCTGACATTAACTAACAGAGCCACACTAAAGTGTGATTGTTGTATTTATATTGAGTCTTTGAATAGATTCCAGCCTACACTGCAGCTACGTTTATAGTAATCATACACAGTGTGTACAGAACATTTTTGACATATTTACAAGTGTATCAGTATTCTCTCTCTCCATTTGCACAGTTCAAGAAATCACCCTGAATCAGCTACGAACGACAATCTAAAATTTACATTTAGGAGTTCCTATCACTTTCTGGCCACGGGTGTATACAATCACACACTTAAGCATGCAGAGAGCTACTGTAGGTTGATAAGTCCATTCATGAAAATTTCTCACAACTAAATATTCCATGGTCAACTGTTAGTGGTATTATAACAAAGTGGAAGCAATTGTGAACAACAGCAACTCAGCCATGAAGTGGTGGTGCAACAATTGAAGCTGTTATAGCTGCAGAGGGTGAGCATGTGCATTGCATGTAAAGTCAACATTTATCAAAACTTATTTTTTTTTAAGATATGTAACTGCAAGTTAAAGGCAGCTTAAATGTGTCCCTGAACAACAAAACATGTGTTAATTTTCTGATATTGAAATTTCTTCATCACCTTAAATATGCATAGTGTCTTTTCATTGACCTATTATAACAATATTTGGTCAAGATACAATGATTTGAAAATCTGCAATCTGATGGCTAAATAAAATCTAAATATTGAGAAAATTGCCCTTAAAATTGTGCAATAAAAAAAAATAGAAATGCAGATTACTAATTAAAAAATTGTATTTTAATATATATGATGTATGTCTTCATAAATCATGATATCTACTTAAAATTCTTATAAATTCTTGGCATAAAATAATTTTTTTTGACCCATACAATGTATTTTTTCCTATTTAAAACAAACAAATAAATTCATCCATGAATCCAAACAAGTCCAGAATAAGACTGGTTTTGTAGTCCAGTGGTCTTCAACCACCGTGGACCGGTACCAGTCCGTGGATCAATTGGTACCGGACCGCACAAGAAATCATTAGTTATTATCGTTTTATTTATTATCTGAGTCTGAACAATCTTTTATTTTGAAAAATCTTCTATTTTGAAAAATGACCGTATTCTCTCACGTACATCCCAACCACTTAAGCACCCAAATTTAACCCATAAGCAGAAAAATGAGTAAGAAACAGACATCAAAGTTTGGAAAGTTTTTTTTGCTAAAGGGAAAGGGCCCAGTGAAGGACCCGTGAACTGCCAAGGAATCTATCCGCAACCTATTTGTCAACAAATCAGGTAAATCCACCATGGCTGTGCAAGAAGAAGATCAACTGCTGGAGATCGCAAATGACAGCGGGCTTTTAGGGGCCGTTTGCATATCGTGTCTTTTCTAGAGTTTGCACAAGCTTGTTATTTCCAATGGAGGTGTGCACACAAACGGCGTGACGCGCTCGTGCCTTCCAGACTCAACCAGTTGAATGAATGCTGCCAGCGCACCGCAAATCACTTGACAAAAACTGACCGATCAGCTTCAGTTTGTATGAAATATGCACATTTCGGTAGACTAATTATCTCAGACAAACACTGCAGTGCTTTGTCATTTTCTCCATAAATAAAACTTGTATCAGAGTGACAGCAATGTTTTGTCAGCTTGTCATCCTCTGAGAAAACGGTTGATGGTTGCCTAGCAACCTACAAACCACGACCGACCCCTGGTCCACAATAAAAATGTCTTGTGTTGACCGGTCCGCCTTGATAAAAAGGTTGGCAACCACTGTTGTAGTCCATTGACATAAATATGAAACTAAGCCTAGGTCTAAACAACAACAAAATATGATTTCTGTTGCTGATGATGGTTTAGTTAAAGTCCATAACCATAATGGATCTTTGGTAACCGCAATATCACTTGGATTGCAAATAGCAGATGCCAAAACATGCATGATGCCAAAATTCAAATACAAAAAATTTACTCAGGAATTTAAAACGCATTCATTTCTGAACGATAGAGTCCCACAGCTGGACAAAAAAAATCCAATGGATTTGAAGTGAATTAAAACTGCCCAAAATTAAAGTCTTAAAAAAGCATTACAATAATTATTCACATCTTGTCTCAAGTATTTCAAGAAGGAACCAGCAAGGATTCCAGTGCCAATAGGCATCAAACTGAGAAGCGCAGCTGCAGTTAAGGAACAGAGTAGAGGACCTCTCCTACAGATGCCTGGCAATCCAACAACAAGGCTCTTGCCACTCACATGGGACTGTTTGTCATGCAACTGAGAGGCAGAGCATACTTGTGGAAAAACTGTTCCGGCTTGTCATCAGTTTGAGCAAAATAAACAGTGACAGTCAGGCACATCCAGAAAGTGACTTGAAAAAGTCAGATCTGATTCTGTCAAGCTGAAGCCCTTGGTCCCCTGTGTGATTGGCGGTGAAGGGTGGATCTCCTCCATCGCATAAGACAATGATGAATTGCTCTCTTGCCTTGAAAGAGGTTTTGGAACATACAAAACAACCAAGTGCAGGATCCCCAATAGACTGCATGATTATTCTGCTTGACACACCACTCTTACTATGTTTGTCCAACAGTTTAGTGAGGGGACATCATCCAGAAAAGAAACAGGGAATTAAAACCTCAAGTGAGTGTGGGAGGAAAGGAAGCAATTTGAGGTCTGAAGGTTTGAGCATGAGATTGAGGTGGACTGTAGAAGCTTTCATCTGTGTAGTGATATAATATATTATTCATCGCTGAATGCGAGATCACAGGGCACATTTAAAGCGACCACTAATTCACATAGTTCACATTGGGTTAAAGCTCTTGGTTATCTTTACTACACTCCCGTTGTTGTATAAAAAGAAGTGTTTTTTTTTTTTTTTTTTTTTGCTGCTGGCATATCTACTTTCTGGAAAGCTCCAATTGTTTTTGATTATCTGAAACATTTTACTGTAAATTGCTCTTTCACATTGCATCTGGAGATGCCACCCTTTCGCCCACACATGCTTCCAGCTAGCAAATGAAAGCAACCTTGTCTTTACATTTCCTATCTAGAAATGATTATTCAAGCTCTCAAGGTAGTTTTAGTCAAAGGTTTGTCAGCGCTTACTTTCCTGAACTTTCAAACACTTCTCAAGCAGCCTTTCTGGCTGAAAACCATGCTTGGACTGAGCACATCCAGTTGATTTTCAAATTCAGGGCAAAGCCCGTCGCCAGCTGAGAGGTTTAAAGGCATCTCTGTGGTGAATATGTTTTACTGGAACCCCAACATATAGTAACCTTGCTTAGTTTTTATGTAAACATTAGATTTTATTGATTGATTGATTGATTTTTTTCACCCAAAGAAAATCAGCAATAAACATGTTCACCCCAAAACTTCGCTGTTAATTGACTTTCAGGCCTTCCAATAAGTTTGTTAAATAAATGTAAATAAACACACACACACACACACACACACACACACACACACACACACACACACACACACACACACACATATATATATATATATATATATATATATATATATATATATATATATATATATATATATATATATATATATATATATATATTAAAAAGAAATAATTATTACACAATTAAAGTCTGTGTGAAATCAAAAGGTACTATGCTTGTTTTTGCTAGCGCACATTGTTATTCTTTAGGTGAACAATCAATCTGTGCAGGTTAGTCCACTGAAAGAAATTATTGATTTGGCAATGCTCAACCAAAGCCTGACTATTTGCTTCTGTATTTGAAGGTAACCACAAGCCTCATATTGTTATTGTTGAATTGCTGAATGCCTCCTCATTTGTAAGTTGCTTTGGACAAAAGTGTTTACTAAATGACTAAATGTAAATGCAAGGGTTATTCTTAGTTTGCTACAAGAGAGTGATGAGCAAAAAGAAAGCCCCGCCCCCTAGTCAATATTCAATTTTATTGGAAAGCACATTAACATACTAAAATAAAAGTCTCAGCAACTTTTGGCTCATGCTGAATTTTAAGAATATTATGAATAATTTCAACGATACATTAGCCCCTTTCACACATACAGACCTTTTTGGAAAATTACGGGCAATTTTCCAGAAAGCTCTGTATGTGTGAACAGGCCCTTTAAGAAAATACCGGTAAATTCGTTTTGGCAATATTCCGGAAAGAGAAGTTGTAACATTACAGTTAATTTGCCGGAATGCTGCTCTGTGTGAATGCAGAAGGAAGATTGCCCGAAAGAGCACGTTCACCACTCTGACATGAGACGTCTACTCCAGCCAATCAGAACATTTAGATGCATTCAAATCCATGCTGTTTATGAAAATAAAAGCCTTTGAATATTTTTCCACACACATTTAGCTGCTAGATGTTAGTCAGATAACGTTTCTATGTTTCTTCCTAATGCCAACTGTGTAAACAATAATCAATAACATGCTTATGATAAACCGCTGTTTGTTTACCTTCAAGCTCTGCTTCCTTCAGTTGCTTGACACGTGAAGCAGCTGGTGAGCACCAGCACACACTCATATTATGTACATCTGGACATGCGAAAGTGTTCCTCTATATGTTTTCATCAAACTTGTTCACAATACTTATCCATCCACAGAGTTTGTAATGTAGTCAAATGTTCTGGTGTCAGAATTTACCGGTGTTTTGGAATGATTGTGTGAAAGCTCTTTTCCGGAAAAACGTCCTTGCCTTTGTGAACAGCTTTTTTGAATTTAGCGGTAAAGTCGTTCTGGACATTTTCCAGATATTTACCGGTATCACTGTGTGAAAGGGGCTGTTGCTGTAGGCTACTATGAAGAGAAATAATTGTTCTGCAAAGAACTGGACATCATTTAATATTAAATATTTGTACTAAATATTTTGGCCCTGATCATGTTAATGAAAGGCTAGGGTTGCAAGCTTTCTGCTGGATAATGAAAGTTGCTGGACAACTAGAAAAGTAATGTTCATAGACAAACTTTATGGTGGCTTGAGAAAGCCCAGCCTGAAAGTTTGAAGTAGTTTTAAAGTTTAAATAACTGATGTAGTTTTGAAGAAGTTGAAATAGTTGGCATAGATCAGGGGTGCTCAACCCTGTTCCTGGCGATCGACCTTCCAGCTGATTTCAGCTCCAACCCTGATCAAACACACCTGAACCAATTATTTAGAACGTGAGGAGCACTTGATAATTACAGGCAGGTGTGTTTGATAAGGGCTGCAACTGAAAACTGCAGGAAGGTCAATCGCCAGGAATAAGGTTGAGCACCCCTGGCATAGATAGATAACTACATATATGCTAGCATGTTTCTAGTATGGATTGGCATGTTTTTTGCTAGGCGGTGAATATGGTGTTGGTTGCTAAGGTGTTGCTAGGGTGTTCTGAGTGGTTGCTAGGTGGTTGATAGGGTGTTCTAAGTGGTTACTACGGTGTTGCTAGGCAGTTGCTAAGGTGTGCTGAGTGGTTGCTAGGTCATTGCTAAGGTGTTGCTAGGCAGTTGCTAAGGTGTTCTGACTAACATAAATAAGCATTGTTCTAGTTTGAATTAGCATGGTTCCAGTATGAATTAGCATGTTGCTAGCATGGTTCTCTCATAAATTAGCATGTTGTTAGCATGAATTTAGTATGAATTAGCATGTTGCTAGTATAATTAGTATGTTTGTGAGTATATTGTTATTATGGATTAGTATGACATTAGCATGTTTCTAGTATGGATCAGTATATTGTTAGTATGGATTGGTATGTTGTTAGGATGTCCAATATAAAGTCAATGGTATTTTTTTACAATAAAAGTCTATGGGACAGTTGCTAGGGTGCCGTAAGTGGTTGCTATGGTGTGGCTAATAAGGTCATCAGTGATTGGCAGATTGGTAGCAAAGAGCTTAGAATGACCAAGAGGCGACACTCAATAGAACGTTCCATTCCAACAGCAGCGCTCAGCAACAGCCCCGCGATTCCACCATTTTGGAGTGAAAGCAATCGGCTGATCATTGGATCTTATTGCTGTCGTGGTGGCAAACAGCTGCTTTGTTTTTTATTTATTTATTTAAAAAGCGCGTTAAAGCTGAGATACAACCTGAAAGACGACAATACAACACTTACTATCACAATCATCAGCACTTTTAATAGTTTATTTTACAGACTTATAATATGCTGTTGTTCTATTGGAATTTTCATTCCAAAATGGCCGCCACGTGACACTAGCGGCATTTAGTGGCTGTTTCCCAAACAACAACAGAGTGTCGCCTCTTGGTCATTTCTTGGCTCTTTGTTGGTGGTCTGAGTTAAATGAGCCCAACCTTAAGTCTGTATGACGGTCTGGGGCCAAGATATGAGGTCACAAAATTTGGTCGAATGTTAAGTCAATGGAACTTCCGAATTCTCTGGGTCATTTTTTGGAAAACCGTAAGTCCGATCAGTTTGGTGTTAGTTTGATTTATGTAGCTTGAACGGTTTAGGCGGAGATATAGAAGAAATTAGTCTCAGAGGAAGAAGAAGAAGAATATTAAGTTTATGTAGTATAACAGTATGTTGGCTTTCTCAAGCCTCTATAATAACACAAGTTAGAGGATTCAAACTCAAACTGGTTTGATTGTTTATTTATTTGTTAATTTGCAAAATCCAGGATTGGCACAAGTAGGTAGCATTTAAAGACCTAATACCTATCCCATTAAATGGCTGCTTACTATATAGATTTTTAGTTTTTCCTGCAATCATCAAGACACTTCCACTCAGACAGGCAGGTTGCACAGGAGAAAAAAAAAAACTGTCTCACACAATTACTGTCCTCTGAGAGGCATCCACGTCCACCAGTGAATCACCACTACAGGATCGCAGGTGATGTTTCTATTCCTCAGAGTATGATAACTCATAGTATTTATCACCTCGTTTAGCATCCTTGCATTGAAAGCTGGGCAGCAAGGAGAATTAATCTTCCTCGAGGTGCTGCTCTTTCAAGAGCAAGCAGGGACAAGGTGCACATAAACTGCACTGCTGCCTGTTATCTGTATCTTTTTGGGCAGGTCGAATGACAAATGGTTGCGTTTTAGAAGATGACACTTGCAAACAAACATAAATATGTGGATAGAGAGGATACAGTTGACGGCTCTCCGTTGCGGGGACTGATTATGGGTCAACAAACAAAGAAATGCCCATGCAGAGACATATTGCTGATGAATACCTTTATAAATCTCAATAAACTCCTACAAACCATATGTTAACTCATTGTTGTTTTGATATAGGGGCAAGTAATGTAAACTTGGCTCCAATTTACTTAAAGGAACATTTTGTAGAATTCAGAATGTCTTGTTATTAGCAACAGCGTTAGGAATAGCAAGCTCATGCTTGCTCTCATGTACATGTAACCTACAGTGAAAGATTGTGGGCGATTCAATGTCAAAATAAACTCAAAATGAAGTTGAAATACATTTGAGGTAATATACAGTACAGTTAACAGCATTCTGATGCCATCCATGGCAAAATAAACAGTAGATTTCACAGCATTGAGAAAACAGCAGAAAAGAAAGCATCTGATTACCCTACCTGAGAAAAGTCTTGTCACCTATCAAAGTTTTAAGAACAAATGATCAACTTGAAATCAAAGTTATTATTTGGTATCAGATCTCTTGCACGCCCCCATTCTGAATGTAATCCCTGATTTTTCCTTCACCTTCACCTTTATCCTTTTCCCAATCATATTTGTGATGATTGAGATGCATTTCCAAATGATCAACTAGAACTCAAGTTATTATTTGTTGCTCTTACAACTGGGATTGACAACAAAACTTTTGTCAGGTAGTGTACAGTGTGGATATATTTGCACAATATTGCAATTTATCAGCATCAAACTGACAGATGAGGTATGATTACATCGATACAGTATTTTGCACAGAAAATGAATAAATAAATATATGGAATGATGGATGGATGGATGGATGAATGAATGATGTGTTCAAGTTAAGATTTACATTCTATGAAAAAAGATAAGATGACTGCAAATAGCTCAGTGATAAAACCTAAAATATAAACTGCTAGATTATAGAGTCGTACCCTTTTATATATATATATTTATGGCTTTATTTATTAACCAAGGTGGTGATTTTGAAAGTTTGTCAAAATAAAACCCACATAGGCCCTATCTATAATTCTCTGACTTTTCCTAAATGTGTGTATAATTATTTTTAACCTGCACAGTTTAAAGGACAGTCACATTTTTAGGGTAATGACCAGGGCCAGACGGAATCTGCGGACGTTTTTTGCTATTTCTGCGGAGAATTTTGGTAAAAATCTGCAGATTTCTGCGGAATTATTTGAGGAGTATCATAACTAAAGCCTTAAAATGTGAAATAAAAAATAATATCTTTTTAACTTTTATTTAATGTTTAAAATGCAAATCCAATTAGATCAACAGTAAATAATTAACTGTAAGTAAATAAACAGAATTAATGATGGGCTAAAAATCTGTGGAAATCTGCGGAATATCTGCAAAAAATCTGCGCAGATTCCATGTGGGCCTAGTAATGACTAAAATGACAGACATTCAGTGCTTAATTCTAATATCTCAATAGAAGCTTTGAATGTAAGTATGACATGACAAAATGATGACCTATTTGAGAAGTCAGCATGACTGATATTACCTTTCAGTAGTTACGGAACTTTGCTAGTTCTAGTGTTCAGAGATGTTGAAGTGACTGCTAGGCAGCTCAAAACCAAGCTCAAAACCAAACCGATTCGAATGTTATCACTCGATTGAATGGGCGTTATCAGTGGTTATCAGCTGATAGATATGGGCCAGTAGTGGCTTTCTGCATATACTAGTAGGCTCAGAAGTATGGTATCATCCATCCACATGATTAATCAGCTATAGATCACATACAGCTGTGGCTGGAAGTTATTTATATTAGTTACTAAATTTCTTTTTTTAACGTCTACTCTTCCCCAACCCTACACCCATGACCCCCCACCCCGGGCCCCATCTCAGCAGGGTGTTTTCACACCTCCATTTTGAAAAAAGTCAGGAACGTCGGTGAGTCCAGCTTTGTTTAGGTGGGAGTGTTGAGTGGCGAAAGAGGGAAGGGTTTGCATGAAAAGGAGTGTTTCAGTTCGAGCAGTTCTGGGTTCAGTTTTTCACAGAGAAAAAACAAACACAGACGCAGGGGAGAAAGTGATTACCGTGATGGACATTTACATGAACATTGGTAATCAAATTATTTGCCAAATTATTAATTTGTGGACTTTAACTGCAGTTTGGCACTTTGACTTTCATTCAGGAACATTTCATGCATGCCCTACGTGACAAAACGAGATATTGGATGCGAGGAACTGCTGGAAGAGTATAGTTTTAATGGAATGTTGGATACCGCAAATTGTATGGGAGAAAAAAAAAACCCTCCACATTTCTCAGTAACTTAGATGCACTCGGTAGGTGCAGAGAATAGTATCAGAAAGGCGTGTGTGTATAGACTATCCTGTCACAAAATGCGGCGAAAATCCTACATGACGGTAATAGTCTGATTAAAGTGTTTACATTTGGAGAGTAGCATTTACAGTGGATCTTTCAGTCCATAATATTGTACTATAATATTGCAGTGATATTAATGTACTATAAACTTAGTATCTAAATCATTTTGAATAAGGTGTGTCTATAAAAACTGAAAGAGTACTGCTGATGATACTAACTAACTTTGCCTCTGAAGAAACATAATCAAAGAACACTGATCATACACTTACCAAATCTGTAGAGAGACACAGACTGGAACCGCGTCTTTTTGAAAAGAAGACGAGTGGCAAATCCAGATTTCACCATTTTTAGATGCGAAAAGCTCTCGGGTAAAAAATATTCCTTATAAACGTCCTTTTGTGGTATGTTAGCAGACCACTGTAATCCACACGTGAGTCCAGCTACGCTCTCATAGCGGGGAATTGAACAAAACCTTTGTTGCAGCACATTTATAAACGCAACACTGACGACCTATGTCTCCAAACAATTCTTCTTCTTTCACTTGTTTTAATTACGGTTGGCAACACAATTTGGCGTCTCTCTTCGAAGCTATCATGCATATTAATGAAGTTGCACCTCATACACAATAAGAGTGCTGATTGGTTCGAACCAAGTCTATCTCTTAAATTAATAATAAAAACTTAAAGACGTCACGTTGTACCCACCGGTACAGACAGCCAGTCTCCATGCTGGAATTTGCTCAAGGATCTAATCACCGTGATGTAGCTTCAAAATTTCGAAATAATGCAAAAACAACCAATTTTCACTTTTTAGTGAAATATATGTGTCCTAATATTGTTTTTAGCAGCGTAGGACACATATAAGACTGTCAACATCTCAAAAAAATGTGTTTTGTGACCCTTTAAGTGAATCAAATTAACCTTATGAGTCCATTGAACTTATATTATGTTAAACTGACTTAAAATAGCTTGCGTAACTTATAAAATTAAGTTAGTGATTAACTTAGTTCAATAAGTTACAATGAGCTAAAAATGCTGTCATGACTAATTGATCTTATAATTTTTTTTTACAGTGTACTAGTAGGCGCAGAAGGCTCCTACTGGCCCTTATCTATCAGCTGATAACCACTGATAACGCTCATTCAATCGAGTGATAACATTCGAAGCGGGTGCAAAGTCATGACCACTATACAAAAATTGTAACTAATTCATTCATTCGTTTTCTTTTCAGCTTAGTCCCTTTATTAATCTGGGGTCGCCACAGCGAAATTAACCACCAAATTATCCAGTATATGTTTTTACGCAGCAGATGCCCTTCCAGCTGCAACCCATCACTGGGAAAATTGTAACTCCATAACCTAAATAATAAACTCATTGTGATAGCTTTAAAACTGACATAAACAAGAACATCCCTGCAAGAAAATTAACCTAAACAATACTTCTGTATACACCGCACACACTTATTCCCCAACATTCTATATATTATTCCTGTGCATGCAATGTACACTGTAGCTGTAATAAATAAACAGGTGACAGATGCAGCAGCAGAGAAGAACTAAATGTGCTCTCAAGTAGGCAGTGCTCAAAAGCAGAAAAAGGAAATTCACTCAGCTCGCGATGAGTATAATCTGCTGAAGAAGTCAGTCCAAACACAGGAGCTCATTTTCCACCCAAGAGCAACACAGATGCGATCCTTGAACACGTCGCCGCTTTCGCCACCGCTATCATAACCGTTTCGCTTTCATTCTATCAGAGATGGAATATACATAATCTGATGCCAAGAGCGGAAATAGAAGCAGGAGAAAGACAGAGAGAGAGAGTTTGATGGCCTGTGATTCACAGTGCTCCTGTTTAGCAAGCCTTCGATCTGTGTGATGTGGAGCCATCGAGTCCTAAGCCGAATTGTTGGCTCTTTCATATACGTTCTGCAGGTCCTATGAAGATTTTCCAGCCAGAAGCGCTGATTTTGTAGCGTAAGTACTCGAGATCTATGCAAATGAACAGCATCAGAAGATGTGTGGAGGACCATTGATACAACTCTGGGTAGCAGATTAAGTATTTTCATTCAGACCCAAGAAGTCTTTTTTTATATATGCCACAAGCTGTTTTTATATCCCCTGAGCTCAGAAACACAGTCTCTGTTTGGCAACAAGTGAAAAATATATGACATATGGCACTTGATTGGATGAGAGCAGATACGATGGATCCGTTTGTCTGAATTTGTGCTTTTGTTGTTAGTAGGCACATCTAAAAAAAATGGAAGAAGTGAGTCAGGTTGTATTTATGTTTTGGAGAAGGAAGTTCGTTCAGGCTTCCTGTCATCTTTTCTCGAGGGACTCTTCAAGTCTTTACATCTTCTCCCTTTCCCTTGCTGCCTTGTAGCAACCCATTTCACAACTAATTAGTCAAACTGTTGTATAATAAGCAGTTGTCACATGACCTACAACCTGCAGATCTCCATATTTCTAAAGCATTGAAAGCAGGACGTGCAAGCTGCAAACTGGCTAGCAAATTCATTGAATAAAAAAAACTAAAGCATCCGTACAACAGTTTTGGAGTTAGCTTTTATTATTGATGTTTTTTCATCAGGGAAGAAAATAATTCTGTTTTGCAAGGACACATTGAATTGATCAGGAAACCTTTGAATGGTTACAAAAGATTTCAATTTCAAACAAATGCTGTTCTTTTGCACTTTCTATTCATTCAAGAAACCTTTAGAAATGTATCTCAGTTCCCCCCCACAAAATGTTTTCAACTGTCACAATAAGACATGTTTCTTCAGCACCAAAACATGATACTGAAGGATGATTTCTGAAGAATGATTTCTGAAGAATGATGTAATCTTGTGAAGCCAGACCTCAGATTGATGGCTGAAGGTCTGGGAACTGCCCATAATGATTGGCAGGTTAACTAACCAGTGACATTTTGTGCCATGTAATGTTTAGGGGTGTGGAAATGTCTGCACAATTACACCCTGGTATGTAACCAGTGCACCATTCATTCATGAACGTCTTTAAAAGTTGATCTGTTATCAACTACATAGAACAGGGCTGCCCAAACTTTTCTTATAAGGGGCCAAAAACTGAACTAGATTGAGGCTAGTGGGCCGAAGGCAAATATAGCTGCCATGGGTACTTCCTAATTCATTAAAAAATATTTAAAAATTACTAGAAAACATTGCTTTGTATTAACTAATGCAGCATACATTTTTTTATGTTTTTATAATGAACTTATTACAGTAAAAAACGATCTCATTTATAACAGAATGGAGTTACGCTAGTCAAACTGCACCTGATTTTGTCTTGAGTTGCTCGCAGATGTCTTCTGCATTGTCTTCTATTTGTCGAGTAACAGTTTTTATATTTTTACAAAGGATTTATTTCCGTATTTACAATTGTTATTCAAATGAAACATTTAATTTCAGTTGGCTTTTTTGTAGCTCAGCAATAAAACATTATTAAAAAGTTTATTACTCCTTTCTCAGATGGGATGGTAGGCCAAATCAAAGGTTATGGCTCGTGGGCTCTAGTTTGGGCATCCCTGATATAGAAAATCAGTAGGAAATTATGTAACACTTTATTTTAATGTACAATTCACATTATTAACAAATCATTAACTAAGGCTATTAGCTTAATAAACTACTAGTAAGTAAAGGATGGGTTTAGGTATGATGGGTATGATGTACAGTACAATAAGATCATACTTTATAAGTAATATCTTAATAATAAACAGGTAATAAGTTATAAGTTAATAGCGTGAATTGTACTTAAACTAAAATGTTACCGCAAATGCATTCAGACTTTGTTCTGAGTTAGTCATTTTGGTAACTCATTTCTACATAAAGATCCCAAAGATTGAGATGACAAAAACTGATGTCTCCATTTTATCTGAGTGACAAAAATGACAATATTTGAAAGTTTTTTCACTGCCATTAATATATATATATATATATATATATATATATATATATATATAT